>MU183280.1:0-75692 GCA_016904865.1 Pissodes strobi | reverse complement strand
TGGAATTTTCTCAAAATAGTGTCACTAAAAAAACAAAATAAACTCACCTGACCAAAGCAGTACTAAGTCACATTAAGGAACGGGTTTCAGACACCAAACAAACAATCAAGTAAAGATAAGGTAAAGGTAAAGCCTGATACCATTTTGTAATTAATTATAAAATGCTGATACTCAAAAATGGGTCGGGTGAAAAATCCCACAAGGGTGAAATCAATCAAAACTTCCTCCACGACATCAACACTGCAAGTTCAATGGCTGATTTGCGAAGAGTGGCGCACGCGATATTTTCAGAAACCAAAGGGCATTCCTCTAAAATCCCCACTTCAAGAATTCCGACTGACCAATCGAAACACAACCCGCATATCACATGTCCAATTCAACAATTTTCTAGTCGATTTCAAAAATAACTACCGGATTTTGACATACCATATATAAAATGTTAATAATAAAAAACAAGTATAAAATTACGACTAACAAAGTTAATACTAAATAACTGAAATAATATGAAAACAATTTTTTTTTATTATTTATCTAGGATACCTGAGTAGGTATATAGAGGTAGGTAAAAAATAATAAAATATTAATGAAAATTATTGAATTTTTTTTCTTGCTTTGGCTTAAGCAAAAACTTCGACAATATCATCAAAGCTAGTACTGTTTAGAAGATTCCTCTCGATTTTTCTATGGCAATGACACACACACTCAAGGGAGATCTTATGGTACTCGACGAGCGGTTTGTGTGCGGAGATCTTGAGTGACACGGTTCTTGTGTTGTAATTTGGTAGAAACAGATGTCCTGGGAGTGTGTTTCACAGCGATGCAGTTCCACAATGATGCAGTGCGCCAGACAAAGGAGTCCATGTAAAGGGATGTGCTAGGTGTTTCCGGTTGTACAATGAACGGGACGCTCTTGCCGTCTGTCGCGACTGTCTGATAGGCGTTGCTGAGGACGGAATGAGGTGGGTCAAATGCTGGGAACGTCTGCTGTGAAAATATCTGTAAAACAGGGATATCTTCGCCACATATCTGCGGTGTTCCAGACTATAATGATCCCGGGTCAACTGCAGGTCGCCGACGAGACGCACAGCTTTCTACTAATCCAGCAGCTTTAGGGTGTGCTTTGGTGCGGTACCCCGTATGTGTGAGCAATATTCTAAGCACGATCTTATTTGAGCTTTGTAGAGCAAGAGCAGCTGCTGCGGTGTATACAGTTTCTTGCTGCAAAATAGCGCACCAAGCTTGTGCGAGGCTGATTTTGCGATGTTAGCAACGTGGTCATGCCAGGACAATGCTGATGACCGAGACACTCAGTAGTCCGATTTACGGGGATAAAGGATAGTTCGAACTTTAGAATATCTATAGACTCTGTTCGAACTTTCTCCAGATCTAGATTAATTGTTGTAATCTGCTCCTGTCTGCGGTGATAAGTCTTAGTCGCTGGCAATGCACATTATTGCCAAAGTATTTAATTTATTGTAGAATAACGTCGATCTGCAGTAGTTTTTGATCCTCTTTAGTACTGAAATTTGCCTTTCTTTTATCATTTTTATGTTTGGACCAAACCCGAACATTTCTCTTTAATTTGGAGTGTAGTCATTGATGATAGTTTATTTAAAACTACAAATTCTGCATGAACATACGTATGAACAGACGCCTTGGTCGGGATAAACAAAATTATTTCTTAGACATTTATCACGATAAAGGTGGGGATGGTAATTAGCGTTATAATTGACCACATTAATTAGTGGACTGTGTCAAATATGGGGGGGCTTTATACATAGGTTGTGAATTGAAACAGGTAGTTTAGGTATTACGTACTTTAATAATGCAATAATTAATTTGCATTAACTATGTACAAATTTCATGCATTCATTCGTTCACACATAAAACTAAATATACAACAGGTCTTATTAATAAATATCTAATGAAATTTCTTGATTGGTTGATTTAAAAATAAACCTTTGTCTTTACTGAATTTAATAAACTTTTGTTATAACCCAAACTAACCCAAACTAGCAGCTTTTTCGTTCTCACAGAATACCATGATACTTTATATCTTCTCCATTTCTCTCTACTTAACATCACTAGGACAGGCATATGACTTCGAACCTTAGTCTAGAGTACAGGAACAATTTGTCTAGCTACAAATTTTCAACCGCCATTTTACCTTCTTCTATCTTCAGCCACAGCAACAGTTGAGACGAGACGCTATGGCCTTTCTGTCTCCGAGAAAGTGGGTTAAAACGCCCAAAAGAGTTCTTTGTCCAACCTTGGACAAAGAGAACAGAGTTACAACAGGTATTCTCTAAATATCTGTGCAAACAAATGAGAAAATGACCTAAAAGGATTTGACCTTTGGCGCCAAAGAGCTACACTACCGCTTTAGCTGCTGTTCGAGTGAACGCTTGTACTGTACCTACTGGAAAGCGGGAAAATTCGCGTAGCGGATGCATTGAGAGGGTGGAAGCATGTTCCTTCTTTTTCAAACATATTGTTGTTTACACAACACTGACGAAAACAAGGATATATTAAATTGAGAACGATTAATACCGATTTTCTTGACGAAGTGTCAACGTGCTGTTGCATAGAACGGAATCTATTATTCAGGCAATTCAGGTTCGAACTAAGGAGTAACTGAAATACAAAGCTTTAAATTCACAAATTCCTGTTTACCTGGGGTTAAATAAATATATTCGGAGTTTAATTATGGCTCATTCATACTACGGACATACAGGGTGATATCACCAAACTATACGGTAAAAAACGACAAGTTAATACACTTGTGGGGTGTTTCCTTAACAACACGCCTCTCGCCTCCTGTACAGTTCCGTTTTAACCTTATCTATTAGTTGAAGGAAAACTTGAACCCGACAATTATCCCTTTCTTTAAATTCAACGTCGCCTTCTCTTGTGTCATCGAAATATATCTTTTTATTTCCTTCTGGTGTCAAGTTGGTAATTTTCACTTTTGCATAAGTTAATTGCATCAGATTCAAATGAAACAAAATCATACCTTAACACGTGAATCATATAATAAAATTACAGCGGTAGGATCTATATTTACAGCCCGAAGTTTTTTTATTTGTTTCGTTGAACCGTTCCAGAACTTTATTCCAAAAACGTATATCATAAATGCAGTTTCAAGATAATTCAGTTTTTCATCCAGACCTCTCGCTTCTAATCTTGTATTGGGCTTTTCATTTGCATCTTCCAGTGTTATATGGAAGGCTTCTACAATTTGGGAATAGGATTATATAATGCTTTACTTACTACCGGACGAGCAGGTCTCCTTCGAGTGATGGACAAGCTCTTAACAGACAGTTTTGAGCTCTACTTGGACATTATCGGTGCGTAGAAATGCTGAAAAAATTATACAGCTATTGTACTGTTCCAAAATAGGACACAGAATCGACGCAAAAGCCAGCTGCTGAAGATTTAGAGAATGAGCCGTGCATGGAATAATTGGAATATAACATATAAGGATTTTTTTTTTATTCTTGCTTACATACCTGAATAATGTCCAGATATATTGGCAGCATTGTCATAACTTTGATCTACACGAAAGAAAATCAAGCTAATATCGATTTTAAAATTTAGAGAGTATTTCACCTACCATGCCGCAGCAATACCTCCTACAAGTGCAGAGATCACCACACGAATAGATAATCTCATTTGGGTCGACAACCATGAAAGATTGACACTATGGTGAATGCAAATTTTTAAATGAATTCTTTCATAGTACCGCAATTTGCCGACCGATTATTGATATATGGGTAAATGAATAAACTAACTAAAAAATCAATCTGGCTCGTTACAACTGACTTGATATTGCAAGCATACAGTATTGAACATCTTGTATCAAATGCTATCGCCCAGCTTGGAATTTTTTTGTGATTGAAAATATTCTTTGATGATACATTGTCCTCAATCTTGCGTATTTTTCTTCATAAAACATATCAGGAGAATAAATCTAACAAACATGCGATAGCACGTGCATCATAGCATCTTTTAATCAAGGACTGATTTAACATTTGGTCATGGATGGATTGGATTGTTAGAATAGACGGTAGAGGAGCACATTAACCATTTTATAAAACAATCAGTATTTACGTTTTTAATTTTTGGATATAGTATTGGTTAGTAAGACCTTGTTTCGAAACAATGAGTCCAAATGTGAGAGCGTTTGATTATGTTGATACAGTACGCATTTCGTTAACTTTCGCGTAAATTTGAATTGCATTTCTACGACCAGTCATAATAATGAAAAATAAGTACCTACTTTAATTTTTAAAATTTGTTAAGTAAATGTTAACTATAAACTGTCAAAATTGATTAATTTTAGATCGGCCATAGTTGTGGTAATCTTGGATATTGAGCGCATGGAGACTGTGTAAATTTATTAAGTATTTGACCAAAATACATTGTTATTGCTTTTAACCGAAGTGCCTTCTTTATTATCTCTGTTCACCTGACGTTGATCGATCCCTAATCTGAGCTACATAACCTGCACGCCAACCAGGACGAAGCGTCACAAAATACGGTTCACAAGTCATCATAAAGTAAGTAAACTGTCAATCTCAAGACATACAAGACGTGACATAATGGTGGAAGCCCATTGATTACAATTCTACGTGCAAAAGTGTTCGGTTCCAATTTAACAGAAAATCTGCCGTAATGCCACGCGTAAATTGTAAGCTCAGATATATCATACTTCCCTACACAATATTAAATATAAAAATATAACGAAACTCAAAAAACGTGGGAAAAAATTGGACGGTACCTTTTCAAAAACACCTTCCGCCGCCACCGCAGAAACTAAGAGCCAAGCCAAACACCTTCTATTTTTCTATTTACAAGCTGGAGTTGGCCAGAAAAGTCACTCGGGCACACAATCACATAGCTTAGCTTTTCCTCCGTGTGGCCGAATCGAACTCTGCAAACTTGAACCCATATATATAATAGAATGCAGCCTACAATAACAGCAAGTATCTTTCACAAAGTGCGCCTACTAAAATTTATACCTCGAGCAAAGAAATTTAAGCACTCTGAGTGTCCTTAGTTTTTACATCACCTACATAAGAACAATTTTGATATCCACTGCTTACTATAGCGTTGATTCCTCATGTTAGTAAAATGATTTTATATAATCTCCAAGTTCGCCTAGAATCGCTTTTCCCGGAGGCTGGTTTTGTCAACGACCGGATGCCACATAACAAATACTTAATTTGAGACAAATTATCGAAACATCTAGGGAATACTTAACATAGAGGAGGATTTCAACTCTGATTAACCTTAATAACACGCAGTGTACAGTTTTTTTTATGGCACAATAAAGGGAGATCCTATGACACTAGACGAGCGGTGTGTGTGTGTGCGAAGATGTTGATTGACACGGTTCTTGAATAGCTGTAGGTTGTAATTTGGGGGAAACAGATGCAGTGCGCCAGACAAAGGAGTCCTTGTAAAGCGATGTTCTAGATGTTTCCAGTTGTACAACGAACGGGTGCGTTCTTACCGTCTGTCGTGACTGTCTGACAGGCGTTGCTGAAGGCGGGATGAGGCGGGCCAAATCCTGCCTTGCAATAATGATGTCCGGACTCGCCGTATTGGCTTTCTTGGTCTTGGTTAACGTGGCCGCCTGAGTTTTTGCTGCATTGAACTGGACCAAATTTCTGTCGCCCCAAGTTCGAACCCTCTCCAGATCTTGATTAATTGCTGTAATCGGCTAATGTCTGCGGTGATATGTCAGTGTCGCTGGTAAAGGGGTTTCTGGTCTAAATTGGGAGATAAGGGTACTGTCATCGGCAAAACTGTAAGCAGGATTATTGGTTTCGGTCAGCAGGTCATTGATATAGATGAGGAACAGAGTTGGCGAAAGTATTGCGATGACACAGCGTAATAAAATATGATATGATCACAGCATTAGATAGATTACAACAATATGGTGTGCAAATGGGCTTTTCCATAACACAAACTAATCCATATATGAAGTATGGGCCATGAGTGAATAATGAAGAACATGAATAACATGGATGCTCAAGGAAACTGAGCGACCAGTATTGGCCCTTTTATAACGTGAATTTGATGTCAAATGCTGAGAATATCAGTCGTATTACGGGAACGAATTTGGATGAAGCTCCTCGCCCTGCATAAAATCGGGGATAGATGGCGAAACGCTGTAAATCTAGCTAGCCATCAACAAGTATGGCAGTGCATGTTACTCGGTCACAACAAATCTAGACCTACTTAACTGATAATAGAAAGCTTGACTACGTCGACAATCATACTTTATATTAGCGCCAACAACAAGGTGGCTTAATACTACACTTCTATCGCATTAATTCAGAATTTAGCTTAACTTCATTGGTTACAATATCCATTCATTTTCTTACAATCTGTAATAAACCAGTGAACTATTGCATTGTTTGTAAAGAAAAAAACATTCATTTCTTGTACCCTTTCTGTAATCGAGGAAACCATAACAATTTTAGATGTAAAAAATATATAATGCTTCAATAACATCAAACTGTTTAATAATCTTTAACTTTTGGAATGAGATAGAAAAAGAAATTCAATACATTTAGCTGCATTTATTCGGGATTCGGACGTGATTCGAGAAATTTCTTTAGTTTTAGAACAAAATTCCTTAAAAACTGTTGGTCCTAATTTGTAAAGTAAAATGTGCTATCTAAGACCCTGGCCATTAAACGTTTTAGGACGGACTCCACCACCGCAAAGATGTTGACGTAGCTAAACTGAAAATATCCATTGATGGAAAGATGCGTTCATCTTTCCATTGGATGGAAAGATGCGTTCATCCTTCGTTGAGCTACTCTTGTTCAGGTAATTTTAACAGCCCCGATATGAGTTCACTTATGTTTATTCCTACCAGATAACTTTTTAGCTTACACCTAGTTTCAAGTTACTATTCGAACCAAAGCCATGACAGCAGTAGGAAATTATAATAGTATCTCATGTACTATCGAATTTCAATTAGGCTGGTGTTTTTTTAGTTTTGATACATAACTCATAACGATATGAGTGCTCATCAAGTTCGTTTTAAATTCACTTTTTTAAATATATTATTAGAAAATTATTTAGTTATTTTAAAACAAATATCAATATTATGATAATTTTTGTACAAACACAGCAATAGAAAAATCTTGTTTTAATATGCCAATTAATTTCAATATGAAAGTTTGCATGATAGCCAAACACTCCTTTATGACAGAAAGTGGAACTGTATGATTTGTACGCGAGTGCAATTTTTGGGAAACTCCAACTTGATCAGGGAAATAGGAAAGGTAGGAGATTGTCTATCCTGCCTTGGACTCGTTTCTTTTCATGTTCTGACACAACGCTTGGCTACATAACTAGGACATCTCCGGTGATGTCACAGGGGAGATTCCAGGTCCTCAGATATCTCTGGCATCAACCTCCAGGAAGCACGGAGGAACTTCAAGGTAGTGAACCAGTTTGAAGAGGTCACCAAGAATACTCTATACTAATTTTGTTTTCCATCTAAACTTTATCAGAGGGAAATTAAAATAAACCCATTGTTTGTTCAAGTGTTCAATCTTTTACTTTGCACCATAGCGCAGCTCCATTACCTGAGAATAAATATTATTAGAATGCTTCGAACCTCTAGATCTTGAGTACCTTAAAAATAATATTCTTTGTAAATTAACTTAAAATGAACATCAGCGGGCTGAAGTGTAACAAATTCGCGCCTTTTCTTTAAAATATAACTATATCATATACAAGCATAAGGGGAAATGCATAATGAACGAGTTTTTTATAAGTACGCAGTAAAATATAAATATAAGTATCAAAATTTCTTATTGCGCAAGCCATTGTTCGTAACATTATTAAGTATACCTAAAGGAAAATTATAATAAATTACGCATATGTTTTTTAATTTAATTTATTTACACACAAATTATTTTTGGAAAATTACAAATTATATTACACTGGTTAATAATAATAATCCACATACATTCACTCAGAACTCAAAATTGGATATGTATGTACATATAAATTACACATATTAGTTTACAAATTTTTCCAGCCTCCAACTATCTACATCGCCAATATAAAACCAAATTAAAAATAATATTTTATCATTGGAAAACCTAACTTTTGAAAGGCTTGTCAAAAGTAAAGACATTAGTTGAAAATGTACCTATACATTTTCAATTACTCTATGTAGAATGCATTTTCAGTTATTTTAATATTTGAATAACAGCTAGAAGTGAGTTGCTATAAATAATCAAAAAAAGAAGATACGATTTCAGTTTACGTAAATCTATTATACTTTTTCGTTAATTGAGATCAGTTGATATTAAAACCGGAATAATCAAAAGATGTTACAGATGTACCAATATAATTTTTTCGTCCGTCAGAAATTAATTATGGATATATTTAGCAAACTTGGGTACCGTACCTACAGAAGGTGTAGCTTTCAGACAGTTGATCATATTGATGTGCTTATGAGTTGATGGATTTTGTTTTTTTTCTAAAGTTTGTGTGTTTGAATTATCAATGTTTCGTCCATGTGGTAACAATGGAGAATAAACATATTCTCTTGGGGTGAAATATGATATTATACGTTTATCAGAGAAAATTTAAGTAGAAGCTGTAAAACTGACATGCGAATTCATTTAATTAGCAAAAACTTCAATGTGAATAAATATTTACCCACACCGTAAAGATTAAACATTTTGAGAGAAATGAACGCTGTAAATGAACTTTTATATGTTCGAAGACAAAAATGCCAAGATTATTAAAAAAAGCCATTATTAAAAGAAAATTTAAACACTGGATTATGTGAGATCGAAGATAACACGCTCAAGATAATGTTAGTTACTATGGAAGAATAAGTGTATAAGGGTTTTAACATATTCAAGCTTTAAAAACGACATAAAATATTTTCTTGTCATAAAGAGTACATATATTTTAAAAATTCTTATAAAAATAATACATTTTTAAAAGTGTATCCTAATATCATTGCATTTCTGATTGAAATAAATTATAATAATTATGAAATCACTGAAAAAACGAAGAATTTTCTAACATTATTGTATTCCTAATTCGAATGAATTATAATGCTTTAAGAAAAAAATTGAAGAAGATTACAAAGGGGGTTTGTTAATAAACATACGGCAAGAAATCAACTTATTCTAAGAACATTTTGTCTTTCGATGATTTTTGAAAAACCGCTTTGTTTCGAAGATACAGAGGGATGCATTTGTCAATAATAACAATATTTTATTAATAAAACTTAGATGTAAAACTTCTTAATCTAAAAAAGCTTTTGAAAATGAATGCCTTCATCTATAGAATGCAAGAACCCATCTTCTCCTCATTGACTGCCGAACTCCTTAAAAAGCACTAGGGTTATTTCAAGTTGTACTACACCCATCAATTTTGCACTGGAGTAGTGTAAAGTAATTAGTATTTTACTCTTAAAATCCCACGAGTAACCGCAGTAAACTGATCTGGTGCACCATCGTGCATTAGCTATATGTATTTTTCGTTACCAAAGGTATGCCCTCCAGAAACTGAGGTAGCAATTATTATTCCAAAGATTCCGATACCGGTAATTCTTCCTGTTAGAAATACCGGTCCAATTAGCCAGTCACCCACAATTCCAAGCCAAACGCTAAACGAAAACTAAATTTAAGAGCAATAATCCATTACCTCATGTGGATTTTCTTCAGCACGTATATGTTATTTTGAAAATTCCTCATTGAGTAAAATTATTTAAGAAGAGCCACACTTGACATCGACCCCCTCCGATTTAGCTAATTTTTTGTGGGCATGTTACCCACCTAGTGGGTAGTCAAAAGCTAAAATATAATGTCCCGAGAAATTTATTTGCCAACCTGTAGCCATTTTTGTTTTTTTTTTCACATTTTTTACTTGAATTTGGGTATTTTCGATTACGCAGAGGTTTTTTGTGCTAAGTAACTGAAAATCAGTTACCTAGTGTAAAATTGACGAAGGAAAAATAATATGGCCACAGATTTGACCTACGATAAATATCTCCAAAAATATTGGCCAAAAACTCTAAAAATTTACCAGAAAAGTCAAAAATCTTGAGAAAATGTTTAAAAGATATTTTCTTTGACTATGCGAGGCGGTCATCTTATAGAGAAAGAACCAGCGAATCCAATGAGCACACACCCAAATTTTTAGGACAAACCGTTCAGAAATTCCGCGGCTTCAAAGTTGGAGGTTTTTGTTTTCTTTCAAAGATCTCAATTTTTGATCTCGTGGGACAATGTCCGACCTACAGCCCTATTTTGCGATGTACGTGGAGTTTCTGGAGCGCTCCGTGCGGGCAGCGAGAGGTGTCAGAAAATGACAAACGTGAGCTGTGCTGCAGCGCAACGCCCTTAGCCGGAGCGCCAGGAGGGTTCAGGGTAGGCAAACCTGCCAAGCATGCGCGATGGATAACTTGCCTACCCGGGGGCTTATTTGTATCGAGCGTACGAAATCCCGACTTTTTATAGCGCGACTATAATATAAATGTGCAGGCTTTTCATATTTTGAGTTAGGTTTGGTTGGTTGCGCCCTCGTAGCGAGCGAAGCGAGCAGAGGGTTATGCATGAAGTGTTCAAGCATTTGGAGAAGCGTAACGAGGGGTATTCTAGCTAACAATTATATAACATTTATATTACAGTCACCCTATAAAAAGCGGTTTACTGGATACTCGATACAAAAATGCTACCCGGGGACTTCGGCTGCTGGCGTCCGGCGCTGTGCTGTGCGTACGGGACAGGTCCTTTCCCTCTCTTCCCTCAAACATCACCTGCCCTATCGTCTCTCCCGTTTAGTCTCCTCTCACTGCTCGACCAGTATGACGAACCTTCTTTAAATGATCCCTCACCAAGGCCCCCAGACCATCCGAAGCTTTGAGTGTTTTCAGTGGAATGTATGTTGTTGTTCGGCTAGCAAAAACAGATCCATTACAATGATCACCGACGTCTACAGCGACGAATCAGAACTGGATGTGTCACTCCTGATGCCAAATCTGCCAGTCAAGGAGCTAAATTAGCCAAAAGCAAAGAAAATTCTACTACGATCCAAAAGACATGAAAACTGCAACAATTCCACTTCCACATGTGCTTTGTGAAGTAGCACTTGAAGAGAAGCATAACAAAATGTATTTGACTTCCTCTGATCTGGACAAAATGTACACTCTGAGAATTTTGAGAAGGCCCCATTAAAGGCTCTTATTATTTTGCTTCATATAAAAATAAATTTAATTACTTTGGCAAGAACCTCATGTATCTAATTCATTACAAAATATCAATACACTATTTAGACGGTCACACTATATCCTAGAAAACCCCTGACCACAGGATAGGTACAAAGGCTCGAAACTAGGACATTAGTAACGCACCTCACGATGCCTAGTAGGCAGTCAATACATCTGATGCCACCTGGGCAACTACGTGAGAGGAGACTGGACGGGAGAGACATTAGGGCGGGTGAGGTTGGAAAGAGGAGAGGGAAAGGACCTTGCCCGTGCACAGCACAGCGCTGGGCGCCAGCAGCCGAAGCCCTTTGGTAGGCAAGTTATCCAACGCGAGTGCTTGGCAAGTTTGCCTACCCTGAACTCTCCTGACGTTCCGACAAAGCGCGCTGCGCTGCAGCAAAGCGCAAGTTTGTTACTTTCGTCGCCTCCCGCTGCCCGCACCAAGCGCCCCAGGAAGGCCAGGTATATCGCAAAAGAAGGTCGGACATTGTCCACGAGATCAAAAATTGAGATTTTTTAAAGAAAACAAAAACCTCCAAGTTTGAAGCCGCGCAATTTCTAAACAGTTCATCTTAAAAATCTGGGTGTGTGCTCATTGGATTCGCTGGCTCTTTCTCTGTAAGATGACCGTCTCGTATAGTAAAAGGAGAGATTCTTTGAACACCTCCCAGAGATTTGGGACTTTTTGGTAAATTTTGAGAGTTTTTGGCCAATATTTTTGAAGATATTTGTCGTAGGTCAAATCTGTGGCCATATTCTTGTTCCTTGGTCCATTTTATACTAGATAACCAATTTTCAGCCACTTAGTACAAAAAATCTCTGCGTAATCGAAAATACCCAAATTCAAGTAAAATTTTTGCGGGACCTAATATTTTGGCTTATGACTACCTTCTAGGTGGTTACAAAAAATCAGCCAAATCGGAGGGCGATGCCAAGTGTGGCTCGTGTTAAATAATTTTGCTCATTACATTTATTGAGAAATTCGCTCCATCGGTAAAAAGTATCAAATACAGTAGTTCAGTGATTTGAACCAATGTGTGCAAGTCATGGACAAAAATGCAATACGTGGGAAAATATGGACAGAAAGATGTGGTATAAGTGCAAGAACTAATCTTCCAAAGTTTTCCGCACAGTTTCACTACTTACATTCAAATTATTCGCATTTTCTCTAGTAGAAGCACCTGAATCTTCCTTTATCATGTTCAGCACTTTCTCTTCAACTTTTATTGTTCTTATCGTTATTGATCTTCCTGGTCTTCCATTTTATTTCAATGTGCCTGTTTTACGAAGACGTTGATGAATACTTTAAAAAGGTTTCGATCAAGAGCATTTAGATTAGGAAATCGTTCAATGTACAACCGCCTAGCCATAGGCAAGTCAATACATGAAATGTATGTCAGTCTTCTCGGCGTTCGTATAGCGATTCACTAACAAAAGTTTAACTATCAAAGACAGGAAATATAACGTCAATTGAAACAAATTCGACAGGTACAACGTGATCAGTCACGAGACGTATTGGAATGATTTCCTCGTTCAAACTGATTGCCTTTTTGATGTCTGCACTTGCCTGCTGTTAGTGAATAAAATAGCTATTCTTAGTAATCGGAATGATATTAAAAGGAACAGCGCATATTAAAAAAAAATACTCGATAAATTCAGCGGATTTTCAAAAATCATTAATGGACAAAATATTCTTAGAATAATCCAGGGAATAACCCCTTGAGATGTTGCCGTTTCTCTAATAAACACCCTGTATATTACAAATTTTTTAATGTTATTATTGCATCGGATCCCAATACTATTGGAAAAAATTTAATAAAAATGAAATAAATAAATAAATAATCAGAATAGATTCAAAGTTGGATGAATTAGAAAAAAGTAGTATTTTTGGGGAGCATCTTATATAGTGATGCTTCGGTCATTTAGATACTTTCAGCAATTGCTGAAAAACATAAAACACTGAGCATTGGAATTCTGTAAATCCAGCCAAAAAATAATTTAAATTGAAATGTTATCGAAACCTATCAAAAATCCTAATTTCATAAAACGATGCTGGTCGTCGACTTTCTGATTTATGTAACCCTAGAGATTTTCCTTTGAAACATACAGGCTGTATGAGGCTATAAGGTACAAGAAAATGTGACTCCGATAACTTGGCTCTACCAGTACTTCCAATTATTATGGTATAGTGATTGTATCCAGATTTAGTTAGTAAATGGAAAAGTTTCTCAGTTTTAATTTCAAACATAGAAATGAACACAGAAATATAGGATAGAAGGTTGGCTTCACTTAATTTATAATAGTTTATGAGCTAATGAAAGTTAAAAATATAAAATTTTCAACATTCAGTTGCTTTTATGCTTAAGCTTTGATGAAAAGCAATTTTCATTATTTCCATTTCGAAATCACATATGCTTATATCTTTTCTGAAAAATTGATAATAAGAATTTTTCATTCGGGTAATGAATCTGGGTAACAGACAAACTGTTCAAAATTATGCGCTTAGTTAAACTTATGGGGAATTTTACGACAAAGACCTACTTATTTTAATGCAAATTTAAATTTATGCGTAAAATATATTTTAAACGTAAACTAAACTTTTCTATAGACAATAGCAAAAGTTACACGATGGTTTTACAAGCAATATACAAACTCCTCGTAAACTACTTATCATTAAGACATTTCATTTACACATTCGTCATTTTAATTTATACATTCGTCAATTTGACAATTATTATAATTACATACTAAAATAAATTAATTTCAAAATATTTTTCTGGTATTTACATTGATTATAAATATAAGGTTTTGCTTTCAAATCGTACATCACAGTATCTACATCAATTATGCATTATTCCTTTTGTTTGAAACAAAATTACACACAATAAATAATACGTGCTAAAACTTAATCACTTTTGAAGAGAGTTTTAAAATAAAACATTTCTTTACAAGTATAATCAGTGTTAAAACCCGTTTGTATGTACATATTAAAAGCTTTTTTTTATTCTATATTTGCACTATCCCATTGCAGCATACCTTAAAGAATTGTTGATTTCTTTATGGGAAAAATGTCTTTACATACGGAGTGTTAATATGATCATGTCAATACAATTATATTAAAAAACCATGTCAACATGGGTAAACAAATTATTCATGTTCATGATAGAGGGTGTCCAAAATAGTATTTAAAATATATGTGTTGCAACGCGATTGGTTAGTTAAATTGAAACTTGAAACGAATTTACCTTACGTAACATTTTTATGTCACCTTTTTGATTTATATAAAATCTAAATTTTATTGATAAAATGGTTGCTCAAAATGTATTAATTACATACACGCCACTGAATCAAACTATGCAACTCAATAACTTTGCCAAATAAATTTTTTTTGCGGTCATTATTTTCCTGCAGAATATTTCCAAAAATATGTTGCAAACACTATTTGTTATCCTGAATCTTGAACGCCAAGTAGGTATATGTGGACCACTGTTAATATATTATTCTTATTTTTATGAGAAGAATTTCCTGAATAGCGTAAGTAACTTGCCGCAAACAGTTATTCCTCATTGACTGAGGCAAACCTAAGTAAGGTGAGATTACATCAAGATTCATATACCTTTGATATTACCTACCTAAGTGAAGAGTTAATAGATACCTGTTCGAAGTCTTCTGCAAAACCGCAAATATTGCTTTTAATGTTAAGTTTACTCTTGATTGTACCTGAGCCCAAGACATAAACTAGATGAAACTAGTTTTGGATGGAACCGATGGATTCAGTTTAATTTACGTATAACTTTTATGGACCGAGTCAGGTTTCTAATACCAGTCAAATAGTTGCCAATAAGGTAATGCTGCTGCTGCTTAAAGGTGCGTACAGACCTGACGAGACGCGCGCGCGACACGCACGCGACGCGCCAACCGCGCGCCTAGGCGGCCTGCTGTGAGCCATGTAGAGAGACGCGCGCGCCACGCGACTAAGTTCTATTGCACTTCTTCACTGATTCTTGCGCGATTGCTACGCTCCTACTACTACCCGTCCACACTGCGCCTCGCTATTTCTTTGATCTGCCGTCGAAAAACCGACAGCAGACGGATAGCGACGCGCCTCGGACAGGCGGCGCTAGCGCCGCGCGCCCGCCCCGTCCACACTTAGGAATTTTGGACTGTCGCGTGCATGTCGCGCGCGCGTCGCGACAGGTCTGTACGCACCTTTACGTGTGGGCTTCGCTGGATGGCATGCACCCAGAAACATGGTTTGATATGCCTCGGACCGCCCAACTAAGGGCATCTGACTTCAGTCATAGTCCACTGTTCCATTTAACCTCCTCTTGTAGTATATAGGCCGTATAACAAGCTGAAAGGAATGTTGGATCGGTGGCACTATATTTTTTGACCCTTGAAAGTATCCAACACGTAAAGTCCTAGCTGTGAGCTTGCAGGCATAGACAGATATGATCCCACGGGAACATCCGGTGTTTAGTGACCACTTCTACATAACATTTAGAATCAACAACACGACGCAGCCCCCAAAGGAAAGCGATATGAAAAAGCATGGGAAATAAGGAAATTAGACCTTAACATAATCGACCTCCTTGACGATCTCATGTTGACGGGCCACCAATATCACAAGGCACTTGCCCCTTCTGTATAAAACATCTACCAAAGGAATGGTCTGATCAATTTCAGGTGTCGTAACACAAGCAGCAGTTGTTAAACTAGTAATGGCTGTAATAGAAATGTTCAAAATCTGCCCTAACGAGACTTTTCAAAAAAGCTGTATGAAATTTCTAGAAATAAGAAACTTAGATTAGGGCAACCTGCGTGCTAGTGGAATGAAAATAAAGCCAATTTCCGAGAGGAATGAATCAAAAGAAGAACCCATGAACAACCAAAACAGCAACTGTGAGAAGTGACCAGGGAAGCAAAAAACAAATACGGGTTAAGGTGAAAATTGCCACGAAGGCATATTGGAGGTTACTTTGGGACGAAATAGGCTGCGACATATGGTTATAAAATATTAATGAATGAAATTCGAGGCAAGACCGCAGATGTGCATGGAAATGATGAAGAACCTTACCAATCATCTTTTTCTGGAACACGAACCTCCTTCATTTAACTGTGGTAATAAACACTGATAGAAGAACTAAGTACAATATCCGACAAACTAAAAGGCTCTCGGACTCTGTGAAACCCCCTTTCTCCCCCCCTTATTCCGTCACTGTAGTGTCGGTGGTGGCTTATACGGAGGACTTGCTTATGTCCATAGCAAACGTAGCACTCATCAGGGTAGACAACGGGGTGAAGAGCAAACGCCTGCAGTTGGCAACGGAGAAAACCGAAGCCGTTCTACCAATTAGCTTTCATCTCCAGATAACTGTGCTCGGACTGAGTAAATGCACGTAACTCAAACTATACAACTGAAAGGACCACGATAGCACTTATGAGCCGAATGCCACGCTAGTCTAGCCCGAGGCTGTAAACAATGAGAAACTGTTACAAAGGCTAAATAGAGTTCGGAGACTTCTGTGTATTAGGATCCGGAGTGGGTACCGCACATACGGCTGCGGAAATAATAACCGGAATTCCTCCACTAAAACTTCTGGTCGTGGAAAGAAAGCAGATATACGATGGGATACCCAAAAATGAGGATACAACTTTCCTTTTTGCCAGACGGCAGAAAGAGTTCGCATCAAATACCTTTGGAATATGGACACAAAGCGATTTCTAATGTGAGAAGACGGCTAGACAGAAATCGACTATTACTTACGCTAAGCGCTTTCGCGTCTTGGATGCTTTCGTAAATACTGGCACAATAGATACTAAGCCGATTCACATATTGTAATCTAACCGATGATGTCGAACATACACTATTTGTATGCCTGTATGCCTAAGGTAGAACGCCACTAGAGATCAGTTTGCCAGAAATATGGGACGAAACTTCAATGAAGCAAACCGCATCATGTTTGCTGCGTTGAAGTTTTGTCCCATATTTCTAGGACGGGAACGTTCTACCTTGAGCATACAAATAGTGTATATTCGGCATGATCAGTTAAATTGCAATATGTGCATTCTTCTTCACATGAACTCAGTGTGGTTGGCAAACATGCAGCATCTTTGCTAGTCTGCTTCAGCTACTATTAGATCTAGTAGAACCATCAGATTTTATATACCCGATAGGGATACATGATTGGGGACGGGCCCACGTTCGATTAATGGGATCGTCTGATATATAGACGGCTCCAAAACGGATAGTGGTACTGGAGCGGGTGTGAATGGGTAAACCATAGGGACCACACTTGCTTTTGCCCTTGAAACTGCAACCGTGTTCCAGTGCCTGGTAGGGTGAAGGTTTTCATAGCTTTGAAGAGGGAAGACTTAAGGCTTGTGACAGGGTGCTGCAGGTTGAACCGGTATTGGCACCTGCTACGGATCGTAAATGATCGGGAATGCAGGTGGTTCATGGTGGACGAGGGATCGACCACTCCTGATGAATTTTCATTTAGATAATGTTAGGAAATTCGTTGTTAGTTTGGTATAACCAGTTTATAAAGGTCTTCATAACAAAAGAGGTATTTACTGTAGCTTCCATACGCCAAGACTTTACTTGAGACTCAATTTGATCGATATTTGAAATCCACTTCTGCTTCTTAATAGAAGTGGATCTCAAATATCAATCACTTTTTTTAGACGGTAAGTGAAGTTTTGGCGAAGGAAACTCTGACAATTTCGAACTACTGTGAGAAATTGCGCAGAAAATAAATATTTGCCATTTTCACTAAATTAAAAATAGTAAAACCTTTTGCTAGTATAACAAAATGTTTTTAATGGCTTTCTTTTTCCGTTGAAATAACTAGTGCTAAATGCACGGATTATCTTTTTCTTTTAATAAAGTACCTTCCCGACTTAATTTATGCGACTTGCGTACATTACCAATAACATAGAGGTAGATTGCCCGAAAGCTTATCACTTAGTTGCGTTGCGATAAACTCCTTATTTATTTATTTAAGATACTTCAATGTGCTTGATGGGATAACTTAAAAACATGTTAAAGTATTCATTTCAAATTCACTCACAAAACTCTATCACTTTCGATTCGGAGATATTAATACCCCAAGCGAAGGAATTTAGTTTTTTTTTTTTTGATATTTTAGAAAGTAAAATCCCTTTGCTTTCAAAAGGATTAAAAAAGGTTTCTGGCCAAAGAAAAAAATCCAATTTTTTTAAGTTAACTCTTTTTGTTTATGGTTGGGAAAAAGATCTTCAACCTTAATTTACCAGAACAAATCAAAGCACAACCAGAATAATTAAGCAAAAAATTTATACAATTATAAGATACATTAATGGCAACAGGAAACCGGGAGCCAGCGAATATTCGAATAATCTACTAAAAGAAAGGCCTATTTGCATCATAGATTCATATATCTATTCTGAAGAGATCAATTTCGGTTCTTATAAATCACAGCCCTAGTTCGTCATACGCGTAATAATTTATTCCTTTCGACATGGGTTTATATTGCGTTAATTTTCAATGCAGGACTGTTTTAAACGCGTTATATCCAAAAAAGAAACCTGCAATTCCTACTGAAACTATCTCTAAAAAGCTTTTAGTATGACAATAGGGTGATTTCAATATTACATTATAAATAGAAGCACTTTGTGCAAGTTATATTATATTAAAATTATTTTTTTATCGAATTATATTCACGCGTCAACTTAAAATTATTAAAACCAATATCTACAGAGTCTTTATAATTTTAGTTCCACCAAGGTCACTGTATACGGGGCCAGTATTGCGATGCCATATCGGTTTGCCCGGGAACTGCTATAGGTACTGATACTCCTGGAGATATTAACCCTGAAAAAATAGTACCTAGTATTTGAATTGTAACATATTATGTTTGCTGAATTCAGTAGGCAGGACATCAACATGTCTCGAAAAAAATATTTTTAATATAGTGAGAGCAGTAACTTTAGATTTTGAGTACTGATATGACTATTCTAGTCCACATTCGTTTAGCAAAAGTATCTTCAATGATCCTAGTTCGTTAAAATAAAATCTTTAAAAATAATTATTGTAATTATGTATTCATTTTCTAGTTGATGAATTTATTATAAGTTAGCAATTATTTTAAAGTGTGACAGATTGTACGAGTTATATCATAATATGCATGAATACACTAACGAGTCTCTTATATCATTTATTAGATGGGAGATCAAACGCATGAACATGCCAATATTGTTTTACCAGAAAATCTTCTGTATGCTCAATGAGATGGTTTCTTGTTTAACGTATTTGTGTCAGTTGAATTGGAAGCCACTGATGGCCAGAAAGATTGCCTAATTCAACTCCACTTGATTTTTTATTCAGATATGCTATATTTGAAAAGGACATTCCTTGCTGAAGATGGATTTAAGTAAAGTGCATATTAGCTTACTGGTCTACGTGGATATATAGATATGCATTTTGCTCAGAAGTATTTAAGGTGCTGTAGATGTTGCCAAAGGTAAATTGGAACTACCTTTACCTTTATGTGAAAGTGCAACAAAAAAAGAGTAAAATGACATATATGAGAAGGTGTTAACATCTTTCCCCGAACTGGCAGCTGCTTTGCTTTTATTAGCTGTAAATGTGCCCTAAGAAACACTCCAAAAAGTGACGAGATGTATTATGCAGATTCACAGACTGTATGATGACAATGTTGAGGACAAAACATATGAATTGTGCATGCTGCTCTTTAGCTACAAGATACAGTCTAAAGTTGACGTTTCGATACATACTTCCATACTGAAAAACTTATGGAATGAACTTCAAGTTGAGATTTCTAAGCAAAAACCAATCAATCACAGTGGTATCATCTATAAGTGCGGTCTTCCCGAACTATTGTTGATTTGCAAGTTACTGGGGACACTACTAGGTGAAAACTTCTCCTTTAGATCGAATTGGATGCTGACGTCCAAGTCAAACTGTACCTTAGACAATTTTATAAATCAAGTTGGTGAAATCATGGGCTGTTTGCTCTACAGAAGACAACGACAAGAAAATTCCGTAGTAAATCAAGGAAGTGGGTATGAAATTGCTGCAAGAAAGAAGGAATTATGTTGAAAGAGTATGAAAAATGGAAAACCTACAAAGATAAAGAAGATGATGATGTATATAGGGTAAATATTACTTTAGTAGCTATAATAAGTTCTGCAATGAGCATATAGAGGGTAAGCTGGCGAGTCGATAAGGATGCCACAAATCGTATTTGCAATAGAAGTAATTTGTTAGAAACATTTGAGCTTTTCAGAATTCATGTACAGTCACTAAAGCTAATGGTGATTCAGAATATGTTTTGCATAGGGACAGCGCCATAGTTGAAGCACATGTGAGAAATCAGAATATAAGACTAAGACTCCCTAACTTTTGGCCGGTTTCTAGTATTGTCAGCACAAAACAGAAAGTCGAATAGCTAGTTAATTTCCAGCTCAGAAAACTGCAATCTTAGTGTTGATGGATGTACCATATCAACTTGGAAAAAGAAGCAAGAATAATGATCTGCCCAAGCTGATCAAGCGGGGAAGAATGTGTACCCAGAAAATGACGCTCAAGTAAAATCAACTTGCACTGAAAAACTGCTTCATTGTATCATGAAAGGTTGGGTCATCAAAAGAAAAGATATGTGAACCCCGAGAACTTGGAATAATTGTCAAATTTAATACAGACTTTTGTGAATGCTGCGTTTATAAGTCACACGTTCAGGAATAAACTTTTGCAATGCCCCAGTGGCTCCATGAATTTCTGGTCGGTAGCAAAGGCAATAAGTAATAACTTTACAAAAACGTCTCTTCCACCTTTGACGGACGAACGCGACGTCACGGCACTACAGCTAAAGAAAACGCAAACATGCTCGCCGAAATGTTTTCATCGCACTCTACCTTAAACGTCCCCCAGGGCAAGGCTCACCCCACAATATCTAACATCAACACTACCATGACAGAAGTTTCACCACCGTGACATTTGTAAAAACCTTCAAGAGCTAGATACGCAAAAGGCATCAGGGCCGGATGGAAACCTGCCATCGTGTTAAAGGACTGCGCCATCGAACTAACACTCGTTTTTTTTCAGACAGTTTTCTCTGTCTTTCCGAAAAGGGCCTTATCCATCCTTTTGGAAAGTCGCTCGAGTACAATCTGTTCCAGAAAAGGCAAGAAAACTACATCCTCAAACTATCGCCCAATTGCCTTGCTTCTAATAATCTCCAAAGTCATGGAACGTGTAGTCAATCAGCAACTACTCAAGTACCTCGAGACTAACAAAATAATTAGCGATAACCAATACGGCTTCCGCAAACAGATCGACAGGAGATATATTGGCTTATGTCAGTCATATATGGAGTAGGGCAATTGAGAACTATGGAGAATCTTGAGCGATTGCGTTGGATATTTCGAAGGCATTTGACAGAGTTTGGCATGACGGATTGCTCAAAAAACTGCCGTCCTCCGGAGTGCCAGCGCCTCTCTGAAGCTGGCTTGGCAGTTTTCTTAAGAACCGATCTCTGCACATTGCAGTTTATGGACACACCTCAGACACATTCACCATTAATACGGGAGTGTCTCAGGACGCAATACTTTTACCAACTCTATTCCTCATCTATATTCATTACCTGCTGACCAAAAGCAATAATCCTCTTTACAGCTTTGCAGATGATAGTTCCCTTGTCTCCCAATTTAGATCAGAACAACCTTTACCAGCGACTGAGACTTATCACTGCAAATAGGAGGAGATTATAACAATTAATCAAGATCTGGAGAAGGTTTGAACCTGGGGCGACAGGAATTTGGTCCAGGTCAATGCAACAAAAACCCCGAGTAGCCACGTTTACCAAGAAAGCCAATTCGGCGGGCTCTGATATCATTATGGCAGGATCGACCATTCCTTCATCCTCGTCAATCGGACTACTGGGTGTCTCGGTCAACAGCAATATATCCTGGCATGATCACGTTGCTAACATCGCAAAATCAGCCTCGCAGAAGCTATTCGCATCAAAAACTGTATACACGGCAACAGCTGCTCTTGCTCTATAAAGCGCAAATAAGACAATGCTTAAAATATTGATCACACTTCACACATCGCACCTAAGCACACCCTAAAGCTGCTGGATTCCATTCAGAAGAGAGCTCTGCGTCTCGTCGGCGACCCAGAGTTGACCCGGGATCTAGGTAAGGATGCGCGATACGATACGATATTCCGAGTATCGATAATTTTACATCCGATACTCGATATTTAGGATCGATACTTTGCTTTGCGATACATTGGAAGTATCGATATATTTGTGTTGTATCGATACCTTACGATCCGGGAAGATTTTTGGTGGAAGCGGATAGCAATATATACTGCCTACTAGCAAATACCAATTTCACGCAACCTTTATTCTTCTTTACCATAAACTGCATATACTGCGAATATGTTAGGGTCTCTATCAGCTGGACGAATCCCCGATAGCCACTGCAGACCATCTTTTTGGAAATATCCGCCGAGTCCTCCCGCCTGACGAGTCCTTGGCTCACAATGTTTACATTTGTATTTTTGTCACTTCACGCAGCCAACAAAAACTGACCAAAACTAACCTAAGGCAAGCCCAAAATGAAGAATTTTTTTTTACGAACATAACCTTAAAAAAACATGTCACTGGAATCGAACCAGAGACGCAGCATTCTAACCACTAACTGAAAGCAGAACGCAATTTGCTGGACCATAAAGACATCTATTTGTCAGAAATATGAAATGTGTTTATAATGCCCAGGACTTGTCAGGCGGGAGGACTCGGTGGATATTTCCAAAAAGAAGGTTGGCGATATCCACTTCTAGGTTCTAGGAGTGTCAGTGCACGGAGAATTTTGTACCTATCAGCAAACGAAAGAAAATGAAGAACTAGGCAGTTTGAAAATTTCTCTATTGTTGTCCCATACTGTTTTTGTACTATGATTTTTATAATCATATAATTTAGGATAAGACAAAAGAAAAAATATGCTTTGTTTTTTATTTCTAAATTTTAGTTGTAGTAATAATAATAATAATAATAATAATAAATATCTTTTGATGATGGTGCAGAATATTTAATTCAATCATAAACCTAACTACTCCGTAGGTTTATGATTCAATTTATCACTATATTTTGTTTTCGAATATCAATACCCGCTAACCTGTCATCATGAACGATATTTCTAGTATCGATATTTTAACAAACGATATTTTACTATATCGATACTTTACGTTACGATCCGTATCGATAACAAATATCGATACTTTTGAGTGTCTCGCGCATCCCTAGATCTAGGTAGTCTGGAACACCGTAGCCCATGTCTGCCGAGATATCCCTCTTTAAGAGATATTTTCACGGCAGATGTTCCCAGCATATGGCCCGCATCATTCCGCCCTCAGCAACACCTGTCAGGCAGTCGCGGCAGACGTCAAGAGCGCACCTGTTCTTTGTACAACTGGAAACACCTAGAACGTCGGAAGGACAAAGACTCCTTTGTCTAGCGCACTGCATTACTGTGATACTCACTCCCAGGATATCTGTTTCCCCTAATTGTAACCTACAATTATTCAAGAACCGTGTCAATCAACATCTTCGCGCACACACCGATTGTTGACTGCCATAGGATCTCCCTTTAGTGTATGTGCCACTGTCATAGCAAAAATAAAATGGAACTAGAGAAAGAGTAAAGGTACCAGAAGAGCTGATACATGCAGATTTTTGTGGATCATTTGAAGCTACACAGGCTGGAAATCGATACTTTGTTCTGTTCTAAGAAGGTGAAAATCGTTTTGGTTGAGATGAAAGTTGTTGAACTCTTTGCCAGAGTCCCCTTGACTGATAAAGGTGAATTTGTTTGCAACCGGGCGATCTTGAAGGAAAATGGTATAAGTCATAGAACCATGCCATACACTCTACAAAAGAAGGGTGAAAAAAAAAGTACCTGAAGATGAAAATGACACTGAAAACATTTATCCCGATTTTCACAATGAAAATATTATCGCAGATCTTATTAGTAGTAGAAGATTAAGATCGAAAGAAAATTGGAAGAAAGTTGTTTAAGAAATACTCTAGACAAAAGAACCAGGAAGCTGTTAGTGGTGAAGAAAGAGCAATAATAGTTATTGGTGATGAAGAAAGATTGCTAGATTCCTTTAGTAAAAACAACAGGTGGGTTCTTGAGTATATACCTCTTCCTTGTACCGTGCGTTCAATTTATCTTGATAACATTTTGATTCGCTGTAACTTTTTTGTTTTTAAAGATATCAAGGTAAACAAACGCACGGTACATAAGTTTTGAGGGTAAAAAGATGGTCCAGTAGAAAAGTATAAAGCAAGATTTGTCATTAAAGGCTACTCACAGAAGAAAGGCATGGAGTGTCATCAAACGTTGAATCCAGTGGCAAAATCTGATACTATAAGGGCCGTTCTAAATATCGATGCAAATGAGAAGAGGAAGTTAACTCAATTTGGCACGTGCGTGGCATTTCTCTGTGGTGAAATCGATGAAGAAGTCTTCATGCAGGAGTCATTGGAGTATGGAGATGGAACAAATCGGGTTTGCTGCCTTCAAAGAAGCCTTTATAGCTTTAAGCAAGCGCTAGGCTGCTAAAATCTCATATTTGTGAGTTTCTTAGATAAGCTTAAGTTTAAGAAAGTGGATCCGTGTTTCTTCATAAAGAAAGAAGGAAGAAATACTATTTTATTGGTACTCTGATGAACTAGCACACACACACACTAAAGGGAGATCCTATGGCGCTCGACGAGCGGTGCGTGTGCGAAGATGCTGATTGTCACGGTTCGTGAATAGTTGTAGGTTGTAATTAGGGAGAAACCGATGTCCTGGCAGTGAGTTCCACAGTGATGCAGTGCGCCAGACAAAGGAGTTCTTGTAAAGCAATGTTCTAGGTGATTCCAGTTGTACGACGAACTGGTGCGCTCTTGCCTTGTGTCGTGACTGTCTGAGAGGCGCTGCCTGGGGCGGGATGAGGCGGGCCAAATCCTGGGAACATCGACCGTGAAATTATCTGTAAAACAGTGACATCTCGGCCACATGTCAACGGTGTTCCAGACTATCCAGATTCCCGGTCGCCGATGAGATGCACAGCTCTCTTCTCAATGGAATCCAGCAGCTTTAGGTTGTACTTTGGTGCGGCACCCCAGATGTGTGAGCAATATTCTAAGCACGGTCTTATTTGCGCTTTGTAGAGCAAGAGTAACTGCTGCGGTGTATACAGTTTTTCGCTGCGAAATAGCACACCAAGCTTCTGGGAGGCTGATTTTGCGATGTTAGCAATGTGGTCATGCCAGGACATATTGCTATCGAGAGACCCAGTAGCCCGATTGACGAGGATGAAGGAATGGTCGATCCTGCCATAATGATGTCAGGGCCCGCCGTATTGGCCCTCTTAGTAAACGTGGCTGCCTGGGTCTTTGCTGCATTGAACTGGACCCAATTTCTGTTACCCCAAGTTTCAACTTTCTCCAGGTTCCTGTAATTTGCTCATGTCTACGGTGATAAGTTTCAGTCGTTGGTAAAGGTTTTTCTGATCTAAATTGGGAGACAAGGGTACTGTCATCTGCAAAACTGTAAACAGGATTATTCGTTTCGGTCAGCAGGTCATTCATATAGATGAGGAACAGAATTTGTGAAAGTATTGCGCCCTGAGGCACGCCCGCGTTAATGGTAAATGTGTCTGAGATGTGTCCATCAACTGCAACGTGCAGAGATCTGTTATTAAGGAAACTGGCAAGCCAGCTGCAGAGAGAGGCTGGCTTTCCGAAGGACGGCAGTTTGTTGAGCAATCGTCATGCCAAACTCTGTCGAATGCCTTGGAAATATCCGACGCAATCGCTCGAGACTCTCCGTGGTTCTCAATTTCTCAATTGCCCTACTCCATATATGAGTGACATAGCCCAATATATCTCTTGTCGATCTCTCTTTGCGAAAGCCGTATTGATTATCGCTGATTATTCTGTTCTTCTCGAGGTACTTGAGTAGTTGCTGATTGACTACGCGTTCCATGGCTTTGGATATTATGGAAAGCAAGGCAATTGGGCGATAGTCTGAGGGCGTGGTTTTCTTGCCTTTTTTGGAATAGGTTCCAAGAAGATGGGTAAATCCCTTTTCGGTAAGACAAAGAAAAAAGTCTGTAAATAAGCGGGCGTTAGTTCGTTGGCGCAGTTTTTTAACACTATAGCAGGTATTGCGTCCGGTCCTGATGCCTTTTGCTTATCTAGTTCTTTAAGAATCTTACGAATATCACGGTGATTAAACTTGACTTCTGCCATGGTAGTTTTGTAGTTCGATATGGTGGGGAAAGCTTTGCCTTGGGGGACGTCTAAGGTAGAGTTGGCGAGCATGTTCGCTTTTTTCCTTGGCTGTAGTCGCGGTGACGCCACTTTCATAGTATGTAATAGTAATAATATGAACGATTACTTTATTGCAGATCTGTGAAAAGAATTTTCATTATCGTTAAACTAGCAAATTACTATTTGGGATTAGAAATTAAATCTTGTGAAGATGGAGCCATACAAGGGTATAACTATAAATAACAGTTTTTTGCAAAATACATGACTACAGGATTTAGTTATAATATATTTGAATTCCTTAGCAAGTGAAATCGCATGCTTCCAGTGATTATCAAAATAAAATAATCAGTCCAGTGTTTATTTTATACCATAAAAACATATGAGGGAATTTGATTTACCTAGCTCTATAGTACATTTATCTATAAGGCTTCACAGCTTTTATAGTTTGATATCACTTTATTTATCATGCAATATATTTACAATACTTATTATTATCTATTTTCATTTATAAGTTTAAAGGTTCATTACAGCACTACACGTTCTTACAACTGATATCTTTCATTGTCCATAAGAAAAACACCAGCGTTTTGTTTTCTCATTTTCAATCTTGTATTGCAATTTTGTGTCTAATATTATTTAGTAAAAGTAGATTGAAAATTCATATTACAACATTCGACGTTACTTTAAAATCTTGTGTAGTAATATGAATTTTTACATAATTTATTTTGTAAATAACTAGTACCTGTGGAGGTTCCGTTAGTATTATACTGATGTCCATTCATTTGGTAAGGCTGGCCTGGACTACACGGTGAGGGTCTTGAACCATACCCAATTCCGAGATCATATCCCGAGGGTCTACCCATGCAATAACCACTCATCGCTCCGCCCATACCGGGACTTTCCCTTTGCTGTAAGCATGCTCCGGGTGATGGACCCATGCTTGATGCTAAACTGCCGTGAGTGAAATTGGACATTGGTGACATCGTACTAAAATATTTATGCGAAATTAAAATAAATGTATGTGTTTGTTGAGATTACGTAAAACTTTTTATAAACCAAAATTCAGCATCTATACATATTTATTAATTTGATAATATTATTTTATACATTTCATATTCAACGTTTAACATTACTGACAGTCTTAAACTAATTGTGTGACTGTCTGAGACTTAAGACTTTGAGGGCTCTATGCTCAATATAACGGCCAATGAGAAACTCTATAATTTAAAACTCTCTCAAATACTACTAATATTAAAATTTAGAGAACTAGTATCCTCATAGGAAATGTCGAATCATGACCTGGGAAAAGCGATGTTGTAGTGAGGCTGAAATGTTGATGACATTTTGTTGATATATTATGCTTTAATATAGCATTAAATATTATCAAAGTAGGTAAATGTATTTATTCGATTTTGCAATAGCAGAGGGGGTTAAATAATTATTAGAAACATAGATAATGATATTGGATACCCCAGCTACCATATGTGTCTGCTATAAGCTGGGTTGTAAGTAATATGCAAATATACTCAAAGTGTGAAAATGTATTGACGGCTATTTATGATTATTGTTCCGTATTAGAAAACATTAATTAATTATTTCATTAGGACGTCACATTGAGTACTCGATAAGTCAATGAAGCTAATGCAGAGTGCACCGCTTTATCAAGAAGCCACCAACTTTAAGCCTTAAATCATCCTGGTGGGAGGTTCTGGGTCCAATGCATTAAATTTTGGACTTCACTCACTATATACCCCCTAAAATCTTACAGTTGCACAATCTGATGCATCACCAATATGATCTTTCAGTTGGACAATCTGATGCTTAAATTTGGGGGAGGTTCTTGACGTGATTTGATATGTGCCAATTTTAAGGATGTAGAAAATTTAGTTAATGAGGAATGAGGAATAAGCATATTCAATTTAATGTTTGGAAATCTCGTTACCCATAAGTGTCTGCTATGGACATGGCAGGAGGGATCGAAGAGTACATAGCGGGACTACCGTTTCCAAAACCTTGTATCCTCGGTGGAGAAGTATTTGGTCCAGATCCGTCCACAGGCGTCTGATTGGTTCTCCTTTGGTTTCTCAACTTTTCTTCCCGTCGCCATTTTGCTCTTCTATTTGAGAACCAAACTTGTATCCGTGCCTCTGGAAGACCAATTTTGGCTGCCAATCGTTCTCTGGCGAATACATCTGGGTAATGTGTGCGTTCAAATTCTGAAATAAAACAAAATATATTAGATATATAAATACCTATAATAATAAATGCAAAATAATTTAATGGATCGGCAATAGAAATTTTATGATTGCATGAGGAAGGAAAATGATTTTAAATATTGTTTGATCACCAATACATGAAATTATATTAATATAAAATTCATTTAAATCAAAACAACAAAATATGTTTATTATTATAACAGATCGATAGGTACATTGAATGTTACAAAAGTGTATAAGATCGGTAAAAGTCTTTAATATGGTATTGCCATGCCAGCTTGCTTTATAGCTCTAGATGGTTTTAACGATGACTTTACCTAGTTAACTATATGTATTACAGAATGGCTAGCTAACTGAATTAAAGCTCGATTCAAAATTATATAAAGCAACACAAAATGGTATTAAGGGTGTAAATCAGTTTATATACACTGGATTTTGTCATTTCTGAACGAAATCGATATGTCAGTGGCGTATTTATAGGCAAGTTATCTTAATAAAGTACTAATAATTGTATTAACAAGTGTTTATTGTGGATAAATGAATAATTAAAAACGGAATGTCCTAAATATCTGTAATTTTGTCCTAAAAAGGGTCTCTTTTGTAACAATTCTTCACCTCACAATTAAGCATTGAAAGGAAGTGAAAATTCATGCCTTCTGAGTAGTCGGTCAAGTTCCCATATTTTGGCCTCTTCCTTAATTACATTTATATGTTTTTCCAAACATTGCATTACTCATCATTTCCATAATGATAAACCATTTAAGCCTCGACCAAGCTAGATCTCTATAATAATTGCATTGTATTGTATTGTATTTCCAAAGATTGCGTTACTCATTATGTTCATAAAGATAAACCATTAATTAATCAATCAAGATAAGGCTCTTTATTTATAATCTCTATTTACTTCACTCTTGGGAATCGACTTATTTTATACTTTCAACATCTTTCATTTTAAAAGTAGTATTCCTTGTCACCAAACCTTTAACTTGAATCCAAATTAATTCTATTGGATTTAGTTCACAGTGGTAGGGAGGATGACGAAGTATTTTAATATTTCGTTTTAGAGCCATTTAATCAAGCTCTTATTGTATGCAAGGAGGCTTATTCAAATTAACTATTTCAAATAACTCCTTTTTAATCATGGAAGAAGTTGCGGTATGATGGTACCTTTTTCGCAATGGTCATGTAGCTTAAAAACCAATTTTTCCTAAACGGTCGTTTCTAGACCACCAGATAAATATAAGCCTATCCTCTACTATACGTAAAATATTTCAGTGATATGGGCAACAATTTGTGATGTATTGTTTTTAGACAATAAATAAGCCAAGGTCCATCATACTTGCGTGGATATGTATGTTGGTCCACCCCATAAAAGTCTATTGGCTCACCAATACTTATTACGTCGGCGCATTCCGCAATGTGCCCACATTTTGCATATTTGCAATGTTATCCAAAAATATTTTTTCTTGATTCCGAACGGAGATATGTGTTAAGAAAATGTATGCTGCGTCGTTTCCTTTATTATCTGGACTAGAAAATGGTTCCACAGTTTCTAGCTTATGGTTCACTTTTTTGTTTTGAGCTCTTTTTGCAGTTTTTCTTTCCGCAAGTTCTCTTTTCTCTCTCTATATTTCCTTTGCTTCTTCCAAGTTGAGTGTTGAATCGATTTCCTAACACTTTCCTTCTGTCTGTTAGTAACCATAGAAGTAGGTGGTAACTTTTCTGTTAATTTCATGACATTTCTGTTTGAATTTAATTTGTTGTAGAAGAAGTAACTGTAGAAGTGCAGGTTTTTACTTGCACAGGAGTTTCTATTTTGTCGACCTGAGTAGGTATTTTAACGGGAATTCTTTGTATTGGTTATATAAAAGTATCATTATTCACTACTCCATTTTGTGTATCATCGCACATTGCTGAACAAAACTGAACGCGCTGAGCGTTATCGCAGGCGATTGCATTAACTGGTGCTTCAACTATAACATCCGTAGCTTTTGAAGGCGTAGATATCCATCTAAAATTGTTCAGAACAGAAAAGATGGATTCCAGTTTTCTTAAACCCACTCGTTGTATTCCCAACTGTTGCTGCTTTAGCATCTGCTTGGCTAAATATTTCTCCCACTTGTAAGTAGGTAGCCCCACGGCCAGCGTTTAATAACATCTATGTCTTTATGGCCTAGTTATAGAAAATAGTTAGTGAACCAAAACAACTAACATGAAGGCGCTGGATTTTGTGAATACAGTGCCAGTGGGGTGAAAGCAAAAAAGTACAATGTGATATTTCTTAGCATATTCGAGCACTTCAATATTTTTGTGCTGCAGGAGCCATCCAATAACATAAAAACTTTACTATTATCTGAAGGATTAGTATACTTCTTAAAATGAAAAAGCCACTTCAAACATATTACAGTTATCATCCATCCGTTTTCCTGACTATATCCCATTGTATACCACTGGAGCTTTGTCTATCGATTCTAGCTTCAAATATTTTCGCGGTGGTGGCATGTAGTTTCCACGGCATTCATTACACCAACTAATGTAAATCTTTGTCTTTTTTCTATACTTGCAGCAGCTTCAATCTGTTTGCGCCCTTTTGTAGCTACAATGCGTTCTGATCTGGATTGAACCACATTCATCCATATTATTATAAATAGATTCTAGGCGAAACTCTAAAAGAGTCCATATTATTCGATCTGAACCTTGTTGAAGGCTGCGACACGTGCAGTGGTGTTCTAAAGTCACGTTGTGGATGTCTTCTTAAAAAACCTTTTAACCACTGCGATCTTGCCATCTTATTTGTTTTGCTGAATGGGTTATTTAGCTTTAAGGACTCAGCCAATTGGAATGCTGATAGTCTTATGCCCGAGAAAGTTAGACCAAAAAAAAAGCGATCGGACATATATTTTAAATGATTTAGAAGACCCAGTTCTACTTCTTTTGAAATCAGGTTAATGACATCCTAAAAACCCTTTCTCATTGCCTCTTAAGGGTACTTCTGGGTAAAGTGTAACTTGAAACAGCAGGCTTGAAGGCCATAGATTTAATTAATAGCATCATTGGTCTGTTTCATGTTAGAGGCTGACCAAAACTGTCGTTGCTTGCTGATCCCAGACATTATTTTGCGTAGAGGCAAAAATATCTTATTTAGTATATACGTTTTAACATACCTGCAGGCATGATGGCCCCCCTAGACTAACATAGCTCAATGTAAACAGACCGACAAACCCGAATAGTACTTAATGCGCCAAACCTTCCTATGTTACCAACTATTTAATTTGGCACCGTGGTTTTCTTCTATGAATATGGATGAAATTCATTACTATGTAGAAATTGCACACAAAACAAATAGGTAAGCTTCGTGAATAATAAAAATTTTAACTCATCTTTTTTGAATATTCGCAGCAGAGTAAAATAATTAAACGGTAATATCTTCCCTGATTACGGCTGAAAGTATATGAAATTTTGGTAAACACGCTGGCTAGTCATACAGCGCAAGAAACACCTGACAAATTGCTCCTGTCAGATCTGCAAGCTACAACGTTTGCAAACGGACCATCAAATCGGGGGAGTCAACATACCAAGGCTTTCCCTATCTCTTTTATATAGTATCCTTTTGAAGAAACCCATGGGGTAATATCATTTTATCTACAAGAAGATGCTAGTCGTTTTTTAAGTTTCCTGATGTGGTAAATAGCGCTGACCATAACGATAACTGACTGAGAAGGAAAAAGGTCCTGCATCTGCTCAAGATATTCTTTGAAGACATCTGCATTCATGTGCTCGTGATAATCACCAGTTTGTTTATCCGAAATGTTGGCAAACCGCCTTTCACAAAGTAATTTTTACTGCCAATATGTGTGATTTTTAACCAGCTTCTTTTACCAGAAGGTACTTTAGGTTCAGTAGATCATCAGTCTATGAAGCTTGGCGCAAAGTTGTTATATTTTTATCCTGCCATACATTGCCAACCATGTATCCCTCTTTTAGCCCAGTTTCGTCCAGATAATATATACTTAAAATATACATTCTCTTACTTCTCTTAAATATCGTCTTCACCAACAAATAATTTTTTCTTTTTCCAGCGGAATTGATTTTCTACTTTGTAGTTCCTCGTGAGGGAAATTATTTTTTTGAAACCCTCCACAGTGTCCTTTCAAATGAGGAATGTTTTCCCCTTTTCGCACCTCAGCTATTATTTAATACAAGGTGGGTATTTATTTCTCAAAATAAAATCAATTCATAAATGAATGCATAATTTTTGTATCATCATCGGAACCCACTTTTTTCTTCCTCTAATTTTGAAATGAAGTTTAACGGTTTAAAATTTAAAGACATAGTGCTAGACGACTTCAAATCTTCAAAGTACTAAATCTCTTTAATACGTTACAATTGTCATCAAATATATTATAAATATCTGAAGTAATTAAAATAATAAGTGTAATTTAGATTTAAAACATGTTTTCTTTAAAATCATTATCTCTTAACAGAGCAACCCCGTGCTGGGTTGCTAGATCCCCATTCGTCGCCTCCCCAAGTGGATAACGGAATGCCTCCCAGATATGGAATACAAATACTCGGAAGAACGAAAATCTAGCTTGACAATGGGAGCAACATGTCCAATACCAAATTGATGTGCATAGGAAAGAATCCTGGATCAATGATGAATACCGGAGGATACGACTGTAGTAGCCTCCCTGGCCTCCGCACTGAGATGTGAAAGGCAAAGAGACACCGTACCATTAGAAATCCCTAGTAGAATCATCATGGCGACAATAAATGAAAAAGGGAGGATCACTGATCATGGGTATCGAAAGACAGGATCTGGCAGAGCCTCTGAGATCGTCATCCAGCAAAACCCTTAGCAAACAAACGAAGATGGTAACACAAAACTGGCCAGCACAAAAATTGGCACATGGGACGTACGAAGCATGTACCAGACTGGTAAAACAAATAACATTCTTCAATAAATAAAGAGAATGAATATCAACATATTGGGTTTAGGCGGAGCAAGATGGACCAACAAACATCGTCACAATATATTATATGGAAATATTGATAACCAACCTAGGCACGCTGTGGTAACTATTGTCGATAAAGAGACCAATCGAGCAGTAGAAGGTTTTGTCCCAATTGGAAAAGAGCAATGATAATAATGTTTGTCCCAATCTGGAAAAGAGTAATGATTTTACAATTAAAGACGTCTCACGCCAAATTGAATCTGATCTAAGTTAATACTCCTATGATAGACCGAACTGAAGACAAGAGAGAAACATTCTACCAACATATCGAGAAATCCTTGAAAATAGCTAAGCATAGAGAAATCACTACAATGTGAAGATTGACAGAGGGAGAGCTGGAATGGTTGTGGGAGACCAAGGACTGGAAGAACCTAATGAGAGAGGAGATGGCCTATTACAATTCTCAAGCTTAATAATCACAAACACGTTCTTAAAATTACGAAAAAGGCGGTTCTAGGTATGACATTCTCATGCGAATAAGTCGGACAAAATAGTTAGACATCAGATAGACAATACATGGTCAAGGAAAACGCCGCAAGCTTTTTAAAGCAGTGAAAGCATATCCAGAAGCAGATGTTCCTTCTGACCACAACCCAATAATCGCTAACGTCACATTTGCACTCAAAAACATCAGGCAACACCAAAGAACCCCTAAAATGGAAGAAGTGAATCTGAAGAAACCTGCTATAAAGGAGAACTTCCAGCAAAAAATGCATGGAAACCTCGATAAATTATACATTCAGGATAATGATATTGATGAACAATGGGAATTAATAAAACAAAGAGGTACTAAGAGACTCTATAAAGACGGCTAGAGTAGCAACGAGTTATTGAATTTGATGAAAAAACGAAGGTAATACAAGGATACTTGGATACAAGTGATTAACAATGAGATCAATAAACAAGATAAGCGAAGCAATCACAATTCAAAGGAAAATGCAAAGAGATCGAAGATCTTCAAAACAAATACGACCTGTTCAATTTACATGAAAAGGTTAAATAAATGGCAGGTTCACAACGACAAAAACGGGTATATCATAATAGGGATAGGTGAAAAGGAAAAGCTACAACGCTGAAGAGAGTATATAGAGGCGTTATTTGAAGATGAAAGAAGAGATGTAGAGCAAACAGTTTTCGAGTCAAAGGAAACAGAAATTACAAAAGAAAATATACCGCATGCACTAAAAGCAACGCAGAATGGAAAAAGTCCTGAACTTGATGAACTTGCTATGTACTCAGAATGGTGGAAGAGGGGCACATAGACCTCTTGGTATGGCCTTTTAATCATATTTATCAATCAGGTGTCATTCCCAAAGACTGGCTGCTTTCGAATTTTATCTGTATCACCAAAACTTCTTCCTTTTGGTGGGACAGATAAAAGTCGAAAGCAGCCAGTCTAGTTGATGTCACATACCCTAACTTGTCATCGCATATACCAAGAACTGGACATGGATATAACTGAAACACAATTTGGATTCCGTAAAGGCACACGTGAAGCCTTTTTAGCATTCAGTCTATTAATCCGGAGATGTCCGGACGATAACCAAGAGTTATACGTATGCTTGATAGATTATAACCGGGCTTTTGATAAAGTACACTTCGAATAACTAATGAATATTTTAAAAATAAAACAGATAGATTATAATGACTAAGTTGGGGTTTGGAACCTTTGGCCGAAATATAACTTTTGCACTGAGTGCAAACATTATGTTTCGGTATTGTGGATAAAACTCTGTTGTAGATTATAATGACTTTCGAATCATATCGAATCTATATTGTAAACAGCGAGCTAAAGTACGCATTAGTGAACATATGTTAGAAGAAACTGAAATTAATCGAGGAATTAGATATTAGCACCACTCCTTTTCAACGTATATTCGGAAGATATCATAAACAAAGTTCTCGAAGGTGAATCAGCCCGAATAAAGGTCAACTAAACACCGATCAACAACGTCAGATACGCGGACGATACCGTTATATTGGCAGACAATTTCGAAGATCTTCAGAGACTGATGAACACAATAGTGGAATCTGGTCAAGAACACGGGCTAAAAATAAACGTCAGGCAAATGAAATTTATGAGGATATTAAAAACTCACAATGACGTTGAAATACTTACAATCAATGACAGGATCCTTGAACAGCTGGATAACTACAGATATTTTATTCCACAAAGTACTTTGTACAAAAGAGTTAGCATTGGATTTAACAGTCTAGCTGGCAAAGTGCTATGTTTTCTTGACTCTGCTGTACGGAGTGGAAGCTTGGACCCTAAATGCAACAACTATTAAGAAAATGGAATAATTCGAACTATCGGTATAATAAATAGGAATTCACTGGAAGCATGGAATAAAAATGGTAAGGTTGAGCTTAAATGTTCCCTAGGCAAACATGCATTAATTTTTCATGCTGAAGTTCAAGCCATTGATATGGCTGCACAGTGGCTCATCGATAGAAGCCGGAAAGACCAGTCAATCAAAATATTCTCAGAAAATCAAGCGGCTTTAAAAGCTCTTGAATTTAGCCGTTGTTCATCCAAGGCAATATGGAACTGCCAGGAACTACGCACCAAACTAGGTAGAGAAAATAAACTTACACTGATCTGGATACCTGGACATGCAGGATATGAAGGCAACAAAAGAGCTGATGCTCTTGCGAAGCAGGCGGCCACAACGGCCTTCATAGGACCAGTACTAGTACTGGGAATAGCTTACAGCGCAGCTAAAGAAGCCCCCTCCAGGTGGACACAACAGAACTTTGTAGACAAATGGAGAGAGTTACCGGGCCTAGCTCATTCAAAGATGGCAGTGAATATACCATCAGGAGTGAGAACTAGATAACTTCTTCAACTTGGCCGACAGCAGGTACAGGCTATAGTTAGCATATACACTGGCCATTGTCGGCCAAGAAGCCACATGAACAAGTCAGGGCTTTCCGGGGAAACGGAATGCCGCTTGTGCTTGGAGAACGAAAAACAATGGAGCATGTTTCATGCCTCTGTCCAGCAATGGAAAAAACCAGACTAACAGTGTTTGGAAAATCTCAAATTACACTCGTAGAAAACTATCCACCCCAGAAAGCTTAATGACTTCATGAAAAGGCTCGAACCTCTGGCCTAGTGGAAACGAATGGGTATAATATCATGGAAGTAAAATGTAACAAACAACGAAGTCATGAGAAGAATGAACAAAGAATGGAAGCTGTAATAGCTGGGACACATTACGCTCGAGGAAAGATATGCCATGCAATTGATTAGATAAGGAGAAGTCCATCAGGGTAAGAGAGGTGAAGGTACTATATACTGTACATCCGGAGGTAACACAGATGTTTTCAGGCAGGAAAAATATATTACAAACTTTCAACCACAAAACATCAATAATTTTATTCCCTTAATTATACCACTCATAGCATTGGTCCATCATATGCTTACATCACACAATTTCTGACGTCAATTTTAAACTGATTTTAATGTTTTTAACACATTCCCAAGAAGATGTGGCATCCAATTTGAATTCATAACCATAAAAGCGGGGTACTTATAACGTCTCCCACTAACAAGCTTCTTTTAAATTAACTAGTAGTACCTTTGAAATTAATTCTATCATATTTTACAGTGTGTCCTCTAAATGCTTACTAACCTCTGGAGAGCCAATAGGCTATTTGTCTATATAATTATTTTGTTTTAAAGACATTTCAAAATAGGTACCTACCATTGGACCTAGATTGAGATATTATGGGCGTATTCTATATTCTATGGGAATATGGCTTACTTATATGGCATCTAGAATAATAGTCATTTCTAGATTTCTAATTATATTGCAATATTCATTGAAATTCTAAATATTAATTTTTTTTTAGAAATGCTTACCTTTTTCAAGACTGTCAATTTGATCATTGGTGAATGAAGTTCTATTCCTCTGTAGTTTACGCTTCAGCCGTAACCTGGCTTGATCATCATCAGGACCTATGCTAGAACCGGCGTTTGAATTATCGCCTGAATTCGTTTCATCCGAATTGAGTCCATCCATGTCTATAACTGAAACAAGAAAGCGAGTTGTTAATGATATTCATTAAATCATACCAAGTGCTTGGCTCTGATATAATATGCTGTTTTAGAATGTTGTAGTTCAGTTCAGTAATATTGATGCAATGGATGTAATTATTTCTTATTAGAAACATTGAAATTAACGTATCCGAATTATAGCCCTCGTGCAAATAATCGAAATTGAAGAAAATCATAAAACCGTAATTTTTTAGCAAGACGGAGCACCTCTTCATTTTGCTCAACCGGTGCGTGAATTTTTAGAAGAAAACTAAATTAGGGGAAGGGGTCATATTGAGTGGCCGCCAAGGTCGCCTGATTTGACCTTAATAGGCTCTTTTCTATGAGGCGATCTGATGTTTATGCTACTCGGCCTGAATCATTGGGTGAATTGCGAAATAGTATAATTTATGATTGCCACCAAGTATTTACCCTTTTAAGGCAACCCTTGCCAATTTTAGGGGTGAAACGTGAAACTCACCCCCCGTCAAAACGATTCAGTGATATCTCACTTTAAAGGTCGTCAGACTCTGCTTTTGAAGTCTGTAGTTCTTATGATTAATTAATTATTAACTAACAGATTTTGGCAAGCTGTCATATCAATCGGGATGATAGTAGCGACTTTAAACTCGGAAGTTATAATCACGATAAAAATACGCACTCACTTACACTTCTTCTCGTTAAATATTTTGGTGGTAACTGTCGACCATACTTAAGGATTGCAATTTAAGAGTTGAAAATACAATAAAATTCGTCCCCCTAAAATCAATAATTCACAGATTTTCATTTGAAATTGAAAATTTTCGAGGACACTTTTAAGGTATATTTACTACGCCACTACTCCCTCCCTATGGCATGGATCGAAAGCTGGTTATGTATCTAGATTAGTTAAATTTCTTCATGTATAAATCGACAATAAAAAAATTTCAACTTTTTAATGTACTTTAGTTTGAGATTCATTAAGGAGGCATTAAAGTTTAAAAACTAATTCGTTCCTCAATTAATAATTGTCCTATTCCTATTGTATCTGTGTGACAAAGACTTTAAAGTACCTAGTTATACTGTTTGTATGTTGCAGAGAACCAACATAATTTTAAGGTACAACCCTGTAAATGTTACTTCAATTTAGGTATATCTAGGCTTTATTTGTATATAGTAATATTTCAAGCTACTTAACTAGAACCGCAAAGTAAATAATCCAGCTTTATTCTGCAGCATATTTATAATAATACTACGAACTGGGTATTTAACTGGAGGGAGCCAGGCTGTGGGAAAATATCGAAACAAATTATTTGATTCAGAAGGGCTTTGAAGGGCCCCCGAAGCGGGAGCTTCCGTGCAACAACATCCCTTAAGTCCCGCCTATGTCTGACTTCCTTCAGCCCTTATCATTAGTTTCTGGTTGGCTGCGTCCGCCGTAACGTAGATCGTTGTGCCTTATCTTGTGCGAGGCGGCCGCCCACCCGAAATAAGTCTGTAGAAACGAAGACGCACGGTTGCTCCAAAGCCCTTATTTTACTTGACGCGTAATATATTTTTTCCAAAGTTGTGGACTCGTTTCGACCGTGCAGTTTTAATTAAAATACACGGTGAATCAATCAGGACCGTAACGATTGCATCTTTTCGTTTTTGAAGAAGTCAGAAGCCAATGTTTATTTATAGACATGCTAACAGCAATATTTTAACATTTACCTATAGGGATTTAGTCCCAAATAAATTCATCTGAAATGTACAGATTGTGTTTTTTAAGAAGCGCATTTTTGACTATTTTAAACTTACTTACATCTGAAAATTGGGCAAAGATGGGAAAAATAAAGAGTCAAATCATCCGCAGCATTCCGGACAAAGTAGTGAGCAATTTTTCCCATCTCTCCCAGATGACGTTGGTTTATTCATATCCATTTAGATTAGAAACGTCGTTCATTGTGTCTTCAGAGGAAATTATTTTTCATTGGGATTATTTCTCATTGGGATTATGTTCACTAGTTACGGTTAGTTTGGGTTAGACTTTAACTAGATAAACTCTCAAATTTTAATGCGACTGCTCTCCAGACTTAAGTTTTAGGGGCTGTTGTATCCTAGATATACCTAGTGCCATTCTTTTCTCCAAGATAATTACCATCTTCTCCAGGCTGCTGTTAATTTTCCCAGACATTTATTATGGTTTGCGGCTTGTTTGTATTCCTGCATATATTTACTTCACCAAAGTATCGATGCATAAGTTACCATTCATCTTTCTACCTTTATGAATGACCATGACCAAAAAAAAAAACGTCATAAACTATAAGTTACAGGTTACATTGATTACAAGTACCCATCTAAAATATTTTAAAGCATGTTGAAATAACTATAACTGCATCGGCCTGATGAGATCCACATAGGTCGAAACGTCGACGACTATACCATCACAAGAAAATTGCTTATTTTGTTCACATGCTTGAGGGGACATATATGCACTTGCAGTAGGCTTGGTTTCTCCGATATACCCTCAATTTTTGAAATGAAAATTTTTTCTGGTTAGTGAATAATAGTGAAATGTCTACGCAAAAGCATGAAACGCTCAAAGCCGTCTACGTTTCTGACGCTCAAAGCTGAAATTTTTTATATTTTTTTTATGTTCGACACATACACAAAAGGAAAATCCTATACCGCTCAACGAGCGGAGAAGATGGTGGACGTTGGACTTGCCAGCTTGTTCAAACTCCTTCCGTAGAGGTATCGATAGTAAAGAGATAGGTTCGCCACTTTTCTTGGACGTTCAATGCGATCAAGGTATTTAGTCAACTCTGGGTCATCCACAAGACGCACTACACTCCTCTGTATAGAGTCGAAGATCTTGAGCAAGTGTTTGGGTGCCGAGCTCCACACATGGGAATATTATTCCAGAGATGGTCTTATCTGGGCCTTATAAAGCAGTAAGAGCTGAAGAGGAGTATACAACTTTTTTGTTCTATAGAGTGCTCATAGCTTTTGTGCTGTTGCCTTGGCGATTTTGGTGGCGTGATTAAGCCAAGACATGTTGTTTGTAATTAGTATTGATGAAATCTTCTGCAGACATTCTTTTTGACGGTCTTCCGAACTTTGATGAGAATCGGAAAACGGCGAGTTTTTTTTTGGGCGTGTACAGGGCTCATATTTTAGCGCCGAAAGTGTCGCGAGGATCGAAAATACCGAGATGATATTGACAGTTCGATTGGGAATTTTTAGGAGAGAACTCTCTAAATGCTTCTCTGTTACGAAAATATCGAGAAAATGGACTTTTGAGAGACAATGTAAGAACATCGATTTATAAGTAGGTTAAAAAAAATTGTTTTTATTTTTTTTTTAGATTTTTTTTTATCACTTGACGGGAATCTACGCCAAAGGTCATCCAAGAGACTACTTTACAAATGAAGATGGCTTTTATACAGGGTGAGCTAATTGAATTTAAACTTTTCGCCATTTCGAATTTTGACACTAACAAGAGATATGAGGCATTTTTTTATTTGGATTACCCGGTACATATTGTCGGTCTCTGTAGTATAGAATCCATATTATACCGGTCTATATACTTATATTCAGTTTTGGCGCACGTATTTCCATGGGCTGCATAGCTCACACGGTAGAGCACTCGCTTAGCATGCAAGAGGTAGCGGGATCGATGCCTGGCACCTCCAAGTATTTTCTTGAAATTTAATTTTGTTTTTGATGTGTAAACATCTTACGCGGCGGTATGAGGGTAAATCTCAACAAATGAGACGGAAATGTGCAAGCGGATGGGGATGGAAATGTGCAAGCCGCTGTGACATAGTAACCATGCGCAGTGATTTTACGGGGGCTGCTCAAATATTTGTGCATGTCGATATAGGATATGTTTACACATCAGTGTCTCGAGTACTAGCAGACTCGCTCATTTTTTGATATTAATCTTGCCTTGTTGAAATGTTCACATTTGTCCTGTTGTCTTAAGCAAACACCTATTTTCATACTTTTTTTTAACTACAAACATCGTATTTTCACTTTAAAAGATACACGTATGCCGTTGAATTTCAGCAGTTTGCCATGTACTGTTTCTTTTTCTATGTTTTGTCCTATCAAACCGAGGATGGCCGGCCAAAAAGATCGGCACTGGTCTAAGTTTATTAGGACATGTATTAGCTCACGAAAACACGACAACTGGAATGAAGTTATTTTAGTGAGTATAGAATCGTCTCGTTTTTATCTCAATTTATGCTAAAACTGTTCGATTTTCCAAATATTGCCCAACAAAGAACTATTCACTGGGAAGTTCTATATCAAGAGGTAATGAAATTCTCGGCAATTCTTTTCGTATGTCTAGAGAACCAAAAACATTCATTAATTGCCATGCCTTCACCTTGGGGTTGGTTGGGAAAAGTGCGGGGTTCGAAATTCGACTTAGAGTAGGAGAGATAGCCTTAACGAGCTTTTCCATTTATTTTTTCTGAGGACTGACTTCTCAAAGTTATATTTATCCACACCAGTACGGCATCTGGTATATTCTACAATTTTGAGATTCTTGATATTCAGAATTTGACTGAAATTAATCGACTGTGTTTCTATGTACTTTCACTTCAATATGTAAATCACAGGCCTGGTCATCAGGTACTTCCACTGCCTCTTCTACGTTATAATTGGTCACCACTGAAGCCTAGCTTGGAATAAATTAAGAGTGAAGGCTGTGTGCATGTACGAAATATACTAAATAAAACACACTTTATATTCCATGCATTTTATGCGTGGAATACACAGTGTGTTTTATTTAGTATAGCTTGGAATAGACTGAGGTGGAGATAATCAGTCTTGTTTGGTTCCTTCACTGTAGAGTAAATGAAAACAATACCGGGGTTTGGGGATTCAAATATATTTTTGCTCGCTGGATTCTTGCGGTTTTGCTCTGGTGTAGCTGATTCAAACGTGCTTGCTCTATATGATGAGATGAACTTTGGTTAAGCATGAGTTCTCCTAAATGCTCAACTTTTTATCGATATTCCTGTTCATGCTAATCACAAAGCTGATTACTGTCTCTTCATGAATCTTTTTGTGGTCATTAAAGGTATACAGAGTGAATAAATAAAATCAGCATTTAAGACTTCATCTAATCATACATCCAATGTCGAACTAAACGTCCTGACGGAGTTCTGGAATATTGAAAGAACATTTTCACAAGCTTGTAACGACCTGAGATGGGTTCAAACATCATCGAGTGCGCAGATTGAGATGAAGGAAATTCCTTACATGTTCACGTGCTATCCTTTTGGGATTATCTGCTGCTGCTGTTTGATTATGGGACTCACAATTACGCATTTAACCAGATACTGATAATACAGTAGACCAAGCCTAGTTTATCGGATATGCCATGATTTATTCCACTATTTTTTACATACGTTTTGACTTTAGATTAATGATTATATTATATTCCCTATAGATATTTACTTGCAGCACATCAATGGTGAGAATTTTTTTTCCTATGACCATCAATGAAAATGAGACATAAAGCACGGAGGACACGATAGATACTTTTCAGGAAGACACGATAGATAGGAACTTTTCAACTCTAGTGTTGAAAAGCCGATTTCGATACGTGTGTGGTATTAATCATATTCTCAAGGATCTGTTAAAAGGGTCGTAAGAAAAATAGTGTACAGTACTGTGAAGTCCGTTTTCAACCTTGGGGGATTTTCGCACTCAGTTAACGCTTCATGCTAAAAAAACTCCACGTTTAAAAACATTTCAACACATGTCGCTTCTAAATCTAACCAAAACGAATCTGATAGGGTAGAGATAGAAAAAAGACAGTTACCTATTCGAAATTATTATAGAGTTAACTAATGAACATCAGCCAGCTTATGATCACACATAGAAAAATTACCCCGAAGCAAGTTTGTCCGGTCAAAATAAAGATTAACCACGATGGGAAGAATGATCTGGACAGTATTATGGAAGAAGCAAGTTGGCTCGATGAATATGCAGAAAGGGAGTCAACCATTGATCCAGAACAGAAATTGATTCGGATTATATTTTGGAAGAAACAAGTTTCTTCCAGTGAAAATGAAGAAGGGGAAGAAACAACAAAAAAGAAGAGAAGCAAAAGACAAAATGTGGATCCAAAAAACTGGAACTAAAATAAAAATAAAATGTAGAGACGACCCAGAGGAAAATATTTTAGGAAAAATCAAAATCAAAAAATGAAATATTACGCGAAAAAGCAATATTAGAAAACAGATGTAACTCTAAGAAATCTTCAAAGAGCCGAAATATGCAGGATATTTAGTGAAATAGGCAGAAAATAATATTCACACATTTCTGGACTAAACTAACTTGGAAAGAGAAAATAACTTTATATTAATATGATGATAGTGAAGGAAAATATAAAAGGCATGATATTATATAGAGAAAAATTACACTAAATATTGTCTGGAAAAGCTTCTTTAAAAATAATGATATGCGTCAACAAAATTTACTTGAGACTGACCAACAAAACCAATTAAAATCAGAAATAGAGAGAAAAGATACATTGAAAATGTTTTTAAGAGCTCTCGCCAAAGTAGTCTCACCATTGTAGGTCTAGCTCTAGTAATCTATATCTAGAACCAAATTGAGCGTCCAAATCATGTAAATTTTAATGTCAATGGTGTAACGAGCGTGTATCGAATTGTTTCATTACATTTTCGACAAGATGAATTTGATTTTGTATAAGCCGAAAAGTATAAATGCGTATCATACAAAACAAAATTATAACGGAAGAGGAATATTTGGTTCATCAACGGAAAAAAGTTGAAGCAAAGCAAGGCAAGGAAGTCGATAAAAATTCCGACAACAAAATATTTTGCATGGAGATGCAAAGCGTTGTGCTAAGTCCACTATATTTCAATCAATATGATCGTTGCACAACTTTACTATTCCTGATATGGGATTTTATATGGCATGAGGCCGCTGGTAGTATTTTCGTCAGCTTCCCTTGTGTCTTTCTTTTTACAATACCATGTTCTGAACAAATTGGAAACCAGAAATCAGATCATATTTAGTTATAGTGATGTGTGTGCCTCACAAAACCGAAATGTTATTATGTCTAACGCATTACTAAATATAGCTATTCATTACAAGATAAATACTGAACAAAATTATTTGAAAAAAGGACATACAAAAATGGAATGCACACAACGATAGCTTATCATTAATGTTCCTGTTCCTTGAATTATATCTAAAAGCCAGAGAAAATCCCATATATGCCATACATGGTGTAATATCTGAATTCTGGACTATTCAAAAATTTTGGTTCACTCAACTTTATTTCCTTTAAGACCTGAGCGCAAAGTGGGGGTTCAAAAATGACCGATTTTGTAGCACTAAAATATTGTTTAGATGTAAAAGTACTATTCAAAACAAGACACAATGAAGAATATCAACCACTAGAATTTGAGAATGGTCGCTTATCTAATAATATAATGTCGTCCTCATGCTACTGTCTGCTCAATATGAAAGACCAATTGAAATATAAAGGGAGAATTGGGAACATTTACAATTTTTGACAAAAGGCATAGAGAAGGACTTCGTTTTACGACAATATCCTCTATAAATAATTAAGTGTATTATTATAATATGTTACGATAAATTTCGCTATATTTTGTAACACAAGTTATCGTTATATCAATAAAAATCTTTGCATTCAAAGAAAGTAACTACAAAAACATATTCAAAACAAGAACGCCAATGTCTTATGTCCACTTTTTTACATAGCATATAAACATTTATGTGACTGAAAAACATTAAGGATAATCAGAACTGTTAGAAACAGTGTCGGAGTGACACAACAGGGAGGGCCCCAAGGGCGGTCCTGAATCTCTATTCTGATTCAAGGGTGGATTTAAAAATCTGCTCAAGGAGAGCATTTGCTATTCTATCAAAATTAAACTTTTTAAAAAATAAGACCACGAAGGAAAATAAGGAAAAAAACAGCTAACTTGGCTAGAAAAAGCCTTATATAACACGCATGTTGAAACAAGTTTTAACACTAGTATTGCAAAGTCGATTTTAACAGGCGTGTGATATTAATCGTTTTCTTAAGAAAATAAAGAGTTATTTTTTCTCATTTTCTTAGGAAAAATTGTGTATATTATTCTCGTAGAAAAATAGGTTTTCAGCCTTAAAGTATTTCCCGAATCGGCTAATGCCTTATGCTAAAATCTTCCTTTTCCAACGCTTGTTATGCAATATAGTATATTACAGCCGGAAGCTGCAAAGAGAAAGGACTCCAGATAGTAATTCATGTAAGTTCGGCCAGGCTTATAGATAAAGTTCAGTTCAAATTGCATTTTTTTTTGGTAAAAGCTTCGTTTATTTTTAGCAAGGTAATTAGAAAACTCTGATGAGGGCCATTACACGAAGCATACCAATTTGGAAACAAATTGCATTGCACGAAAAAATATGAAAAATTCAAAACACTTAAGTACTTTTTGGTAGTGAAGTTCTTGTTGCGTATTTATTTAGAGGTATTATATTTGTTTGAACGTGCCTAGATTAGTGTGTCAACTAATATAATAGCTTTCGAAATGAGAGTTCTCAGATATTAATTAAATTTTCAAAATAAGGTACACATAGGAAAGACATCATTATATATTGTCATAGTACATGTGATAGTAACATTCCTCCAATTAATTTCGGGTTAAGTAAATCTCGCAATTTGTATCCATATCTCGTAGAGTTTTGACCACCTTTTTTAACAATACCTTCATCTCATTGTCCTCTGGAAAGGGACAAGAGAGCCACATATTTCAACTAAAAGTAAATATTTATTATTAGGTGGGTCTCAGGAACGTGAACCTTAATTTGGTTTCGAAGCCTAAGCTAAAGCAAGTTCCATATTACAACTTAGGGATATTCTGACTTCTGCCGTCTACAAGTTGGTGATGCCTTTTAAATACATAATCCCCCCAGCCCAGCTATGGCCTAATTTACAGGCTTCGAAGACAGCTCGTTCTGGCTTACCCATCATTATAATTGCAAATTTCCTTTACTTAATTTTAAACTTGTCTTTTAACTTTATTCACTTTTCTTTTCATCTGAAGTGAAACTAAATAAATTAAATTAGAAGATAATTAGCGTGGCAACATATTTGCAAAAACTTAATATGTTTCACTTTTTGAGCATCATATTTTCCACCATTTTTGTTTTATGGCTGTTGGTGGGAAAGGCGGGGGGGAATTACCTTGCTATCACCTCGAACGACCGCGCTTGGAGTCTTATTCATATTTTCCTGTTGTTGTATTCCTTGTTACCATGGTTTAAAAAACAAGTTATTTTTCAATGAATTTGGTGTTGAATAAAATTGGCTTACACGTTTTTTACTTCGCCTGTAAAATTTGTCATGTTGGACTTCTGCGAATTAGGCCGACGATATGCTCATTATTTCGAAAACAGCTAGCTTGCATATTTTCACTCCCACTTTAGTACATTTAATTTTGATTAGAACAGATACGAATTTGAAAATATAACGTCTACATATTACATGTTGGTACATATAACAAAAATATTTTTGATGTGCAAAACGTGAATAGATAAAGATAAGTCAAGGTCCATTCTAGATCATGATATTTAAATAGCTGCTTTATTAGCTGAACCATTCAGTCACTTGCGAATAACAACACTAATTTGGTGTAAAGAAATACAATAGATTAATGTACCATGAGGGTTGCCATATTTCATAACGTGAATAATTGTTAGAAAGATAAGACAAGGCTCATTCTAGATCATGATATTTAAATAGCTACAACGAAACTTAAACTTAGTAATGGCTGCAGAAGGTATAAAACGTATTCGCACATAAATAACACCTTGCCATATTTCAACTTTTCAAGTCGTAATTCAATAACTCACAGTGCCTCTTGTATCGAAAAACCTCGTATCAATTGCCTGCATATTTGCAATTGTTATTAGAACCCTCTGGTCCCGTCGTTTAGTGATGCTTTATTAGTTGAACAATTCACAGTCACTTGCCAATAACAATACTAATTTGGTGTAGAGAAATACAATCTATTATTGTAACATGAGGGTTGCCATATTTCATAACCGATACTTAAGGCCTTTTATAACCTGAATTACACGATACATTTTGGCAAAGGGTGAGAGTGAAGCGAGTGCCGCCCCTTCTGTCACTTAGCCTAGGACCGTACACTGATATATCAATATTAATGTTTTTTTACGTGGGGCTTGTGCTGACTTTTGACTATAAAACTACCCATAAAAGGTGCACGGATGTCTGGGTAAATGGCCAATGACGGTTAAACATTTTGCTTTTGTTTTTTTGTTTGAGAGGGGGTCGGTATCGCTGCGTGAAGTGGTAACATTATACTTTTTATATGGTGTGCACTCAAGACACTTATTGAATATTGAAGAGTTCTTGTAACTGTAGTATCGAATACCTCACCAAATTTTATATAAGTGATTCTTCATAAAACATTTTGTACGGAAAAATGACGATACGCCCTTTAAAATATATATATTTTTATACAGGAGACCTAAACTCTTCAAAAACATAAAACTTTACCTAAGATGCAACTACCTCTATTTCTTATTTATATGGAAAAAAACTATCTGAAGATGCTGCATAGATCCACATTCAGAATGAAAATTATTTAGTTACCAGCAAACAACAATACCATCTTACTTATATAGTTTTTCTTGGTAGCCACTATGTTAAAAATTTTTTCAACTGTATTTTAACAGTATCTAATTATGCAATTAGATTAATCCAGTAATTTAAACGTCATGATCATCATTGCCAATAATCATCAATGTAAGTAGTTTGTTTAATTTTGAAAGGAATAGGTAGTGCTTACTTTCGCCGATAAGGTTTCAACAAAATTAAATTTAGACAATTTTTTAAAAGAGCAATATGAAGATGTAGCGACACTTAATATCATTAAGGAAAAGCTTTCATCAAATTGAATTTAGCAAATTATAATGAAATTAAAATTTTCATGGTTTCACGCCTACAAGCCGAAAATTATTCACATTGTGTGAAACGCAAGTTTTACCAACACTGATTTTTATTGATGAGTTCTGGAACAAATGGGGTTGGGTTCTGCCATCATAACAATATTCAAGAAAATTCAAAGTTACAGATACTTCAAAAAGACAAATGTTTTATGTTTATCAAAAGAAATGTGTGGTGCGCGATTACTTGTAATCTATTTATATTCGTTCAAGGTAATTTTAATCAAAATAATATAATAGCCAGTTCCTCGATCTCTGCATCTGATTACTTTCTCTGGGTGTTAACTAAACAAGGAATAATTTAAGCAGTGATTCCACGTTTGAAAATGAGAGAAAAAAGTCCCATGAACAAAGGTCCACAAATCAATCAGGGTGCTATGACAGTTCAAAAATGGCGTCCAGGAACGGGTTTTTATTTTATTTCTCTGGATATGAGCTACGGTGTGGAACTATTATTAACATAAGCTAGTTTAAGGAGTGAAGGGCGTGCCCACAGAAGGGTGACCGCGTTTAATCACCCTTATTTTTTTCATTATTATTTTTAGATTTTTTTTTCAGAAAATGTTTGGCCGCAGTAGTGTAGTTTTCGTGAAAAAACACCCTAAACATATTATTTTAGAGGTGCGTGGTAATAATGTTTCAATAAATTGTGTCTGAACCCTTAATTAAACGCGCAGGATCAATATGACCCCACACTGCATTATTACCCTAATAATTTGAAAAAAGACACTCCCAATGTCGTCCCCTACTCTACCTTCCCAACTAGACGTCTCATAGAGATACTTGCGTAACGTTACTAGGTCTAGAGATGTTCGATGTATGGCAGGGCAAAAGGAATTTTGTTCCAAAATCTAAGGACAATTTAGCAAAAACGATTTTGTCCGATTAAATAAAAATATATATTTTATTTTACTTTAATAAATGTCGAGAAATAATTAAAATATTGCTTTCCGCAATCGAATTTTACTTTTTTTTTGTATATAACTTTCCTGATAATAAGGAGGCGATTCCACCGAATAATAGGCATTTCCATCTATTTGGAACTTCATGCAGCTTTAAATAAAGAAATAGCATATTTGATATTTGGGGCACAGTTATTTTTCAAAAGGATCTTTCAATAATAAGTCCTGAGCAGGTAATTTCCAAGATGCATAACACAATTGCTTCTTTAGGCATGCATTTCCCAAATCTGGTATTCCAGTGAACAAACTAAACGATTTGGATCGAAAATGGCTACAATTAGGACATATCGATATGAATGAATTAAACAATCTTAATAGTTCACAATTTTGAACAAACATTTCAGAAATTAAATATGCTGGTGATTCCTTTATGTTTCCCACACTCTGTAACGTTATATTTGATATGTGTTTGCCACATTCGAGCGCCATCGTTGAAAGAACTTTTTCAACCATTAACTTAAATAAAACCAAAATAAGAAGCAAGCTTTCAACAAAAACTTTGTCTAGCATCCTTTATACCAAAACATTCATGAGAAATCAAAATTATTTTATTTCATATATTATTTTATTTAGTTTTATTATTGATGAAATCTTCATTAAAAAACTAAACAATAAAATAATTAACAAAAAACACCATAATTATGATAAGTAATACAAAAACATTTCAAAGGTGTATTTTTAAACTAATGTTAGTTTATTTTTATTATTTGTATGTTTAATGGTGAAATAAATATTTTCATAATGATCTTGTCTTATTTCGCTTGCATAGTGCAATGCTTGGCGCTTGCGCCTTGGGTCCACGAACGAATAGGGATATTTTGAAATATAATCTGGAGGTGGTAAAAAATTTTGACCTGGTAGCGCTGTAGCTATGCCTTGTAATGTACATAGTGCGTCGCGTCGTGCTTTGACAAGGTAAGAGTCATTATTTGTTCAATTATTATTATTAATTTAACTTTTCCACTTAAACGCTAATTAACACTATTTGTTGTTTCTTACACATGAAATCAAAATATTTCTGTTTAATTTCAGAATGAATTTAAAAAGATCACTGACCGAAGCACAAATAGAGGCAATTATTGATAATTTGACCTGCTCAAGCGCAGTCAATGCTAAAAATGCGGCCTACCGCAAATGGCGCCAAGATCCGACAGCCGAAAATCGAAATATATTCATCACGACTAGAAACCAGTGTACGCGGACCATTGACGAGAGCAAGGAGGGATATAACAAGCAGGTCAAGATCAAGCTTCTCAACTGTCCTAACGGATCAAGATCCTTTTGGTCAGTTTCCAAAGCTGTCAATCATAGTTTCTCAAAGACGTCAATCCCACCACTGACCAAAGCTGATGACTCAATAGCGGGAACGGCCAAAGAAAAAGTGATTCATCTTGCCGAAATATTTGGATCAAATTCTACATTAGATCATCAAGGAAAGGCTCCCCCAACTATCCCGAAAGTGAGTTCCTCAATGCCAAGTCTGGTATTTCGCCAACGCGAAGTGAAACAAATACTCAAAAGCGTAGACACTAACAATGCCACAAGACCGGATGGCGTTCCAGCAATAGTGCTCAACAAATGTGCTGCTGAACTAGCAGCTCCATTATGCAGGCTTTTCCCTCTATCATACAGAACTGCATGCTTTACTTTTAGCTGAAAATGCGCTCAAGTGCAACCAATCCCGAAAAAAGGTGAAAAAAAACTATTCTAAACAACTACCATCCAATTGTCTTAGTTCCCATCATGTCCAAAGTCATTATGAAACTGATGAACGAACAGCTCTTAAAATATCTCGAATCGGCAGGCATCATAAGCGATCGCCAGTATGACTTCCGCAAGTACAGATCAACGGGAGATCTCCTGATTTCCGTGACCTAACTGTGGACCAAAGCCATCGAAGAGCTACGGCGAATCTCGTGCAGTGGCTTTCGATATATCCAAAGCATTTGATAGGGTGTGGCATGATGGATTGTTAAGCAAATTGACAGCATACGGACTACCACCGGCACTGCTTCTATGGCTTTCCAATTTCTTAAGGGATCGAAGCATCCGAGTTGGTATTGATGGACATCTCTCGGGGGGAATTAAAATCAACGTCGGAGTACCTCAGGGGTGTATGTTATCTCCCACACTGTTCCTGCTCTATATCAACGATCTCTTAGACAGGATAAACAATTCTATTTACAGCATTGCAGACGACAGCACTCTCCAACGCGAGCGAGAAAATCAAATTACTGCCATCAATGAGGATATAACGCCATCGTGCAATGGGGTTAGGAAAATAATGTCCAATTTACCGCAGGAAAGACTCAAGCAGCTGTCAAAAAAATGAAACACTGCAGGACCTGACTTATCATTGACAGGACGAACACTGACTCTGGCCTCATCCATAAATTTGTTGGGCATCAACGTAGAAAACGATATGTCTTGGCGTAATCACGTCACCAAAATTGCCAAGGCAGCAGCACAAAATCTAGGAGCATTCTATAGAGCAAAACTGTCTCTGGAATACTGTTCTCATGTGTGGAGCTCGGCAGACAAATACTTGCTCAAGATATTGGACTCTATACAGAGGAGAGCAGTCCATCTTGTGGATCACTCAGAGTTGACTAAAGACTTCTTTCTCTGGAGGACTGCCTCGCTCTGGAATGGACTTCCGAGTAACGTCTTTCCCGAAAACTACTTCCTAGAACGCTTCAAGTCCAACGTCCACCATCTGTCCGCACACGCACCGCTCGTTGAGTGGCATAGGATTTTCCTTTTGTTAAAAAAATGAAGAGGATTATGTTATTTCCCAAGAAAATAATGACACTGATAGTGAGATAGTGACAATTCTAATGAATTTATTGAACAAGATGCTAGTGTAGAAGGGAGTGAAAATAGTGAAGACCAACATGCGGAAGCAGACGAATTAGGAGCTAACTTCTACTCTACAAAGGACAAAAAGATAAAATGCAGAAAAACTGCACAAAAAGCAAATGCGAGAACTAGAAGACATAATATCGTATAATATCTACTTCTCTAGATACGTTTGATTTATCATTTGACGATTGTATTGTGGCATTGCTGTAAACTTTACTAAAACGTATATCCCAAAAGTGCACATTAATTCTGAAAGAGAAAGAGACACCAGTGATGTCTCACAAGAAGAAATGCGAGCAATCATTGGGTTGCTTATTCTAAGTGGTGCTCTGAAATCTGCACATTTGAATTATGAGGAGCTGTGGTCAAAAGATGGCACCGGTTGTGAAATGTTTCCTGTAACTATGTTGTCCAGAGGATTTCTTTTCCTACTGAGATGTCTAAGATTCGACGACCTTGCAACCCGAGAAGAAAGGAAACAAACTGAAACGGTTACCGCTGTAAGAGAATTTATAGATATTTTATTAGATAATTTTGCTTCTCCATAATAGGCAATAGAAGCGTATGTTAGAATTGATCTCTTTTCGTAGTCGTTGCGGCTTTAGGCAGTATCTACCATTCTACCAAACAAACCAAGCAAATATGGGATCAAAGTATTTGCCATGGTTGATGCCAAGACAAGTTTTGAGAAATATGCAGGCGTTCATTCAGTTCGGCCATCTAGAACCAGTAATTCCCGAACAGATGTAAAAATCGTATCGTTACTACTGATAACTGGTAAACCGATATACCACTTCTGAAGCCGTTCCTTGTCAAATATAAGTTGACTATGGTTGGTACCTTACGCAGAAGCAAGAAAGGAGTTTCTTCCTCACAGAGACAGACCAGCAAAAAGTAGTTTGACTTTAGAGAAAAAATTATTAAAATATCACTAATCTTTAAAAAATAATAAACATAGGATGAAACTGTATACTGCGCCTTCCACTGCATAATTCGTGGAACTCTGATAAACAATAAATGTTTAGTCTCTTATGTGTATGTCGCGTCACCTGAATGTAGATAGATATATGCTTAAAATAAAGTTAGTTATGATTTATCATCTCAATGAGAACGTGTGTTTTATTTATTCTAATAGGTTATGAGCCCAGTGCGTGTTTCTTAAGGAAATAGTATAAAAGAATCGTTCTTTGAGTGTGAAAAAATGTTTTTTGGAAGTGTGCCAAAACTTCGTGGTCGGGAAAACTACGACGAGTGGTGTTTTGCAATAGAAAATTACTTGATTCTAGAAGAGCAAAAAGGGTGTATTCTTGGAACCGAGACGGATGCTACAAAGATAGCCCAAGCCAGATCAAAAATAATTTTGACCATCGAACCAAGTCTTTTCGTGCATATAAAGGATATGACAGACGCGAAGAATTTGTGGGATAAATTAAAGTCGTTATTTGACGATAGTGGATTTACTCGAAAAATCGCCTTATTAAGGTCACTGATAAATATTCGCAGAGAAAATTGCGATTCTATGGGCGAGTATGTGACTAAAATGGTCGAAACTGCTAGTAAGTTGAAAAATACTGGTTTCGCCATAGATGATGGGTGGGTTGGAAGCCTACTATTAGCTGGATTACCTGAAAAATATGAGTCGATGATTATGGCCATCGAACACTCAGGTAAAAACATAACAACAGATAAGATAAAAACTAAGCTTTTAGACATGGAGTGTGGTACTAGTGTAAATGGAGCTTTTGCTACGAAATTTAAAGGCAAACCAGACAATTTCTACTTGAGCAAGAATAAAAAGGAAGTAACTTGTTTTCGGTGTCATTCTAAAGGGCATTTTGCATATCAGTGTCCTGAGAAAAGCAAGGAGAAAGAGAACAAGAAAGAGAGCAAAGATGAGTCTAAAGACAAAGGCAAAAAACATGTTTACAGTGCAGTATTTATGAGTGGCAAATTTAGCAACCAGGATTGGTATGTGGATTCTGGAGCAAGTGCCCATATAACCCCAAACAAAGAATGGCTGTCGGATGTGAAATCAAAACCAGCTGATATGCCTGATATCAGAGTTGCCAATAATAGCACAGCATCAGTGGAATGTATTGGTAATGTTGAGTTAAGAAGTAAAATAGGAGAGGATGTGATTGAGGTTTGTGTTACAAATGTACTTTGCGTGCCACAATGAACAACGAATTTGTTGTCGGTCAGCGAATTGATCAAAAATGGCAACACTGTAAATTTTGATAATAAGGGCTGTAAGATATACAACAGTGATAACGTGTTAATTGGGGAGGCAAGCCTTAATAATAATGTTTACAAGCTAAAAACGGAAATTTGGCAACCATGTTTTTTGGCAGAGACATCTAAGGTCACTGGGGAAACATGGCATCGAAGATTTGGTCACTTAAATAGCACGGATTTATCAAAAATGAAAAATGGGGCTGTCGCAGGCTTAAATTTTCAAGGAGAAATAAGAATAGACAAGTATAATTGTGTAACATGCAACGAAGGCAAACAAACACGAAAACCTTTTCCGAAAAAGGGTTTGAAATCTGAAAATTTGTTAGACCTAATTCATGCAGATTTGTGTGGACCGATGGAGGTAAAATCTCTGGGAGGTGCCAAATATTTTTTGGTGTTGGAAGACGACCACAGCAGAATGTGTTTTGTATATTTTTGCAATACAAAAGATGAGGCTCTAAAACACTTTATAGAGTTTAAAAGAATGGCAGAAAATCAAATAGAAAGAAAAATTAAAATGGTTAGATCTGACAACGGAGGTGAGTTTTGTGGATTGGAAGTGGAAATCATGCTCAAGAGATTTCATTGTTCACCAAACCACAAATAGCTACACACCTGAGCAAAATGGTAATGCTGAGCGCATGAATAGGACATTGGTGGAAAAATCGAGATGCTTGTTATTTGATGCAGGACTAGAAAAATGTTTTTGGGCAGAAGCGATAAACACTGCGGTATACTTAAGAAACATAAATGTTGATTCTAGATTAGAAGGAAAAACACCTATAGAAGTTTGGGCTGGAAAAGTTCCTGATGTGAGTCATATAAGGATTTTTGGCAGCACTGCGATGGTGCATGTACCAAAACAGAGGAGACTAAAGTGGGATAGAAAATCCAAAAAGATGATTCTTGTGGGATTTAGTGACACCACTAAGGGCTACCGACTTTATGATGCAGACAAGAAAGATGTAATAGTGTCACGTGATGTCATTATCATTGAAGAAAACAAAAATAATAGAGAGATGGTAATTTCCTTAGACAAAACTCAAAATCAAGAGAGTGAAACTCAGACAGAGGTTTTAAATTCAGTAGGGGACCATGAAGAGCAAGATGAGTTTCTTCACATCTACGAGAGTGAGAGTGAGTCAGAATATTCTCAGAATGGAGATAGTGATGAAGATTATAACCCTGACAAGATACATTTGGGTATGATTCAGAGTGATGATCCAGAGTAAAATTTAAGACGATCAAATAGACTTTCTAAATCTTTGGTGAAATATGGTGAAAATGTGTCATACTTCAGTGTGACAGATTTCGAGAATCCGACAAATGTTAAGGAGGTTTTAGGTAGGCCGGATGCTGAATGTTGGAAAACAGCCATGAAAGAAGAACTGGAGTCATTTGAGGGGGAGTTAATGGATTTACCTAAAGGTGCCAGGGTAGTGGACAACAAGTGGGTGTTTAAAAGAAAGGTCAATAGTGCGAATGAGGTGACATATCGTGCGCGTCTTGTTGCGAGAGGTTTCACGCAAGAGCAAGGTGTTGATTATGAGGAAACTTTTTCACCAGTTGTGCGGCATTCGACATTGAGACTTTTAATTGCGTTATCACCAAAGATGAATCTAGATATCACACATTTAGATGTTAAGACTGCGTTCTTAAATGGATATTTGAAGGAACAGGTATTCATGAAAATACCTGAAGGGTATGTACAAAACAATTTTAGTGATAATAAGGTTTTAAAGTTAAATAGGGCTATTTACGGGCTTAAACAGGCGTCACGAGCTTGGAATGACAGGGTAAATAGTGTTTTATTAGATTTAGGCTATAAAAAGTCAGATTTAGAGCCATGTTTATAAAAAAAAGAAACGTTGACAAATCTTTGACAATTGTAGCTCTTTACGTAGATGATTTTTTGTATTTTCAAATTGTGAGCGTGAAACTGAATTTTTGAAAAAGGAGTTAGGGCAAAAATTCAAAATCAAGGACTTAGGGCAAGCTAGGCAAATTTTAGGGATGGAAATCCAAATTGATAAGGAAAATCAGATTATTTCTTTGAGTCAAGAGAAATACATTGATCAATTGCTAAGCCGTTTTGAGATGACAGATTGCAAACCTGTCAAAACTCCGTTAGAAGTAAAATTAAGTATTGAAAAAACGGATGAAAGCGTGTCTGATATTTCTTACCAATAGCTTTTAGGTAGTTTGATGTATTTGGCGGAACTAACGAGGCCTAATATTGCTTTTGGTGTGAGTTATTTAAGCCAATTTAATACGAGTCACAATGAAACTCATTGGAAATATGTCAAAATAATATTGCGTTATCTTAAAGGTACCAAGAGTTATTGTTTGAGGTTTTCAAATAAAGAAACAGAACTTGTAGGTTATGTTGACGCCGATTGGGGCAATAATTCACCATATAGAAAATCTTATACTGGTTATGCTTTTAAAATGTGCGGTTCTGTGGTTTCTTTTGCCAGTGTCAAACAAAAGACAGTTGCATTATCTAGCACAGAGGCTGAATATATGGCGTTATCGGAAGCTGCCAAAGAAGCTATATATTTGCGCAATCTGATATTCCAAATAACTGGAGAAATGCAACTAATTCAACTTTTTAATGACAATCACAGTGCTTTAAATTTATCATTAAATCCTGTTTATCATAAACGCTCTAAGCACATTGACGTGCGGCATCATTTGGTAAGAGAAGCGATTTCTAATAAGCAAATTAAAGTTAGCTATATGCCGACACATGAAATGCCTGCGGATGTATTAACAAAAAGTTTATGTATTGAAAAGCACAACAAATTTTTGAAGTTTTTAGGTATTTTTTAAAGTTATTGAGTGGAGATATTAAAATATCACTAAACTTTAAAAAATAATAAACATAGGATGAAAATGTATACTGCCCCTTCCACTGCATTATTCGTGGAACTCTGATAAACAATGAATGTTTAGTCTCTTATGTGTATGTCGCGTCACCTGAATGTAGATCGATATATGCTTAAAATAAAGTTAGTTATGATTTATCATCTCAATGAGAACGTGTGTTTTATTTATTCTAATAAAAATTACAATAGTTTCCAATGTACCAAAATCGGAGTTAATAACATTTTATAATGGCACAAAAGCTGGAGTAGAAGTTTGTAAAACTTATAATGTAGGAAGGCGAACAAAAAGGTGGAATTTGGCCGACTTTTTGCCATTTCTATTATTTGTTTTTCCATTAATAAAATATTATGTGGTGACGTGTCGTGTCAAATTCGAAACAGCGAAAAGCTAAATTCAACTAGCTCACCCTGTATAAAAGGTATTAGATTCCCGTCAACTAATCGATTTTTTATATATAAAAAAAATATCGAGAAAAGAAGTAAAAACCTTCATAACTACCTACAAATCGATGTTTTTACATTTTCCCGACAAAGAAGCAGTTAGAGAGTTTTTCTCCTCTATATTCCTTATCTTTATGTTTTTTCCGATCCTTGCGACTTTTTCGGCAATAGAACGACCCAAACTGGCCCCCTTCTCAAAAATATACGAGCCGAAAAAAATACTGGATTCGAAAGACCATCAACAAATTTGTGTCCAGAAAATTTTGTCAAAATCAATTAAAATTTTCGACAGTTAGTTTGGGTTAGTGTATCAAAGCATTGAAAAATAGCACATGTGACGTAATAACTCTGAAATGGAAAATCGGATCGCTGACCGTCGGCAGCCCCCAAGTATTGCCTAAAAACTTGCCGAATCTCAAATTTCCACTCGCAGCTGTTTGCGAGAAAAATGGGGCTGACACTGACTTTACCCGATGAGCTATATCCGAGCGTCACTCGTCGCGCTTTACGACTCAATTTGATTCACTACGCAAGAAAAAATATACTGAACATATCTGACTGTTTCTCTCACTTGGCTGGAGTCCCGACTTTAGTCCAATGTGCGTCGCATAGCAGAGCCTGACGCATCACGCCTGACGGCTGAGTCTTATTCGCTACCCAGGAAGAAAGTGTTTTCACCTCAAGAACAAAATCGGATAATACAGTTATTATATACATTATATTTCCTGCCATAATTTTATTCACTAACTTTTGTAATTTTAGAATTATGACACTCATTATTGAATAAAGAGTGCGACAAACTGACTAGTGGCAATTGTAAATATTTACAAAATATGGTGGTGGGTAGAAGCTTACATACGTTTTTCACTTCAAAGCTCCTTATTCATACAAATGCATCTCTCTAAAGTGACCAATACATATCACAAAATCATATAAAAGTATTGCGCTACGTATAGAAGTGTGCCACAAGCAAATTTTACACATTAATACAACACTCCATTCTGAAAAGATTTTTGATAATATTCACGTCAGTGCACGATAATGTATTTCAGAATCCCCTATTAAATGGCCACCTTTTTCAATTATATTCACAATCTAGTCGCTCTCGCTTCACTGCCCAAACAGAAAACACTTTCTCTGCTAACTTAAAAGGACATGTGTTCCCGAACCATTCCGGAGCTTTTTTACTTTGTATGCATTTCTAGAGAGGAATTATTTTTTTTTACAAAATATCGGGATGTTTACATGCTGAGTTGGACGGACTGGGTTCCGCATTTTGCAAATAATTCTATAGGGGATTTAACTTCCAAATTTTCGAGGAGCTTAATATTTTACATCTGCTGCTATATAAAATATTTTCACATGTCTTCAACTTAAAATTTAATCAGTATATTTCTTCAAATTTAAAAGCGCCACCACATGAATTCAAGGAAGTAATCAATAAAGTTGTAACAGTTTGATTTTGCCAGTGTAAAAGATTTTAAATTTTATTTTATATGCTGCATTTAGCAACCAAAGATGCTATATTTTGTGGTAGAAATTATTGAGTATTAACCTCTTCGATTAATTAATTTTAAATTCATTTATTCGATTTGTTGTCAATAAGCTTAATGTTGCAGCATTTATTAATGTAAATAAATTTTATTCTACATACGGTTAATAATATATATGTACTAGCTTTTATAACACCGTTGTGGCCTTAAGTAGCTATTTTGATCATCCCTTTCTCTTATGTTGTCCTCAGGCACTTTGTGACTATATTTATTTTAGTTTATAATCTGTGGCTCGCTTAGGTTTGATCAAACAACTAAAATAAGATATTATGTTATTGGTCTAACTTTGCTTATTTATATTACATTATTATGTATGCTTGCCGTTCTGTATTTTAAAGAATTGAGTTAATGAAACCTACTTTTGAGCCTCGTTAGATCCGTCAAATTCATATTCTACTTTCGGTTTGAATATTTCACTTCTAATCTCAGGCTGATAACTTTTCGGGGTCACTGATTTGCTTCACTTCTAATCTCGGGCTAATAACTGTTTGGAGTCACTGATTTGCTTTGAGATACTCATATTTATCTTTTCACGTGGTATGTTGTAGCTTTTGTTATATTCGCTTGGGAGCCCTGAATAGTAGTAATGGGCTATTTTCCCATAATTGTTGCAGTCGATTTGGATTTTTAAAGGTTTATTATTTTGTTTAGGAATATTTCCTATTATTTATTGGAACATTTAATTTTAGCTTATTAATTGTGGCTTCCGCCGTCGTTTTACAGCAATAATAAACGAGAACTAAGTCGTTTATTATCTTAGAATTATTCCTCGTATCGACTTGTCAGCATTTCTCGGCACTACCACTTTTTCTGATTTGACGTTTTTTTGTCTAATTCGGTGGAAGTGGCAAAGGTAAATTGACTGAAACCGATGCCTGGTTCTTCTAGAAATACCTATCGGGAATAGAGGAAACGTTTTGCTATTAGTGCAATCATAGGTGACTCAATGTTTGTATTGTATTTAATACTACCCTTCTAGGGGATCTGTGATTGAGTCCTTAATTCGTGCTTGACACCACCCAGTTATTGGGATATTCGTACTGCACTAGGTAAGATTTTTCTGGAATTATTTTTTTTATTGCCCGAGAAGCACATGGTCGCCATGACGCCAAAGGTTATGTTCCATTATTTCTAGAGGCTTTTATTTATAATTATAATTATATTTATTTGTCTAGTTTAATGATTTAATTGCCTTTATCTTTTTTAACATTGACCACCATTTGCATTGCATTCCATGAGATATTTTACCTATTTCATTTTATCATATCTGGGGAAGTTTATATTATTTAAGGGTGATTCATACCTATTTCTTTTCATATTCAAGTTGTTTGTACCTTTTGTATTCTGTTTATTTGCTGATGGTTACTGAAAAGCCATTGATAATTTTTGGGGGATTTGTTTTATAAAAAATATAAAAAGGGGGGGGGGGGGGCAATAATTTCTTCATTGAAGTTAGGGGCTTGGTTTAATTAGTATTGGGTTATTACAGGGTTTTATCACAGGGCTATCGAGTCCCACTGCACGGCCGGGGCCTGAAGCCATTACAAGGTTTCACGACTGGGTTCCACTACCTTTGGCTCACGTTCATCTTTTTGGACAGAGGACTCTCACCCTAGAGCGGTTGAACTTTCGGGTCTAACGTGGTACCGTTATTATTATTATCTTTGTGTTATATTATTATGAATTTAGCACTGTTGCCTTAAGATAGCTTTCATAATTTTATTAAATCTTTGGGTTTTCGGGCCATTGACATAATCGCTCGAATTATTTAAATATAAATCTAGCATTGAGGGCCGAGCTTTAAGCAAAGAAAATTCTATCGTAGTAGAATTTTCCTTGCTTTAAGCTAGCTTTCATTAATTTTATTTATTCTTTTATTTGGTCGATTAATTTAATTATTGTGGCGGTTTAATTCTCCCGCAAAAATGTATATTTTAACAATTAAAATTACTATTTTGGTAGGTGTCACCATAGCTATTTGATTGTTAAAAAAAATTGTCGCGATAATTTTTCTGTCACAAAAATTATCGCGATAATTTTTCTGTCAAAGTCATATTCAATGAAATAAAGAAATAAGCATTTATTTAGTTCAGCTTATTTCAGAAAAACAAATCTATAAAACAATACAAATTATTTATTATTCAAATTTTGGCAATTAATAACACAGTTGTTATAATTAATAACAATGGGATTTCTATTTGATGTCGAGGGTTGATGGGGCGCCTCCATTTGTCCTTCGATGGAGGTTTCGGCTTCCCTCATTGTACTCACAAGTGTATTGTGAAACTCTGAGTTTAATTGCAGATAAGGTTTGATTGAGCTTATATTCGATTGACTTGTCATTTTCACTATTCTTGAAGCATCAACTCCCTTTTGTGATAAATGGCTAACTACTGCTGATCTATGCGAATGATTGGTGTACTTAAATTTACTATCTGATGTTATTCCTGCCTTTTCAGCCGATTTTGCTGTCCATTTAGAAATTCCGTTTCGTCCAATCGGCGAATTTTTGAACCATATACCGTTTTCTTGCCATTGAGGATTTGATGTCAAAAAGAATCTATTCGTTTTAATGTTAGGTCCTCGCTTAGAAACAAGTTTTTAAAAAAGTCTTACTGGGCAGATATCTAGGTTTACTTTATTTTGAATCAACCACTTACTGTCTGTTAAATGTCGAGCTCCACCTTGGGCAGTTTTCGGAAAAAATTGGGTTATATTCAAGTCGACCCCAACCATCCTCCTTAAAAAATTCTAATAAACAGTTTGCAGCTTCACCGCCATGCCAAGCAAGCTCATAAGAAACAATATGGAAAAACTTCTTCTGCAGCACTTCCGGTGTGTTTTCATCCCATAATTTGACCATTTTCAAAAACTGCTCATAATTAAAGGCTACCGCGCTGGTTGATCTTTTTTCGGCCTTTTTTTGTAACATTTTTCTGGTAGCATTTCGAGCATCTCTTGCAGGTTTAAAGGAAATATCAGTAAAAGGGTCTATTTTCTTACCGTATTCATTGAAGTACTTTTCTTTTAATAATTTCGCAGTTACGTTCCACAGAGTTTTTACAACGGCTTCCTTATATTCATCACCACTTTTTTTTTCTCATATTGGATGCCCAATCCTTCATTATTACCACTAAATGTTCTTCAGATGTGTCCCGGTCCAAAACACATGCCTTTTCTTTGCAAAATAACTGGAACTGCAACCATATAGACGAATTAGATCGTCTAGTATTTACTGGCGTTAAATTTGCGATATTTTGGGTTATATTATCCAGAGAGAAATTAATAACTAATTAATTTCTCTCTGATATTATCCATCGAAATATTGCCGAAACGTGACATTATTTCTTGCTTGTTTGACAACAGTTATTTTGTTATTTAGTTGCTAAGGACATAATTAGTAATGTTTAATTCCACCTTATCTATGAAAATATGACCCGAGTACATCCACCACCGAGTAGCGACATTACGGGTTTCAATTTTCATGGCGCCTGCGCGAAATAGATTGTTTAGCTGTCATATGACGAAGCAACTGATGTTTCATTTATAGTCAGGCGGTTGATGTATTTGATTTGGTTGATGTATGAAGAGCGAAAATGTATTTGAAAAAAAAATCTTGGCTAAGAGTGCCTCTCTACCTCTCTAACTCAAATTAACCAGAGTAAAAAGACTCTTCACTATTTCCAACTAACCAAAACTAACCCAAACCAACCACAGCTCTTCCAAACTAATCATTAGAAACCAACACTGACCCAAACTAACCAAAACCAACTCAGACTAATCAAGATAAACCCAAACTAACCAAGACTAAGCAAAACTAACCCTAATTAACCAGAGTAACCCAAACTAACCTAAACCAACTACAGCTAATCCAAACTAATCAAAACTAACCAACACTAACTAAAACCAACCCAAACTAATCAATATTAACCCTGACTAACCAAAACTAACTCAGACTAAGCAAAACTAACCCCAATTAACCAGAGTAAACAAAGCAAAAATAATCGAAATAACTTTAATTAACCGAATAAGCCCAATGAGACAAGCGCGCTACACGCTTGATCTATCCTACCTAAGAACCAAAATTAACCCAAACTAACAAAACACAGGGATCTACTATGTCAATTTAAATAATTTCTATAATTGTATTTTCCATATGAGGAATTTCCGCGAAAAAAATTGTACATGTTTGATGAGCAAATTACTTGCCAAATAGAATTATTATCTAATTTTCATCTCCATAACAGAATTCCGATATTCAAACCTACAAAAAAAATTAAATTATTCCATTAATTAGACAATTTCGGAATAACACCATTTTATTAAATTAATAGGTTTTTCTGTACCGGCCTATACCAAAAAAAAAAAAAAACAATAGGAAAATTATCCAAAGACAGGTTTTAGTTCAATTATGATATAAGCAAAAAAAATAGAAATTTCTGGAAAACAAAACATTTCCTCAGGAAAAAAAAAGTTGATATTCTTGTGTAGAATCGTCCTATAGACCGAAATTTTTTGTAGCCGATTTCCGCTAAAAGAAATCTGAGCCGCGATCATTGTGAAAAGGATGCTGCATCAGGCAGTTGATGTATTCATTGCGATCATTGTACGTACGTTTGTCCAGAAATAGTATTCTCTTTAGTCGTTTGTGATTTATATTTTTTTCCTAGTTTTAATGCACCCGTGTCTCATATCTGAGACATCCGCTCAACTTTAGTATTTTTAACTAGGTATCAATTTTATGTCAAAATGTAGTTTTTAGCCCTACCAGCTGCATCCTACTGCCATTCGATTCGATTCTCATTCCCAGATCTAACGCTATGCAACACTAGTCTGTCGTGAGTACCTAAAAGTCACCCTCACCCACCCCTAAGACAATTTAATGAAACAATAACTTTTAACAGATTACGTAAGTTTAGTTTTCCAAAATATACCACATAAATACATATTACTTCAAGTTTCGTTCGTTTTTACAGTTTATAAAATTAGGGGTGGTTGTAAAAACCAAAAAAATATATATATGCATTCGATTCGTCTCAATCCCCGATCTAACGCGGTTAGTTTAACTTATATAAACTTATTTTAACCATATGAGTGAATTCCGACAATTTATACTCAATTTTAATAGATTTGGTTAATTCTGGTTAGTTGTCGAATCAACATTCGGTTAGTTTAACTTATTCTCAACAATCTCAACCTAATTTAGTCATTTGAGTCGGTTCCGCTAGGTTATAATCAATTTTAATAGATTTGGTTAGTTTGGGTTAGTCGTCTATTCAACTTTCATTTAGTTTCACTTAGTCTCAAGTTATTTTACTTATTTGAGCCGGTTCCAATACGTTGTAACCAATTTCAATAGATTTGGTTAGTCGTTCAATCAACTCTCGGTTAGTTTCACTTAATCTCAACTTATTTTACTTATTTGAGCCGGTTGCGATACGTTATAATCAATTGTAATAGAATTGGTTAGTTTGGGATAGTCGTCCAATCAACTTTCGGTTAGTTTCACTTATTCTCAACTTATTTTAATTAATCATTTGAGTCGGTCCGATCAATACCTCATGTTCCGATACTTTTGCCACACTCTTTATATTATAAAACAAATTGAATCATACCCGCGATGATACCAATTATTTTCGTAACGCGAGACGAATATTTGAAAACCATGTCGTGACGCGGCCTTGAAAAATGACCGTAATGAAACCAAAGAAGTATTCACTTCAAAAATCATTTATATTGCAATACTATTTCTGTTAATTTGTTTCACCAAATTTGATTTTCCTAGACTATAAATTAAAAATGTTTCTTTTGTGTGTGATAAAATAAAGCAAACAAAATATTTTCTTTTAATAAAGGTTTTCAATGATATTCATTTATAATTCAACCGCAAATATCCTTATTTCATTAAATCCACTTCAAATTATCGACAGTGTAAACGAGTTCTCCACAATTTAACCAGTGAAATAGGTTGTTTATCCGTCAAACACGTCAAATGAGAGAGAAAGAAAATTTGGCCTCCAAACATCAAAGGTTCTCACGGTTTCTGTCGCTACTCGGTGGTGGATGTACTCGGATATGACACCAGCTACTTCTTTGTGACAACGACGTTAAATTTTCATTCATTCCAAATTTGGTTCATGAAATTCTCCTACGAATATAACTCGTGCATTGAAAATTATGGGTAATTTTTGGGAAATCAGCATTCATGCAATTTGGAGCAAGCCAAAGCATTCGTGTACTCGTGCACTCATGCTTTTTCTGGCTCCAAATTGCATTCATGCTGATTACCCAAAAATTACCGATAATTTTCAATGCACTCGTTATATTATACCGGGTGTTGCATCGGAAAACCGTCCATAGGAAATCCCATGCAAATTTTAATACCTCCTAATATTATCTCCCCTATTCATTTTAGAGCAAACTTGTATTAGACTTTTTTGAAGGTCCTTGTATGGTAGACTCCCATGTAAAATATGAATAATTTTCATTTAGCGAATTAAGAGGTATTTTGAAAAATGTTTCCTAAAATTTGTGGTACAAAAATGCGATCCTGATAATTTTCTCAATTAAACCACCAGCAGATGTCAAATTATAATAACTGACAAACGATTTCACATTTTATAGTAACTATTTGTCTTTATTTATTAAAAATGTTCTACACAATAGCAGAAAAAGAAACTTTAATCATCCTAAACAATAAAAACAAAGAAATAGCAACAATAATTAAATACAATTTGCTTATTCTACTGAATCAGGTGTTGAAATAATCCCCCATTTACTGCTAAACAGTACCCTAGACAGTCATAAAATTCCATTCTTGAGTTGCTAAGCTGTTGAGGGGAAATTTGTGCACAAACCGCAGAAATTATATTTTTTAAATGTTCCAAGTCTTGGTAACGGGTTTCTTTGTAAATGCGACTTGTCAGGTGTCCCCACAAGAAGTTGTTCATAGAAAGATCGGGCGATCTGGCTGGCCAACCAATGGTGTGATTTGGTCCGATTACGTGCCAATTGAAGGCGTTCTGCAAGTATTCACGAACTGCTAGTGTATTGTGTGCAGGACAACCATCCATCTGAAACCAGGTCTCTTCATTTTCCGGAGCAATTTCTGCCAGTGCTGGCCCAATGTAATTTTGTAGTAATTCGAGAGAAGATTTCCCAGTCAAGTTTCCTTAAAAAAATAATGGTTCAATAATATGATGTCCCAGAATACCCGCCCACAAATTAATCTTTTGGGGATATTGTGTCCTTGTTTCAACAAAGCGGTGTTGATTTGTTTTGCTCCAATACCTGAGGTTTTGAGAATTAGGTTCATTGTTCAGCGTATATAAACGCACACTCATCCGTGAAACAGATATTGCGCAAAAAACTTCGGTCATTATTGGCTCTTTGCTTTACATTAAAACAAAATTTAGCTCTTCGAAACTCATCTCCGTCTCGTAATTCCTGATGTTTTTGATACTTGTAGGGGTGATATTTATATTTTCTCAGTTTACGCCACACTGTGGTGTGACACTTATCCACAACTTCACCAAGACATCTGGTGCTAAGGCCACTATTATCCTCGACATCAAGAAGGATTTCCAAATCCGCGTTATGTTCCTGCTCTTCGGCTCCGGCAATCGGTCTCGAGCAGTTGCAATTATGAATTACAGTGCCTTCTTTCTCGAAACGTTGAACAACACTACGCACTGTTGACTTGCTGGGTACAGGTCTATCAGGATAATTCACGGCAAACATATCGGCCCGAAAACTGTTACCGGCATAGTACCATTTAATCATGGTTACTTTTTCTTCTGTTGTGTAGAGCATTTTTAACAAATAAAGACAAATAGTTACTATAAAATATGAAATCGTTTGTCAGTTATTATAATTTGACATCTGCTGGTGGTTTAATTGAGAAAATTATCAGGATCGCATTTTTGTACCACACATTCTAGGAAACATTTTTCAAAATACCTCTTAATTCGCTAAATGAAAATTATTCATATTTTACATGGGAGTCTACCATACAAGGACCTTCAAAAAAGTCTAATACAAGTTTGCTCCAAAATGACTAGGGGAGATAATATTAGGAGGTATTAAAATTTGCATGGGATTTCCTATGGACAGTTTTCCGATTCAACACCCGGTATATGATAATTAGTGCAGCTATTAGTTCAAGCATACGTATATGCAATAATCTTAGGTAAACCAAAGTGATCACTTCGAATTCTAGTGTGTAGAGCTTTTGGATGTAAGGCATACAGTTCCGAGTTTACCAACAGAATTGGTCTCAGTACAATCTTCATATTGTACCATTATTATTAATTACTTAAGTAATAGTTTTTTTGTGTCACTCCTTTGCTTTAAAATTGCTTTTAAATTTCACTGCAAGATTGTTGCGGTTTTAAATTAATAAATAAACCTAGAAGCAAATAGATTGATCCTTAAGTTAAGATTGTGTTTTCTTGTTTGATAAACGTGCCTAACAACCCCGTACAACACTAGCGGAGCTTTTTCAGTTTAGCTGGTAGAACTGGTGGCGCTCATGAACTCCACTCCTGGAGCCGGGTATCGCAAACACGACTCTGCGATGTTTGTTTAATTAAAATCTTTACCTTTTAACTTTAATAAGAAAATCATGATGCAAAGGGCTAAAACTAATATCATAATTTCTTGCAGTAATTCATGCTCAACAACATGCCTTTAACCGGTTGTTTGAATATTTAATATTTGATACTTTTATCATGTAATTGAAGCTTTTCTAATAAACCGTGATATAAGCTTTACTTCGCCATAAATATAAATCTATGCTCAACGTTAAAGAGTGAAGCTTTCAAAAAATAAACTCCAGCCAACGTAGGAATTATCACTTCTTAACGCATCATCGCATTGCTTTTTGAACTTCAGTCTATTTAATATACGAATTGTGTATTTCTGAATTATAAAAACTCCTTTTGCATTTTCACTTAACTAGCAATGGCTAAGGAAGTAATCAATAAATGGCTAAAACTAGTAACATGCGAGGCATTTGACGGCAAAAGAATTTCTTGCAGTAATTCATGCTCAACAGCATGCCTTTAACCGGTCGTTTGAATATTTAATATTTGATACATCTATCATGTAATTGAAGCTTTTCTAATCAACCGCTACTATCCCCTACATCTTTATCAGCAGCCTCCTAGAATCAAGTATAGTTTTGGATAAAAATGGGGCTATCTAAATAGGGCTAATAAGAAAAATGTGACATTATTTGATCAAATCATATTTTTTTTGCTTTGATAATGTTTTTACATATTTTCACTGAACATTGGTCCGAATTAAAGAAAATGTAAAATGACAATAAACGATGTGTGAACGAAAATTTATTTATTTTTTCATTCTGGTGTGAGTCAAATTGTGTTCTTTATGTGTTCGAGACGTATGAGCTAATAGATAAACTGAATAAAAAATTCAGTTAACACGTCTGTTACACCAATCCCTTGCCTTTTCTTGCGCCATTATCCGCTTCCGCACAAATCCTGCGCAATTGTCCAAAGCAGCATGTTAAACGGTTAATATGTACACCTTTGTGCTTCCGCTTAATCCGCAAGTAATCAATGCAAATTCAATAATTGCCAACTACAAAGTTGTTTAGCTCGCCCTCAGGGCGAAAGCACCCCTTTTGTGAAGTTCCGATCGTTTACCGCACTCGGTAATCTTTGGTCGTCACTATGCCAAATTAGTTTGACGAAACTCTTTTGGGCCGCTTTGTTAAACTTATTTCGGTTCATTGTCAAAACGGAAGTGTTTGAATAACGTGGCATCGTTTACCTAAGTTCGTCGAATTTGGTGTGAAGGCTTCCGAGTTACGTATACAATGAGATTGTAAATGTATGGAGAGCGGATTAATTTACAACAAGAGCTAATATTTGGTTAGTTTTGAAAATAGATCGTGAGGCATTCGTGCTACTCGATTTACCGGAAGGCAGCAGAAAATTGTATGTTCGTTTTAGGGTTTAAAAGAGTTTAGAGGTTTGTGGCTGTGTGGCATTTAAATGCCTGAATCCGGTCTAGTCCCTGTTTTGAAACGAAAAAGAGAGTTTTACGCATAGAACACCCAGCAGCACCGTAGTCCACGATCAAACCACTGTACTACAAGGATTCATGTAATGTACGTAGTAAACATGTTTCGTATAATCTATTCGTTATGTGCAGATGCTAGGTAGGGAGGCGGTAAACGATCGTGCGCATCAGTGGCCAAAGCTTGAACTCCAACGATCACGTCTTATATATATATATATGTTAAGGTTAATGTTCGAAATCAGGTTAATCTCAATATTACCCAGTTAATATCGAGAATAATATTTTTAGTTGGTTATTGTTCAAATATAAAATTACCTTCAGCCCGAGTCGGACATCAACTGGCTAATGTCGACATTAACACAAATACCTTGCCAAAGTCCACACAGGGCTGGTTTCTTAGTCAACAGGCCGAGCTGATGCAATAAATGTATTAGGCGTTGTTGTCACAGTTGACGATGATAATGTACTATTGCCTCTAGATATTAGGCGTTACAAACTCTCCTGACGGAAGTCGAAAATGCAATTATTTTTTAAAGATTTTTTTTCTTGCTTTTGGGCATGCCTTGGGTTAGTTTGGGTTAGTTTTGTTTGGTTGCACCCCCGGAGCGAGTGGAGCGAGCGGGGGCCATGCGTGAAGTGAAGTATTAATAATAATAATAATAATAAAACAACTTTATTTCGGAATTATGTAAACATAAAATGAAATAGTGTCAACAAACAAATTTTGTTAAATGGCTTAACTACTTGTTACAAGTAGGTCATATGGCTCTATGTTTAATAGATAATTGAACAAAACCATTTTTAAAATTCTAATACTATCTATGTTTTTTATATCATGAGGCAGAGAGTTAAACATTCTTATACAGGAGTAGTAACCACCATTTTCTGATATTTTAAACCTATGTTTAGAGTAATTATAGTTAATCGTTCGTGTTTGGTGCATCTTTTGTGGTTCACTACTCCCGAACAGCAACCTGTTCCTAAAAAAGAACAACACACACTCCTGTATGTATATTGCAGTGACAGTGAGCAGCCTGTTTTGTTTAAACCTACCTCTACATGATTCCCTAGTTGATAAATCTAAAATTATTCTTAAGGCTCTCTTTTGACACACAAAAAGCCTTTCAATGTCCCTGCAGTTCCCGTACAAAACGATTCCATATCTAATATGAGCCTCAAAGTTGGCGTAATACACGTTTTTTTTTGGTTTTATGATCTACATATTTACCTAAAATCCTAAGAGTGTAACAGACTTTACTAAGCTTGAACAGAATGTGTTCTACATGTTTATCATAACATAAGTTGTTATCTATTACTATCCCAAGAAACTTAGCACTAGATCCTAGTTTTATATCCACATCTTTAATACATATACTTTCTGGTTCTTGTATTCTAGATTTATTCGTCTTAAATAATAAGATGTTCGTTTTAAGGTTGTTTAAAATTAATCCATTTTTGGTAAACCAACTATAAACGTGTGACATTACCAACTTGGTTCTATCAATCAGGGCAGGTAAACAATCCGCGGTCACCAACAGATTCGTGTCGTCCGCATAATTTGTGATCTTACAATAATCATGACATAATTCTGTAATATCATTTATGTACAAAATGAAAAGCAATGGACCCATTACGCTACCCTGTGGTATACCCATGGTAATCTCTATATTTTTTGATGTTACTCTTTCAATTCCATAGCCCATTATCACTTGTTGTTGCCTGTGAGATAAATACGATGTGACTCATTTTAGAGCCATACCTCGGATTCCGTACAACTCCAATTTTCGAGACAATATAGTGTAGTTTAATGTATCATAGGCCCTCGAAAGATCAAGAAACAGACCCATAGGTAAACTTTCACACTCTAGATCGTTTATTACTTGACCCGTAAATCGAAATATCGCCGACTGCGTTGACCTGCCCTTCAGATACCCATGTTGAATATCATTAATCAAACTATTCGACATCATATGTTCCATGATACGGTTACACATTACACGCTCAAAGATCTTTGAGAAGGATGGTAATAGACTAATTGGCCTATAATTTTCAAGTTTCGTTGCGTCGCCTTTTTTAAATGCCGGCACGACTAGAGCTAATTTTAGCTGATCGGGGAATATTCCGTAGGTCAATGAATTATTGATAATGTGAACGAGTGGTGTCAGGATAGCTGGTATGCAGTATTTTAATAACAAAGTTGAAATTTCATCATGCCCACTACTGGTGTTATTTTTAAAGTTCTTGACAATATCATCAATTTCAGAAGCATCTACTAATTTAAGTGATATAGAGATGTGAAAATATTTTATCTTTGTTTCAAACGGAATATTCTCCAGATTTTCCAGTAATCTGGATGCAGCTGTCGATATATATTCATTAAACCTATTTACTACACTATTTTTGTCACCTTCTATTCTAATGTCCCTTTTAGTGTTTTTCCCTGTAATTTCATTAACTATTGCCCAAGCCGTTTTTGATTTGTTATCTGACTTAGCTAATTAGTTACTATAGTGACCTTTTTTACAATCTAAAAACAGTTTATCATACTCTCGTTTTTTATTAACATACATATCCTTATATTCATTATTTACATTTTTTAACATATACAGATTATCCAATTGGGTTTTACATTCTCGAACCTCAGGGATTACTTGCTTATATTTACTTTTATTGAGACTTTTTTTTGCATATATTTTTTTTTGAATAGTTTTATTAAAGTCCCCCAAGAAGGCTTTCATAAATTCCTCCCATTGTTGATTCACAAACATTTTTTCCAAAACAAAAACTTCTCTCCAATTTCTTGAGATTAATTTTGTGAAAAATGCTTTTTTATTTGGTTCATTAAAAACTCTTTTTTCGATAAATTTTGTAGCTGTTTGTTCTATAAACATTGTAATTTTTTGTGAAGTATGATCTGAGATGTGCGCATGTATGACCTTAGCCCTGTATTTACCCTTAAAATTAGTTAAGTGTGATTCTAGTAAAGTCTGTTATTGTATGTTTAATATCAAAGGAGTGAATTATTGACATAAGATCCAATACCTTTCTGCTATTTGATGAAAAGTCTATGTTAAAGTCACCAGTAATAATTACTATGCCTCCATCCAGCAAGCTAATTGTCAATAATTCGTCCATCCTATTATAGAAAATTTGTAAGTCACCACTCGGTGGTCTGTATATGCTTATGACCAGAATTTTTTCGTTTTTCATTTTTAGTTCACAGGCACAACACTCTATGTTTTCTTCCATACTTATTACATTTAAATCTTCCCTTACCCTAGGGTTCAAATGTTTTGCCGCATATATAGCACTGCCTCCATGTTTGTTTTCTTGTTCCCGACAGAAACTGCTAACCAAACAAAACCCACTTATACCATAGCTTGTCAGTTGTGGTCTAGTTTTCCAGTGTTCTGTCACACACAGAAAATTGCACTGGGAATTTTCCTGAATAAGAGCCTCTATTTTAGGAACACTATTACCGATGGATTGCAAATTTTGATGGATTACAGTAAAACTCGCTTCACTATTTACCCTTTTACCAGGGGTTTGGTTATCATCTACATTTTGTTTTTGGCTAAAAAATTTTCACTGTCTTCATAGTTCACATTCATTCGGGTTCGCGCCAGTTTCCTTTGGTAGACTGCGCAATTTCGGTCTCTTGCCGTGTGACGTTTTTCAGCATTCCCCATTAGGGTGCAGTTTGGGCAATTTAACGTTTCTTCTTGACAATCCTTAGATGCATGTTCACTGCCACACTTATGACAGCAATCTTTTCCCTGGCAATATTTGGCAATATGACCAAAACCACAACATTTATAGCACATCGTTAGTGGTAAATATTCTTGCACGTAAGTAGCCATCAGATCAAAATTAATTTTTCCTTTTTTTAATAGCCATTTAACAATTTTCGGTGAAGATCTTAAATTCCAATTCTCTTTTAGAGGATTTCTACATGTCTTTTTCACTACAATCTCAATTTTATTTTCTATATCAGTGTCTACATTCTTTATGTCAGGGTTTTGCATTACTAGTTCTGCCACAAACTCCAATTCGCTATAGCCTTTTTCCACACCGGTTATCATGACCATTGGGTCAGTTTTATTGAGTTTTTTTACTTTAATTACCGTTTGATTCTTCATAGCGTTTCGTAGTTTTTCTTGCTGAGATTTGCTGTGGCTTTCAATTATAAGAGCGTCTGTTTTTGTTGACTTGATGTTCTTAAAGACGCCATCAGTGTCCTTCTTTTTTACATTCTCTCTTATCAACTTCATTGTTTTTTCTGCATTTTCATCCTGCGGTACCCTAATAATTGTCTCTAACTTATTGTTTGTTGGTGGAGTCGTCCAAGGTATTTGTTCACTTATTTTTAAGCGTTCAGGAGTTTCGTTAACATTTGTTGCTATGGTTGCATATGTTACCTTCTGTCATATCTCTGGCTGTTGAACTTTAAGTGATATGTTTTCTTTCTCAAGCAGACCAATACCATATACCATTTTAGTCAGTGTTTTGTGCAATGTTAAAACTGAATTCCTTACTACTTTCCGCTCTAAGGTGGTGTACACCAATGCGTTGTTGATCTCCTTGCTTGTTGCTGTTTCTATATTGTCCAGTGCTTCCAAAATTATTACCATGTTACTTTCTTGGCTTGGTGGCTCCTTAGGAGCATGTTCCTCCATATTTGTTTTAAAGGTAATGTTTTGACTAGATTGCAAATAGGTTTTCTTTATTTGTCCCTTTCTAGTTCTGGGCTTTCTCTAACTCTCTTTCCACATTTTTCCTTACCATCATCTATTTTTTGTGTGGAGTTACTTTCTGAAGGGTAACCTTTGGGTGGTGTTCTTAGTACCGAATGCTTTTATTTAAAGAAAGTTTCCCTGTAAACTGCATTTAATTTGACACCGCCTTCCCCGCCCATTGTTTTTGAAATACCCTGTACATTGCCGATAAGATCTTTATATCAATTATCCTTGTTTATATTTGAAGATTCGTTTTTGTTGGAATCTCCTGCGGAATCTGCATTTATTTTTTGGGACTTGTTTACATTCAATATTGTGGACTGTTTATCACTGTTTGTATTTATCTCTTCACTTTTTTTGTTTCGATCAACACCGATAATTCGATATATTTCCTGGGTGGACATTGATCCTACTGAGTGATGTCTAAATAACCTCCTTTCTTGGCTACTGTTCTCATTTCCACCACTTTCACTGTTCATCTAAAATACTACTATTTACTAAACCAAAAAATCAACTTTATAACTACACTAAAACTTGCAAAAATCCTGAAAAAAGCGGAGCTGCAATAATCGTGTGCTATTCAGATTAAATATATTATACGTTCTTAAATAGGAAACAAACGCTGTAAGCCCCGCCCAATTGTCAGGAGGGTTCATAAGTTTGCCATGTTTGACTAAATAATATTTTTTAATAAAATTGGTAACATTGCATCATTTTCTAATATTTTACTCAACATTAAAAAGGGAGAATAAATAGCTAAACTCGACATTCACCAGGTAATGTCAATATATCTGAAATTCTTACGACATTACCGGAGTTTTATTTACATGGTGTTCCAACGAGCACTGAACAGGGGCTTACTTTTGACCTTCCCTATATTTTTAAAATAAACCAAAATAGCCATTCGATGTATTTTTTCTGCTAAATTCAAAACTTGAACAAAAAAAAAACATTTGTACCAAAAACAAAAGACTTACGCCTTGGATGAACTGTTTTTTAAATGGAACACCCTGTATATCAGCACAATTTTAGACTCTCTAGAGAAATCTAAACACATTTCGTATATAATATCCTATACCTATCTTTAGCTGTTTACGAAATATTG
>MU183279.1:200332-214897 GCA_016904865.1 Pissodes strobi | reverse complement strand
CCCCCCCCCCCCCCCCCCCCTACGGAGATATGGGCCCCTAAATGACGTCACGGGAAATCGGTTTTCCCTAAATAACTTTTAAACTACTTGGCGTAATTTAATAATTTTTTAATATGGTAGATACTAGATTTTTAATATGGTAGATACTAGATAAGAGTCCTTAAAATTGACCCTTTGTAATACATTTAGCTTATTTAGTTCGCCAGGGACGGACTAGCGTTAAGACAATAGCGCTAATTTTTTTTGCACCCTATATGATAAAGGCACAGCAATAGTATTTTTAAACCTGAAACTTAAAATAGGGTACTTTTTATCGATGTCGATAAATTGAACTGTTTTCGAATAAAAAATGTTTAATATGGTTTTTATGAAATAATTTTGTATGTCGGTTCAACATGACCTCCATCTAATCTTATGCATTCCCTAGTTCTAAGAATTAAATATTGTTTGACCCTCCACAATGCCCCAACAACAATAATATTTTTAGACAGCTTAAATCTGAAACTTAAAAAAGGTACTCTTTATCAATGTCGATAAAATTAACTGTTTTCGAATAAAAAATATTTTTGTTTAATATGGTTTTTATGAAATAATTTTGTATGTCGGTTCAACATGACCTCCTTCCAATCTTATGCATTTCCTAGCACTAAGAATAGCTGATTGTTTGATCCTCCACAATGCCCCAACATTAGTCCTTATTTCGCGACAATGGAAAATAATTATTTCCAATAAGTTTTCTCTATTGTCAATTGGGCTCCTAAATGACGCCGCTGGAAATCGGCTTTTTCCTGAATAACTTTTAAACTACTTAATAATTTTTGAATATGATGGATACTAGATAAGTCTCCTTAAAATGGGCCATTTGAAACACATTTGGCATATTTAAATCGTCAGGGACGGACTAGCTTTATCACGATAACGCTAATTTTTTTGGTACCCAATATAATAAAGGCACAACAATAATATTTTTGGAGAGCTTAAACTTGAAACTATTGGGGCATTGTGAAGGGTCAAACAATCTTCAATTCTTAGTGCTAGGAAATGCATAAGATTAGAAGGAGGTCATGTTGAACCGACATAAAAATTATTTAATAAAAATCATATCAAACAATAGTTATTTATGCAACAAGTGTGTAAAGTGACTCTTTTTTTTATGAATGGGAATATTGTCGCATGAGCCGTAGGCGAATGCGCCAATCCCATGAATAAAAAAAGGGTACTTTACACATGAGTAGCATACAAAATTTTTTCTACTATCGAAAAATATATGAAAAAACATAAATAATATTAAATTACTTTACGCACTAGTGCGTAAAATAAATTATTTTACGCACTAGTGCGTAAAAACCTAAACGTCAAAAATATGTCAGATTTACTTTACGCACTAGTGCGTAAAATGACTTACTTTACGCACTAGTGCGTAAAATAACTTACTTTACGCACTGCACATTAAAAAGGCCTCTTTTACGAATCTCAGAGAGTGCGTAAAGTGACTATTTTACGCACGGTAGTAGAAAAAAATATTTTTCTAAAACAAAGTTTTATCCACAATACCGAAACAGAATTTTTGCACTCGACGCGCGCTTCGGTAACCATGTTAGCATCATCAGGAGATGATTAAAACTAGGTGACTATTCCACAAATTGTTACCTTGGTTATGAGACTAATACACCAGTCATTGACTCAATTACGGTTTATACAATATATTTTGTAAGTATATAATAAATTAATGTTTAAATATGTTTTTGTCTTTTATTTTTATGGATTAACTAAATTATTATGTGTTTACCTCAAAACTATAAGTAGTCTTTCCTCCACAGTAATACATCTTCGATAATTTGTATCCTGTAACTGAATTAATGGTCTCATTATATCAACATGCTTCTTAAATGTTCCTTTTTCATCCTGTAGAAGTTTTGGATTTTTTGAGGATGTACTTGTAGCTGCTGAGATACAGTAAACATGCTATGTGTACACTTTTCTTCTTTTTTTCGTCTTCCTCCTCCTTGAAATCACAGCAGCAATCAACGCAATATTGTCTTCTTCCGATGACATCTTGGTAATAACTGTTTTATTATTTGCCAACGGAGATCTGACTATAAAATGAAGTCGCACTATGTGATTTTGGTATGAAAGTAAACCAGGAAGATGTCATGTGCGACGTGCTGCATACTTCCAGGCAGCATGTCGCATGTAGCATGCTACTTTGGTGCGAAAGCCCACTGAGGTTTGCAACTTCCCATTCGTCATGGAAGAATGCAAATTTTACATTTATATATTCCATAGCATCTTATATATTACAAAAAAGCGGCACATCATAAACCATGATTTAATAATATTATCAGATACGAATCTAAATTTGCTATCTCATAATAGATCAGGAAAAGAATTCTCGTTTTCATTGGGCATATTACTGTTTTCATATAATAGACAGTAGTATCAAAAACGTTATGTCATATGAGAATATTTCGGCAAAATATTATTTTTCTTCAAACGTCAGTAAATCCGTCATTACTCGACTGTGTAGGCGGCCGTGAAGTTTCGTTTTTCCTCCGCCGGAGCTCTACTTTTCACTTTTCCGCCGGCGGAGGTAAAAGTGTTGTCATAGCAACATAGATACAATACAAACAAACAACAAAATAAGCGTCAACAACTCAAGATTTATTAAACTACAATTTGTATTTATCACTCAATTTGTGACTGCATTTCTAAAAATCACTAATTTAGGAACAAATTGGTTATTATTTAATCGAACTTACTCAATAACTGCTTATCAATACGAAATTAAGACGCAATCGGAGACGCAATCTTGAAAAAATAATTATTGTTGACAGTGTCCACTGACAACTTTATGTTACATTACTATAGCAACAACCTGTGCCTATTCACCGAGACCGGTCTAAGCCTCCTTGCGAACCGACTTATCTTTAATAATAATTAGATATTATTACTATTAAAAAGAGATGTTTTTGCATTATGTTGTCGACATTTGAAGAAAAAACAGCATATTTTATTTGGAGGAAAAGTTACTTTTCATGGCTTGCTCTCTACTACCAGCCTCACTCCGTTCGGCTGTTAAACACGAGCGCGCCATGAAAAGTATCACTTTTCCTCCATATAAAATAATATACTATTTTCTCCGATTGACAGCAAATATTAATTTTGAAGACACATATCAATCAGCAAAGTATTACTTTTCCTACCTTGGCATCAAAGTAAGTACTTTCCTGCCTAGGCAGCAAAATGATTAGTCTCCATGAGAATAAAACGTTTTTCTCCGATTGACAGCAAATATTAATTTTGCAGACACATATCAATCAGCAAAGTATTACTTTTCCTGCCTTGGCAGCAAAGTGAGTACTTTGCTGCCTAAGCAAAATGGTTAGTCTCCATGGGAATAAAACGTTTGACATAAGCTGCCGAACTATAATTATTATGGATATATACATTTCCACAGCAACCAACCGTTCCAACAATTGCGATTTCTATCAAATTTTGTTTTAATTTATTACTACAGGAAAAATAAAAAGATTGTGGGAATTGTAATAATTTGCAAATATACAATATACATATATCATTATAAACAATCGGAGAAAAAATTATATGTCCAACTCGGCAGCAAAGTAGATTGACTGCCTTAGCTGAATTCCTAGCCTCGCTACGCTCGGCTATGAACTATCAGCCGCGGCAGTCAATCTACTACTTTGCTGCCTAGTAAAACAAATAACTATTGACATAAGTTGTTAAACTATAATTATTATGGACATATACATTTCCATAGCAACCAACCTTTCCATAAGTTGTTAAACTATAATTATTATGGACATATACATTTCCATAGCAACCAACCGTTCCAACAATTGCTATTTCTATCAATTTTTTTTTAATTTTTCACTACAAGGAAAATAAAAAGATTGTGGGAATTGTAATAGTTTGCAAATATACAATATACATATATCATTATAAACAATGGGAGAAAAAATTGTATGTCCAACTCGGCAGCAAAGTAGATTGACTGCCTTAGCTGAATTCCTAGCCTCGCTACGCTCGGCTATGAACTATCAGCCGTGGCAGTCAATCTACTACTTTGCTGCCCAATAAAACAAATAACTATTCTAACTTAACCACCAGTTTGAAAATCTTTGGAAAAATTTTACCCTAAGAAAGATTGATAATGTCAGAATAAAGGATTATTCTATTTTCCTGATATATTATGAGATTGCAAATTGAGATTGATATTTGGTAATGCTATTCAATAATGATTTATGAGTTGCAACTTTTTACAACTATTGAATTGCGACATAGCATAACGATATTATTTATATAAATGTAGAATTTGCAATGTTACGGAATGCATGGGAAGTGGTAAATTAAAGTATAGTTTAGAAAAATATTTAGAAAAAAATTCAAATTTGTTTGGAAACTGTTAAATTTTTTCGAATTTCTATTTTTGAAAAATTTGATAGCTTAAGCATACAACTCATAAAATCATTTTTCCGCTCTCTCAAAAACAAATTGACTTAAAAGTAGTTTTAAACATAATCTTATAATATATCAGGAAAAAAGGAAGTTTATTTTCTGTTCAGATATATTGTGAATTACAAATAAAGGAAATAAGTATTTATTGCAAATTTAAAGTACAGTTTAAAATTTAGAATAATTTTTAAAAACCTTTTAACCCTGTTTGGAAACTGTTGGGTTGATTCGATCCCATATTTTTGAAATATTTTGGTAACAAAACATATTTTCGCAACAATTAAATTTTTTTTTCGCAGGGGTCACATTTTGAAAACTTTTGGAGTTTTGTTAGAACAATTAAATTTGAATGCATTCGGTTATATTTTCAATGTCTTGATATTTCACGGTTTAAAAATTTGTGGTGCTAGGATGAGTGTTAAAATAAAGATAAATTTTGTCGGCTCTATGGTATGGCTGTATGAACCTAACGAAACCCAAAGTAAATTTGTCGTTTTACTCTTTATGGCCCATTCAGTTTCACTACGTAACGTATACTTTTCATCTTAAGAAATTTTTTCCAAAACTGTAAATAAATTCGATATTACGATTCTGTCAATTATAATATAAGCGGTGATATGCTATTTCTAGAGTTATACAGCAGCATCAGTTTTGTGAAAAAAACTTGAAGTACATTTTAAAACATTTGCTTACATTAAGTTGACCTAAAAAGGTGATCATTAACTTTAGTGAATTTTAGGCACTTCGTTTTTAGATCCTATACCTTAATTAAGAAGGCAATGTACTTAAAGCCACCCCTCAGAGAAAAGAAATTATAAGAACAAGAACACGTAGTTTTCAAGAGGAAAACTGCCCTCATAATACGTCTGAAGGGAGAGTGACAAGGGCCATAACATTTTTATTGTGCTTTCATTAATTCTTTAATGTTCGGGCCTCTTTGAAAAATACTTATCGTAAGGCAAAGATGAAGCTATTCCCTTTATATAAAAGGAAATTGCTTTAAACTTTGATTAATTTGGTAGCGAAATGATATTTAATACAGTTATTACTACAATTCCAGAAATTCAGTTCACAAGACTATTCGTATGTTTATCGTGTAACCAAGGTACGAAAAGTTTGTATAAAACACCGAAATATTTAGAAATTATGTAATTACACTAATCGATTGATAGATATGGCTGGCCTCTGCAATGACTTCCAGATGAAAATAAAGCCTCTCAGCCTCTTATTTAGATACTCGATATGGAATCCAGTTGTATTCTGGACACTCAAAGTGGTATGACATGATAACAGAAGACACCTAAGCATTGGACGGATATTCTAGAAAATTTTAAGAGATTTTTTGATATCGTAATCTTACAGACTTTTTTGAAACATTGATAGGTGAACAATATTTGTAATAATTGCACTGTTCTCGAAGTCAAAACGACATCAATTCGATTGCTATTTATAATCTAGGGATACGAGTCGGCGTTTGGTCAAATCATAAGTTGGTAAATGGTTTAGTTTCTATAATTAAAAAATATGTCAGAAAGTGTAAATTGTACTTCAATATGTAAAATAGGAATTTTGCCATAGCATATGGAACATAAACGCTTAGATCTTTTTATAATCGAAAATATACGTCAATTTGCGATAAAACCATATTTAAGCTGTTTAACATGAAGACGTATTATGTCACTTGTAGAAGATATCCATTTGATAAATTTATTTTTTCATTCAACTATATGATTATGTATGTATAAGTGATAAAAGAGGCGAACATTGCGCTCAAGCCATTTAATTACCAAATTTTAGGGCTATTGCGGCCACATCGAGTCTAGACCTTCTAATAAATCGAACACTAATAAAATAATTGCTTACATTAATTTTTATTTCCAACCAAAATTAGTGATGAGCCATTACTTCAATTTGAAATAGAGCAATAAAACTCGCTTAAGCTGTTCTATTGAAACTGTCTGTTGCTGCTATATTCCAGCATTTCTAGCTAACCGTTCCGCTGGACTATGATAAATTTGGATTGATTTAATGCTTGTTCCCGAGTGCAACAACTGCCGTCGCATTAGAAAATTTAGGCAAATTTGTCAATCGAACTTGTCTGTTGCGGGCGGTCGGGAGCCAATTTATTGATTGTAAATTAGTGTGCACATACAATATATCACTGATATTTAGAAAATATACAAAATATTTTTTTATTATAATCATGGCATAAAGGATTGCCTTCGATGCTTATTCTAGTACTGGATTATGATCTTTCTAAAATCAATTTTCTTTACAAAATTAGTTCTACCAATTTTTACTTACTTTTTGTGTATGTAAATCTAATAGTTCAAGAGTTGAGACAATTATGCAGTTTGCTATAACTCCTTATATTTTATTTTCTTTACTCCTTTTTTTATAATTTAGACAAATTTATTTGAAAGCTACTTGAACACATTCTGACAACTTCGAAGAAAAATTTGGTCCAGATATTGATAAGTACCACAAGAAAATTGCAGAAACATATTCAGCTAATTACAGTGACACTTCAAAAAACACACTGGCGTACAAAAAAAGTGACGAAATTAAAATGTTTACCAATTTTAAAATTCAGTAGCTTTTGAACAGATGGTTAGATCTCATTAAATTTATTATTGGTGTATATATAGCAATATCCATCCGTAATAAATACTCGGTTAGTTGGAAACTTTAGAATGCTATTTCTAGATTTTTAAAAATGCCCTGTAGAATAATGTGCCTGCAAAATGGGATGAATGACAAAGCGATTTTGTAGTCTAATCCTTAGAGATCATGGTGATTTTTGAATTCGTTAATATCTTATGGCAACATTTCCTAAACCCTTTTAGTAAACCTACCTAACATAAAAGAAAGAACCCGCAACGAATTTCAACACCTTGTCCCCGAAACATTGCTGCCAACTTAACTTAGTTGAAAGCGGGTCCGAGCGCAGGAAGAACCATCCACGTCACAGCTCGATTAATCGAACGTCTGCCCTAAACCATACTCGCCAAGCATCAAGTAAATACGCCTTAAAAGGAACCGTTACTTGGGAACGTCGATTCTTGAACCTGTCTAACCTAACTGTCAAAATCATATGGTGTGCCTGTCTTACCGTAAAGCCTAGTTCTCATGGAATAGGTGAATGACACTTTGACACTTAAAAAATGAAAACACGAAATCTCTTCGAAAGATGAATAAAACAAAAGGAAACAATACACTGAAACACAATTAGATAAACGAATTATAATCTACATTAGATGACTTTTATTATCTCCAAATTGTTTGAGATATGTACTGCTAGCAATCGATTTAAAATAATAAACATACTCAAGATCAAATTGGTGTCGAACAAATAGTTAAGTTTTTATTAACTTTTAGATCAAGTAATAAATCCATGTAAACAACAGCCTAGCAAATTAGATTGCACCAGAACCTTTAAAAGAGGTTTCCGAGATCTAGTCGAGCACACCTACTATTGCAAAGGATAAAAATCCGCCTTGATGTTATTATCATATCATAAGTATCTGGTACATCATAAATGTAAATATAGAAAGTATATTCAATAACTTTCAAGGTAAAACAAGGTAATGTACTCCATACACTGTACCCATATGGGAATAAACCAAACTAAATTGTGTTTGGAAATAAAAATAAATATAAACTAAGCAAAGCTGTAGCATTTGTTTATGCCAAAATTTGAAAATGCTACAATCTCTTTGTTTATAGGAAATACAGCCGTTTTAGTAATACAATGTATTCCCTAAAATCTAAATTAATTTGGTGCAGTTTTGTTAATAATTGAAAATAAATGAAACGTTAAACAAATTCACAAATAAATTCAAAAGCTTGTATTTCCTCCTCTGGCTCTTACTGCTTTAAAAGCTTCGTTGCATACTTTGTATCAAATGCGTAACCCCTTTTGAGTCAATAATATTTCACTCTTTTTTAAGAGCTTCATCAACTTCTAGATTTTCAGGATGACGTGGTCTCTTTTTCAAATTTCTGCCAATCTGATCCCATAAAATATTCGATTGGATTTAAAATAGGGCTTCTTGTAGACCAAGGTAAACAATTTATACTTACCTCGACTAGATATCGGCTGAACAAATAGATCAGATAGAATGGCACGCTCAGCAAGTATTTCAATGTGTTCTTGAGACTGAGAGAGTTCCTTGGCAAAACTCAAAGTTCAGTTTTTGCGTCAATAGATATTCCACCCCATACCACAATAAATTCTTTTTCTTGTATATTCTCCTGTGGCTCTTATTACATGCTAAGCTTGTTGACATAATGTTGTTTCACTTTTTTATAAGAGTTTCACACACTTTTAGATTTGCGAGTTGACGTAGTCTGTTTCTCTCATTTCTGGCAATCTGATCCCATAAAATATTCGACCGCATTTAAATTAAGGCTCCTTGCAGAATAGGGTAAAAGATTCATACATACCTGGTCTAAATATTGGCTGAAATTATGCACAATATGACGTTTAGCTTCATCGTGCATATAAATTGAGCCATTCCCAAACAAATGGAGCAGACGTAATGACATGTTCAGCAAGTATTTAGTTGTGTTCTTGAGACTGAGAGAGAGAGAGTTCCTTGGCAAAAACCAAAGTTCAGTTTTTGCTTCAATAGATGTTGCACTCTATACCATAATAAACTCAATATCTTGTACAGGGTTCCCCATAATAGACTACCCATTTTATATTATTAATAAATTACCTACGAGATAACTAAATCGGTTGTTCTCTGTGGGATTATCTTCTGTAGCCTTTGGGATTTAAGTAAATTATTAATCAAGTAGGCGCCTGTCACAAATAAATTTTAAATTAATAATTTCGTGGAACGCCATTTTTCTACGAGAAGTTTGTTAGTTTTCATCAATAATTATTTAATTTTTTTGCTTTGTGACATTATTTCAACATCCGTTTGAACTTTCATGGATTACTCAGTCCAACAACGTGTGTTTTGTGTATAAACTTACATAAGAAGCAATTCGATAGAAGAAGTTAGGCGTGCATTCCGGCGTCAGTTTAATAACAACATGGGTTCGTCATTGGCGTGAAAATGGTTCTGTACAAAATTTGAAGAAGCCTGTACGTCGAAGAACAGTTGTGGCTGCAGTCTCCTTAAAAAATTAATTGCACCAGACATAGAAATAAGAATTCTCAGTTTGTACGTCAGTAATGCAGAAGCAGTAAAATGATATCTGATGTGAGTAGACATTTTCTCCGATCCTTAGTTTGTAAGTAAGTGGGACTTGCTGAAGATCAAAAACATAGGTGACAATAAGGTTTTCAACTCATTAAATCATGGAAAGCTTTGGCTCTTCTCTTATGCACTGTTAGATTACAAACCAACACCAGAAAATATTGAACGAGTTAGAATTGCGTTTACGACAAGTCCTAAAAGGTCTGCTAATCGACAAACCCTTATCCTAGGAATATCGAAGGGAAGCTTAGATCGAATTCTTCAAAGGGATTTAAAATATTATCCCTATAAATACCAAATGGCACAGCACCTTAGCAATCAAGATAAAGAAGCAAGGTTAGCATTTTGTCAAGAATTTTTGGATTTACATCAAGGAGCAATTCACAGTCTCCTAATGACCGGCGTAGCAAATTTTTATTTGAACGGCATGGTCAATAAACAGAATTTTAGATACTGGTCAAATGAAAATCCTCATGAAATCTTTACACAGAACCTCCATAATCCAAAAGTTGTTGTGCAGTGTGGTGTGGAGTAGGATCTTTTGGTATTATTGGCCCTTATTTTTTTTGAAGATGAAAATAACCGCGCTGTAACAGTAACATCCGAGCGCTACGTTAATATGCTAGAGACATTTCTCATTCCAGAATTAAATAGACGAGGATTACTAAACAATGCCTTACTATTCCAACAAGATGGGGCAACAGCTCATACCGCCAGAAACTCAATGAGGGTTCTGCGAGAAATGTTTAATGGCCGACTCATTTCTCGATTCGGAGATTTGCCTTGGCCTTCGAGGTCCCCCGACTTAACGGCACCCGATTTTTTCTTGTGGGGATATTTAAAAGCCAAAGTGTTTGCGAGTCGTCCAGGTACAATCGAGGAACTGAAAGTAAAAATTCGTGAAGAAGTTGAAGGAATAGACGAAGGTTTGCTACGCCGTGTAATAAACCACTTTTTATCTAATATTGAAAAATGTGTTGAAGTTGGTGAAGGTCATTTAGAAGACGTGATTTTTAAAAGTTAGAATTAAATTAGCCAAATATTTATAAGTTATCATAAATCCCAAAGAGTTAGCTGTAATTTAGTAAAATAAAAAGTTTGTTTTTTTAACTAAAAAAAATTTAATTCAAATATTAAAATGGGTAGTCTATTATGGGGAACCCTGTATTTCCTCTGGCACTTACTACCTGTTTAAGCTTCGTGACATATCTTGTATCAAATGCTAAACACTTTTCGAGTCAATACAGTTTCACTCATTTATAAGAGCTTCACCAACATCTATATTTACGGGTTGATGCCATAAAATATTCAATTGGATCTAAATTAGGGCTCCTTGCAGATCAAGGTAAACCGTTCATACCTACTTCGTCTAAATATTGGCTGACTTTACGCACAATATGACGCCGAGCATAATCGTGCATATAGATGAAGCTATTCCCAACAAATGGAGCAGACGGAATGACATGCTCAGTAAGTATTTGAATGTGTTCGTGAAACTGAAGGAGTTTCCTGGCAAACAGCAAAGCTCAGTTTTTGCTTCAATAGATATTTCACCCCATAGCATAATAAATTCAATATCTTGTATTTCCTTCTCTGGCTCTTACTATTTTCTAAGCTTCGTGGCATACTTTATATCAAAGGCGCAACCGTTTTGAGCCAATACCCTTTACTCATTTATAAGAGCTTTACTAACTTCTAGATTTGCAAGTTGACATGGTCTGTTTCTTAAAATTCTGGCAATGTGATGCCATAAAATATTCACATTGAATTTAAATTAGGACTCCTTGTAGACCAAGGTAAACGATTTATACCTACCTCGTCTAAATATTGGCTGACATTGCGCACAAATCACGCCGAGCATTATCCCAATAAATGGAGCAGTCGGAATGATATGTTTCGCAAGTATTCCAATGTGTGCCGCTGAGAGGGCTTGTTGGCAAAACTCAAAGGTCAGTTTTTGTTTCAACGGATACCTCACCCCATACTATAACAGATCCCCCCACGAATCGAAAAATAACATTTTATATCACTGATGCTCGTCCCAATGGAATATCACGCAAGCAAAATTAAGTGAATATACCGCATATTCACTGAAAGACTTCTGGGGAGGGAAAATAATGCTGGAGAAAGGTGATATAAAACTAAAATTCTGAATGATAATGAAATTAATACAGCAATTGGACGGGTTGAGGAACTTGTGACATAACGTTCAAACAAATACGAAAAAAGTTAAAAAATTATCGCGTTGACTACTCTTTGAAATTATTTAGATGGGAAATTATTTAGAGTAAAATAAGTGCACAAACATCCAAATAGCAATCAATTCCGACGAAAGAAAGAAGAAACGAGCTGGTTGAAACTTTAAATCAGCTTATTCAAGAGGGTTAAGAAATTGCCCGGATAGACGAAACAAGTTTTAATTTGTTTCGCCGCTGAACAAGAGCACGCTCTCGAGATGGTCCAAGACTACTCAATACTTGCCAGCTGCAAGGGATCCCAATCTACACTTAATAGTGGTTACTTCCGCAGCTGGTGTTGTATGTATAGAACGAAGACGGGGACCTTTGACAGCTGCTTTGGCAACAGCCTGGTTTGAGATGATAGTCAAGCGATGACAGGATAGGAAGAACCAACTGGAGAATTTGGTTGCTTTTTTATGGGAGTAGCACACACACTAAAGGGAGATCCTATGGCACTCGACGAGAGGTGTGTGTGCGAAGATGCACAGTTGTAGGTTATAATTAGAGGGAAACAGATGTCGGTTTGCCCTAGCCGTCTGTCGTGACTGTCTGACAGGTGCTGCTGGGTGCGGGAAAATGCGGGCCAAATCCTGCGAAGATCTGCCTGGAAAATATCTCTAAAACAGGGACATCTCGGCCACATTTCTGCGGTGTTCCAGACTAACCAGATCCCGGGTCAACCGCCGAGACGCACAGCTCTCTTCTAAATGAAATCCGGCAGATTTAGGGTGTTCTTAGGTACGGTACCCCAAATGAGTCAGCAATACTCTAAGCACGGTCCTATTTGCACTTTGTAGAGCAAGAGTAGCTGCTGCGGTGTATATAGTTTTTTGTTGCAAAATAGCGCACCTAGATTCTGCGAGGCGGACTTTCGATGTTAGCGACGTGGTCATGCCAGGACATATTGCTGTTGACCGAGACATCCAGTAGCCCAATTGACGGGGATGAAGGAATGGTCGATCCTGCCATAAAGATGTCAGGGCACTCCGTATTGGCTTTCTTGGTAAACATGGCTGCTTGGGATTCTGCAGCATTAAATTGGGTAAAATTTCTGTCGCCCCAAGTTTGAGCTTTCTCCAGATCTTGATTATCTGCAGTGATAAGTCTCAGTCACTAGTAAAAGTTTTTCTGATCTAAATTGAGAGACAAGGGTGACAGTACCCCATCTGCGGAACTGTAAATAGGATTATTGGTTTCGGTTAGCAGTTATTGATATACTTACATGAGAAACAGAGTTGGTGAAAGTATTGCGCCCTGGGGCATTTCAGCATTTATGGTGATTGTGTCTGAGATGTGTCCATCAATTGCAACTTGCAGAGATCGGTTCTAAAGGAAACTGACTAGCGAGCTGCAGAGAGACGCTGAGAGTCCAGAGGACGGCAATTTGTTGAGCAATCCGTCATGTCAAGCTCTGTCGGATGCCTTCGAAATATCTAACGCAATCGCTCAAGATTCTCCGTAGTTCTCAACTATTGCCATGCCAATATATCTCATGTCGATCTCTGTCGATACCGGGCTCTGAATTTACCAATTAGCAATCGATATGCACTCTTTACTTAAAACAAAACTTATCATAAGATAACTCTATATGATTTTTCTTCTTTTGAAATAGTTATTGCATATTGAAGCTTTGCAATGATTTGGTCTTGAACCAAAGCTCTCCATAATATGTTTTTCATGCTCAAGCCAGTTTTCTTCAGAAACATAATGCAGGTAGGGAAATCAACTTCATTAAAACTAACAAACTGTTTCAACAAGGCAAAATATTAATTTCTAATGATCTGTTTTTTTTTCTATAGCTTTTTTTTTAAAAAAGAGTTAAATTTCTTAAAGTTAAACTTTTTCAAAAATTATTTACTATGTTGGGGTTTGGAACCTTCAAGAGAAATGCACTAAAACGGAGTTTTATCGGCAATACCGAAACAGAATTATTGCACCCGACGCGCGTTTCGCTAACCATGGTTATCAGGAGCTGATTAAAACTAAACTTAAAATCTGCCTAACTTTCTTTTATACTAACTGTTTGCTTAATTAAGCGGAACCAAAAGGGACCAATCTTGGAATCCCACTAGTCACGCTCGATCAACCAATACAATGGACTATACGGAATAGGCCCTCCATTTCCATTTAAACTATTCTTACATTTAATAATTTTCATAGTTTCGTATGCGTTTAATAATCTCCTATCAGTTATATTACGAATTAATCTTAAATTTTTAATTGGTACTTTGTGATTATTATCAAAAGCATGCTCGGCAATACTCGATTTTTGTGTTATACCATACTTTAAATGAGCTATGTGTTCTATGAATCTCCTTTGTATAGACCTTCTAGTTTGCCCAACATATTTTTGGTTACAATCCATGCATCCAATTTCATATATTCCACTTCTTTTTAATGTTTCAAATTTGTCCTTTGGACTACCCAGTAATTTCTTAATGTTAAACTGAGTTTGGTATACTAATTTTAAACCTACTTCCTTAGAAACTTTTTGAAGTCCTCTAGTATACTGAGGATTATATGGTATCGAGACATATTTTGTATTTTCATCCTGATTGACGAAAGAAGTGGAATCACGAATGGTCTTTCTAAACAAATGCCTATTAATTAGTCTATTTATTAAGTTAGTATTGAAACCA
>MU183279.1:179462-190332 GCA_016904865.1 Pissodes strobi | reverse complement strand
AGGGTGTCAAAGAAGACGGTGATTTTAGCTCCAATTTCAATAGCATGTAGGTCAATTGAATCACTGGTCCAAAGAAAACAGTTTGTCAAATTTTTGATATCTGCTATATTTTAAGAGATATTGATGTTTTGTAAATCTTGATTTTTCAACTTTTTGATAGCTTGACAAACTAACCCACTGTGCGTTGTATCGTGCAAACTTTATAAATGATTATCATTATACCTTACGAAAAGCGTGTGTATGTTCAGTAAAAAAAATGTTGTGATGTGCAGTGGCGTACTTATAGTCATTTATATATACTATGGTTAATGAGTATCTCACAATTTTTCCCGATTGTTTTGTATTGGAAGGTACTCGCCTATATTAAGCAACTCTTTTTTCATATTTTTTGTTTTTTAATATTGCGCTGTATCTACATGTATACTTTACAGTGTGTCTAATTTTTTTTTTAATTTTTTTTATTTTATTTAGTTCAGCTATAATTAGTGCATTTGAATAATCTTACTAATATCATGAAAATGGGGTGGCATATCATGAGCTTTATTATTTAAATTATTTAAAACATTTTCACGATCGCCATTGGTAAACCAAAAATACCAAATTACTTTAAAAAATAGGAAAAGCGAATATTGGAACGCATTGTATATCCGAAACAAGGCATGCTCGAAAACAGGTTTATATGAACTTTTTAACTTATTTTTAACGCTGCCACAGTTTTCCGATTATAATTTGGATCACGCTGTATAGAAATATATTGTTTTTCCCTAAAGTTTTTCTGAATAGTGTTTTTTTGCCATATGGTCCTGTAGAGATACGCATAAATATTATATGTATTAAAAACTTAAAAGTATGGACATTTAAATTTGAAGTGGTTTATAATTATTATAAAATTTTCCGTATATTCAGTATTTATACCCTTAAAAATTTAAATAAATGCACTTTAAATCCCTAGATGTAAAAAAGCCCTTCACGTATACGGGTTTCTGAAGTATAATATGTCGGGTAAGGTAAATTTCCAAAAACCAGGTATTGTCAGGTTAAAATGATGCAATTCAGTTCTTAGGTTGCGACAATTCGATTTTGCCAATGTCAAATATTTTTAAAATTTCATTTATATGCCGCATTTAAGAAAAAAGTTGATGTAGTTTGCACTCTTTGGTTTATTAATTCTAAATTTATTAATTCGATTTGCTGTTGATACGCTTAAAATTGCCGCATTTTTCTTTTAATATAAATTAACTATATTTTAAGTATAGGTTAACAATATATTTGTATTAGCTTTTATAACCCGTTGTGACTATTTATTTTAGTTGATAAGCGATGCACAATATTATTAGAATAGCTTGGCTTGATTGGTATTACATTATCGTGGAACCGCCAGCCAACCGATTTATATATTTTAATTTATAAATTCCGTTAATAAAATCCGTAAATACGCTGCATGAGATTCGTCGTTCCATATTTTAATTTCATTTTGAATATTTTATTACCTTTTGAGAACCCCTCGGTTGATGAACACCAATGGTCGGTAGATAGTTTTGGGACCTCTGTTTCTAAATTTATTCACACGGCAGGGCAGTTTTTGTAAGGTTCGTTACGGAGTAATAGGAATGTACTACTTCTCGTAAAAGGTCAGCTGTCGATAAATTTTTAAAAGTTTATCGTTTTGTTAGGGAATATTCTTTGTTAATTCTTGAATCCTTTGATTTCGATGCCTTAATTGTGGCTTCCACCGTTATGTTATCCTCATAATAAATGAGAACCAAGTTGTTTGCTATCTTAGAAATATTCCTTGTATCGAACCACTCGGCATGTGTCCGCCCATCACTACTTGTGACGTAGCATTTAATCTCGAAGGCAAATTGACGGAAACCAATCGAGAGTTCTTCTCAGATTCCCTTTCAAGGCGAGAAGAACGTTTGCTAGGGCAGTCAGAGACTACACATTTAGTTTGTGATTTAATTCACCCCATTTATTGGGGATATATTGTGAAATCTCTTGTGCTTGGATACGACCGATTTTTCGGGATCTCAATACTGTACTAGGTGAGTTATTTTCTCTGGAATTGATGTTTTTTTCTATTGCCTGCGATGCACGCGGGCGACGCCATGACGCTAATGTTTTTTTCCCTTATTTCCAGTGGCTTTCCACGTCCGCCAGATAAGGCTGAGGCCGTCGAATTTAGATAGCCCTCTCACTCGATCGAGGTAATTATTGCACTAGTTTTGCCTACATTAATGATTTAATTGCTCTATCTGTGTTACCTTTTTTATGCATGGCCGCCATTTGCTTTGTGTCACATATGTTATCTTATCTACTCCAATTTTTATTTTAATGCTACTTTAATTTTGATCATATGGGGAAGTTTATATTTTCTATTATATTTACCTATCTTTTTATATTCAAGTAGTCTGAACCTTAGTATCTCTTTTATTTGCTGATGGGCATTGCAAGTCCATGGTTTTTTTTGCCTGGGGAAATGTGTTTTGTCAAGAGGATGTATTTATGCAAGAGGGGGGGTTGTGGCATTATTTTGCCACTAAAGAATGCGAACGGTTAGCTCTTAATGCGGAGGCCGGGGTTCTTGGCATATGGCCTTTGTGTACTTAAATTGGGCGCCACGTAATTTGGAAGAGATACTGCAAGTTCCTAGTCTAGTAAATCACAAAACCTAGATTGTCTTTAATAGATGTTAATTGTATTTTCAAGAACGAAATGGGGGAAAACAGTCAAGCAGTAAACACTTCAAACATAAACAAAACAAGTATTCTTTATTTATAAGAATATCTACCCCCTACGTTGCAAATAACACATAATTAAAATATGAAGATATAATCCATTTCTTCAGTTTAAACAAAATAATGTTATGAAGTAGCTTATCTTGGTAACGCTTACCTCTTGGGTATTTTATTTAAAGTAAATTATATACCTAGAGGGAAAAGACTCATGAATCTTTGTTTCCAGGGTTACTAAATATGTATATCCGTAAAAGGCATTAAATGTGTATATCTACCAAGTGAGCCGAACAATTAAAGGTAAAAAGAATATGAATAAGTTAGTGATAAAGTATAAAATTTTACACTAGATAGACACTGATCTTTTATATAATAAAAGGAAAGAACTGGCCTTGAGTTATTCCCGTCAGCTGGATAAGTACTTCCCTCTCAGAGTTCTTGTCGCTTACTGTTCCCTTCTCTAATCATGTGAAATTCCGGACCAAACTGAATCTTCTACTCTACCCTGTCCATGAAGCATGGAAGTTTAAAGATTTATCTATAGACGGTAAATCCCAATTGGAATTTATAGCATCTTTATGCCATTCCCAAATCAAAATTATCTAATATTCTCTAATAATAACATCCCATAATAAAACCTGAAACAAACATGAAGTCTTTAGCCACTTTACTTAAGATTGTTGATATGTTCTGTTTTTTATAAAGCACAAGCCAACGATTACCTACCTTACTAGGTGGTGATGGATTAACCATAAAAATTAAAAGGCATCTTCAAGGATTAGACAAAACTATAATAAGCCTAGCCCTTCTCAGGCCTAATGGCACAAGATTTTGAAAATCTTTTGGCCTAATGGACCCATGATGTTTTCTTAAACTCAAAACTAAAAAATCGGTCTAGACACTTCGGCTACATCATGAAGACAAAGGCTACTTGAACTTGACCGCTTGACCTCGTCTTCGATGTCAATTGTCAGCTCATCGACACGGAGCGGCAAAAGCTGCTTTTTCATGCACAGTGCAATACAGAATGAAAATTAGTGTCACTCGGGTTCGATTCCTCGAGTCAGCATCGTAACCACAATGAGGAATGACGTCATATTTAAATATTAACTTGCATGAAACATAATGACCAAAGATGAGAATTAATTCAAAAGAAAATCTCTATTGGGAAATTAAGGTAATATTAAATTAATAAGATAGTATGTAGTGAATCAGTGGCTTGAATTAATATATCAAAAGTTTGTTTTATTGCTGTAAGAAATCCAACCATGAAGAAAGGTTAATAGTACTTATCAACATCTCGTAAAAAGAAAGGTAAATACTGTCTGATACTTCGTGGCGTAATAACTTAATGTTTGCTTAAGTTATGTAATAGCTTATGTTCCAAATAAATACAAATAAAAGTACGCATGTAACAAATAAGGGTTAAGTGTTATTTTTCCAGAGAGTTACTTAAATACATTCAAAGCATGATATATGAAAACAATCGTAATTCTATATTGCTTGAATTCTAAAAAAACAGGTAGCATTTACTTATACTATCTTCATGAAAAATTAAATGCTACAGGGTCTATCGTTTTCATTAAGTAAGGGGGCTTTGTTTAATGCGCACTGGATTATTTCAGGGTTTTTCTGGAGGGCCAGAACCTTTATTGAAGGGCCACAACTTTTTCCGGAGCGTACAACCTCTTTCTCGGAGGCCACGACCTTTACCTGCCACTAGAGTCACCCGGTTCTAGTGGGTTGGAAGTAGGTTTTACCAGCAGCACTTATCTCGACCCCAAGCTGTCGAGACACCTCGGCTAGATCTTCCCGCGGGACCATCGAGAGCCAATTCCTGAGGTATCTATAAGTGCCCGGCGTGCGACGACTGGATTTGGGTATTGTACTAGAAGCTTTATGTCTCATTAATTCTTTTGTTTATCCGTTTAATATAATCGCTCTTCGTTTTCTTTCATTAATATAAATCAAGCATTGAACGCCGAGTTCTGAGGTAGCTCATTAACTTTCTTTACATGTATTCACTGGCTTATCGGACCAGTTAATCTGATTGCTTTGAATTTTCTCTCATTTTAATAAAAGTCAAGCGCTGGCTCGATAATTTCATTCTTTTCATTCATTAGTCGAGTGATATAACCGCTCTGAATTTAATCTCTTTATAATATGAATCAAGCGACAGCCACGCTTTCAATAGTTTTGTTCTAGTTTGGTTCTTTTATTAACTTATCAAGTATTTTTTTATCTAATTATTGTGTCCGTTCATTGCGGCATATTATCATTGCCACATTAAAAATCAGTGCAGCTATTAGCGCACGCATACCTAGTTGTAATTAGCTTAATTAACGTCAAGTGATCACTTTGATAAGTAGTATTTAGTGCATTTAGTGGTAAGGCATACAGAACCGAGTATTACCAACCGAATTGGTCTCTGTACAATCTCCATATTGTACTCTGTTTATTTTATCAATTACTTTAACAGTCATTTAACATTCTTTTGTCTTTAACTAACCACATTTTAATTTAACATTTTTCTGCGGATAGATTGTTGCTGTGTTTTCAAAAAAAAAAGAAAGAACTTAGTAGCAAATATAGCTATTATTCCTTAAATTATTAGATTGCGTTTTCTTGCTAGGTTAAGTTAGCTGATTATAATCCCACCACTATTCTCGTTTTCTTGATAGTTTGAAATGAAGTACTAAATACCGGCTGATTTTATGAGCTAACCTAGCCATCCTGTACAACACCACCAAAGCTTTTTCTGTTTAGTTGGCTAGAACGGGTGGCGCTCAAACGACCCCACGACAGGGGCCGGGCTCTGTAACACGACTCTTCGGGGCTAGGTTTATTTTTTTAATTAATTGGGAAAAAAATCTTTGCTTACATTGTGAGTTCAATCAGAAAAACGTGTTGCATGGTATCCCACGACGTGTCAGGCATTTGCACGTTTTATGGTATATGCACATCTTAAAAAAATAATCTTTTTATTTGACTATTTAAAAGCGAACTATTTTTTTATTTAAATCTGTAGAAATGTACATTAATAATTGCTAAAATACGTTGGACTACACATATTTCGAGAACCGAAACAGGCATAGGAATTTACGACTGCATTTACTCCATACGTCACAAGATACTAGTTTAACTAACTTTATTCGATTCAATTTATCTGCTCAACCGGCTAACTTTTACACCAACCCACGTAAGCAGTAGTATTCAAGTATTCACTTCTCGAAACGCGAATTTCTACTTAAAAAGTGTCCGAATCCTGAATTCTCTTCACGTCCATGTTTATTGAGTGCCAGCAAAATCTAATATAGGTATCGTGACAATAGGAAAGACTGACATAGCGTATACGCTTGCAACTTGTTCTGAATAACTTTTTCAGTTTCCAGTTGTATTTTTTGTTTTGTTTCGGTATTCAAAGGAATCCTTGTTGTCGTCAAAATCTAAATAGAATTCGAGCAGTTTCTCATTTTACGGTAGAGTTGCTTCGGCAGATATGTTTTCATTTATATGTGAAGTGCTAGGGAGACATTGCTATTTCGCAGATAAAATCTACATTATTATTGAATAAAAAAAGACACGTCTATAATGATAATAATTTTAGCGGCAATTAAGATGGTCCACAGAAGGCTGCCTGGTTCAAAATTTCTAAAAAGCATCATACGAGAAGGGTATGCTGATGTAGTTTTATTGATATTTTACACTTATGCAGTGATAAACTGAACAACTAAAAAACACAATTCTTTAACATCCTATTTAACTATTAATAATTTTCTCCATTCTAAAACATTACTTAATGGCATCTTATAACTAAAGACCTTAAAGATATTCGCATATATACGCACATTTTGTTTAAATTTATGCAGGATATATGCAAAAAAAATCATTCATATGCAATGAATATGCAGTAATAAACCGACTAAATTTTGATTTTTTAAATTTAATTTTCACTAAATTTGCGGACTGAGTACTGAATAAAATAAATTAAAGTTGTGTACATACTTTATTAAATCACAAATAAAATTTTCCCATATCAATTTATATCAACCTTATATCAATACTAATTTGAAAAATTCTTAAACGCACTTATTATTACGTGTGCTCAAGGTTATTAACTAGAACATTGTGGCCTCTATCACTAAGGACATGTTTGTACAAAGAAAACGATCTCTCTAGATCTACTAAAGTCGTAGGGCAAAATTTTAATGTAGGAAAGAAGGCATGTTCAATAGCCAAATTATTTATATTTTTCTCCGACATTGCCTTAAAACCTTAAAACCTGTGTTTTTTTCTATTAAAGTTTCCAATTTTACCGCTACTGTTTTTTCTACCTCACTTCATATTTATTTGCAATTTTGGACACATATGTTTCTATTATATTCGTCGACTCTGGTAGACTTATACACGATTCATTCTAGTTGCAAAATACTGTCAGCTAGAAATACATAGTTACACATTAACTGTATTCCAATTTAGCATTTTAAAATATATCTTTACACTCTTAGATGCACTTTGAATCAGCAGAGATTTTAAAAATTAAATCTTTCAATTTTTTGGAAATTGTCTGCATATAATACCGCCACACGAACCCAGGTACCCCATCTGATCATGACAGGCCCAGGTGGTAATGGTATTCCGGGCAAATTCGCCTAGTAAAACTGCACTTTATGATTTTTTTTTCACGTTTGCTATTCTGTCATTGACCAACGAGAAGAAAGCCCTAATAATTTCCGCAACCAAATTTAATCCGTGAGCTGGGCAAGTTACATGAATTAAATTTTAATAAAATATTTTTAAATTCTGCCCTGTGCCATATACGGAGCAGCATCGGAACACAGGACAATAATTTTACCTATAGGAACTGAATTAGGCGAAAGGAGATTTGTTAAATGTTTCTTAAATTAAACGGGTAACTGTAAGGTTTTTTTCTTTTCCTAGTTCTTTTCTTCAGCTATGAGGTAAGCTATGCCAGGTTTTTCTTCTCCAATTTCGTTTTTAATTTTTCGTTTTTAAATTCGTCTAGCACGACACCAAACACCTTTACAACCACATTTTTCCTTAATGTTGATTCATCTGGAGCAATAATTTTTGAATATTTGTGCAGAAAAGCCTATACTTGCGGGTTGGTCAGCATGTTTAAAGGAATATTAGCAGCCAAAAACACTTTACACATATATTTGTTAAATTCTGACTGGTCATGGTTTTCGCTTTTAAAAGTCTTTAAAGACTGCTTCATCGTTGACTAAATGAGATCGGACTTGAAACAGACCGACCCTAGGTATGCAAATTAACAAAGAAAAGTTCTAAAATAATGAAATTCACCAGCAAAATTGGAATACACTCGGTATTATAAAAAGCTTTAAAAACGCACTTTTTCCATGCAAACCGTCGCAGAGCAGGTAAAGAAGGTCAGGCCAAGCGTTGTAAATATGCGGCACACTTATTTACGTCTCTTTTTAATACATGTTTCTAATGTGTGAGATCGGGATTTTAATAGCCTCTTGTCGCACCCACACATCAAATGGGGACGTTTGCCTATAAAACCGCCGGCGCCGCATCCGAACGAGATCGCTTGACAAAAAGCTTGAGACTGGTTAAAAGCGTAAAAGAAATCCACTCGCTTTGTAAAAAGCTTGAGGCTGGTTAAAATTTCCAACTATTTTCAATTTCTCTCATTTTGGCTAGAGACTGGTCCGATTCCACTCGCCAAAACTCTTATTCAGATTTGCACATATTCTGACATCCAATTAGAGTCAAGTTTCTCACACCGCTTATATAATTTTGCAATCATAAAAGAAATTGAGCTCATCAGTAAATTTCGGAAGCCAAATCAAATTAAGAACAAATCCTAAAACCTCAGCCATAGGCGCAACTCGCAGGGGGTCCAGACGGCTTCTTTACAGATAAGTAATTTATTTAGTCTCACTTAAATTAATTACAATTTAGTATTTAGACATCATTTTAAGGAACGGTCGAACTTTCAAAACCTCGAGCTTTAGTGTGATCAGAGTCTCGTAAGTTACGCGGTTTTAATTAGATTTCGGGCGGGGAGGTGATTGTGGCCAAATATATTCAGGTAAACTTAAACTCTCTCATATCCGAATAAAAAGTTGGGCTAATAGTGTTAAGATTCTTAAATAACAACGGGTACAATAGTCCTACGGGACGCGAAAAGAGCCTACGGGACACGAAGAGATCCAACGCGACAACCCCCCAAAAGAACCTTGTGACGTAATTCCGTGGGGGTATCTAAAAATATATATAATATACGTCTTGGTCAGATCTTATCCGCTACCCTCTCAACTTGTTACTAATTTTCTTTAGTATGTGCATGTATACGAGGTGGTATGCATATTATTATATTTTCCGTATGAGTAATGCGAATGTCTCGAGCGTAGAGCACAGTGTAAGGGCACATACTTTGGATGTGTTATTGTTTTATTAAGCGGTTACGGTTTACTTCTTGGTTCGGGACCTGATTGAAATATCGTAACTTAATTCTCGTAAATATATGTTTCTTTCTTATGTACATGTTTCCTTTAATAGATAAATTAATTTCATGTCGTATTTAAGTTTTGTATATATTAAAGGTTATTTTCTATAAATTAATACTGCGGTTTCATTAATCTGTATAAGTAAAGAAAAGTAGAAACATAAATAATGGTCATTTGTGTTGTATTGCCAGTATTGACTGGTCACTTAAAAAATTGTAATTATTTGAGATAATCGTTTCACAAACATCTACTTTAGAAACTACTACAAAACAACGTCAATTAAACAGGGCCTTAGCCGACACTAATAATATGTATTATTATTTTTATTGTTACGATCACGTGCAATAAAGTTGCTGGCTTTTGGGTGCAAAAAGGTGTACCCGGGTCAGGGGCATTTCAGACTTCATCTTGTTAACCTTAGCAATGTGAGACGGCGCGCGCCGGCCCCGGTGTCTTAATGTGTTGATCTACCTAGAAACAGAATTACTGCACATATGGAAGTTCATTAGCCGTGAACGAGCATAACATTTTTATATTTTTTTCCGAGTAAATCACAGATTTATAAGACCCGATACATTGTTTATATTCTTGTATTAATTGGTATAAAAATTAGCGGGTCGTTATTGACTTATCGGAAATAGAAAGCACTACCCTTGAATAGTAACCGTAGAGAAGCGACAGTCATTACAAACCTTATGCACTGGAAGAAACCGCATGCACTTAGAGGGGAAGCATATAACCTGAAAAAACTATTATGTTCATTGAAAAGTTTCTATTCTGAATAATTTTTTTTCATATGGTGGACTAAGATAAGATGTAATTTCTATTTTTATTTACTTAAGATCGCTTTTGTATTGTTAAGTTATTTGTAAGTTCTTGACCATAAGTAAAAATCCCATAATAAACGAGACTACACAGGGAAATTGGCTTTAGTTGCGCCTTTTAAGATGTCCTCCTATATAATCAGCCATAGATAAATAGTTAAATTCTTGTAGCAATATATTGTGCTTGTGTAATATTTTAAATTTATATTTCACGTTTATTTAAATACTAGCTGACCCGGCGAACTTCGTACCGCCTAACAGTCAATGAATGTGTTGTTAACTTTTAGCTAAACTTAATTTAGGATTTTAAGTTCAATAGTTTATTAGGATAATATATATAAAGAAAATAAAAATTCAATCAATTTGACAGTCGTTGTCATTAATTCTCTATATTTTTGTTTACATTTCGATTCAAGTATTTTCTATTTATTTCACTATTTTCCGTTGAATTTCTATTCTATAAAGTGTAGTATGTCACTGACTTGCAGTGGACATCAATTATTACAAAAAAGCTATAAGCATGCGTGACGTGAGCTGTCAATTGCGGAAGATGGCGGAGTTCCAAACTTAGTTTATTTAAAAACTAATTTTCTACATAATTTTTCTGATATTTTAATAGTTATTCTGCTATTCGGGGTGGAGACAAATCAAAGATCATAAAAATCGGTTCAGCAGTTCTTGCGTTATAATTGGTTTAACTAATCCGACTTTTTTAATATATCCGATTTCCGTTTTAAGGCGGAGACAAATCCAACAAATCAAAGATAATAAAAATCGGTTCAGCCGTTCTTGGTGTAACTAACCCGACCATGCT
>MU183279.1:142505-179452 GCA_016904865.1 Pissodes strobi | reverse complement strand
ATATAGTGTGTCCAAAAAAGTATGCAACATATGGGAAATTTCTTTATTATTAGTTTCTCAGAAAATGTTATTCCTGATAAAAGTTGATGCTTGAAAAAAAACTAATTTTGACAATGCTAAATTAAGGATAAGATATACAGGGTACTTAAAAAATACAAAAATTTAGGTTAAAAAAACAAAAATTTGGAAATATCGGAAAACCTTCTGCAGAAAAAATAAAGTTCGTATTAACACAAAAATAAAAGTCAAATACCGTTTTTTTCCAAAAGTGCACTGATGCGGAGAAAATTCAGGACAATTATTGAAAAAATTTCGAAAAACCCCTTTTTTTCTTAATTTTGTTCTTAATTTTTTCAGCAACAACTTAATAGGAACTTTTTTTTTCTGCAGAAGGTTTTTCGATATACCAATTTTTTTTTTTAATCTTATTGTTTATGTGTTTTAAGGACCCTGTATAACTTATCTTTAATTTAGCATTGTAAAAATTACTTTTTTCTGTGACGAGAAAAACGTTTGACATTTCATCTCTGTTGCCAGGTAACTAAATATCACTTTTTATGAAATTACTTTTTTCCCCGGGAAAAAAGTGACTACTCTTTTCCCGGATATGTCTACATATATACACATAAATCAAATCACAGAATTAAATTGACAAATATTTGATTACTTTAAAGGTTTCCTTAGCAACGCAGGTCTATTGTCACACAGCCTACCAGTTTAAAATTTCAAATTTCACATCGATAATTTTCTGACTTTAATATATAGTAGTAATATGTTTTTTCAATATTAAATCGTCGTTTTTCCAGTCACAGAAAAAATAGTGTATTATACACGGGAAAAATATTAGATTTTAGCTCTCAGTTTTTTGTCTCCCTCCGCTTCGCGTCGGAATCCTTTTTTCCCTTGTATAATAAATATCTATTTTTTTCAAGCATCAACTTTTATAAAGAATAATATATAATAACCTATAATAAAGAAATTTCCCATAGGTTGCGTAGTTTTTGGACACACTGTATATTTCCGATTTCCGATATTTTAATAGTTAATCTGCTATTCTGGGCGGAGACAAATCCAACAAATCAAAGATCATAAAAATCGGTTGAATAATTGTGAATGATGAACAACAAAGTATCTAAATTTTTATCTTTTCTTCGTCATCACTTGTCTTGGAAAAAAAAAATTCGACTATCTATAGCTCTTTATAAAACTATCGATTGTTCCGATAGTTGATTTGCAATCGATGTTTAAGCAACACGAAGTACGGATGACTGATCGACGGAATGATCTGGAATGATTGATACCAATCGATTTGACAGTTTTTGTCATTTATTCTCTATAATTTTTTATATTTCGATTCAAGTATTTTCTATATTCAGTATCTTTCTAGATTTGAATATGCTACTTTCCCACTATTTTCCGTTGAATTTCTATCCTATAATGTGTAGTATGTCACTGATTTGCAGTGGACATCATATATTACTAAAAAACTATAATCTTGAGTGACATGAGCTGTCAATTGCGGAAGATGACGGGAGTTCCAAGCCTAATTTATAAATAATTTTTTGTATAATTTTTATCCGAGAATTTTTCCCATATTTTAATAGTTATTCTGCTATTCGGGGCGGAGACAAATCCAATAAACCAAAGATCATAAAAATCGGTTCAGCCGTTCTTCAGTTATAAGTGGTGTAACTAACACGACTTTGTTTTATATAATAAGATATGTTCGTTTGACAAATGAATTAGAAATCAGTGACGTGTTAGGAAATAAAATCTTACGTTAAGAAGAATCACTGTGTGAAACATGCTAGCATTCAGAACAAAAAGTTCGTTCTAAAAATTTCAAAAAATCCGGAATCGTATATAAATAAAGTTGGTTAAACGTTATACATAAATAATTGGTGTATTTTTATCATATTACATATTATCTTAACACCGTGGAAAATTTGGCAAATTTGCCAGAGCGCTTAAAAATTATCACCAAAATGCTACTTTTTTGTAATTTAACGGCTCTCGTAATTCTAATCATCTCCAAGACAGCAATAGTGGTATCACTGAAATTGCACACCACTATAGCGTGTAGAATTTGAAAATCAGAATTTTGGAAGCAGGTGTTAACGTCCTGTATCATTTTGGCACTAAAATTCCAAGTTTGATGAAACTTGAATTTTAAGGGAATAGAAAAGAATTAAATAGGATAGGACTTCTGTCCTCTTGCCGTTTAAGATTCAAATGGCATCAAAAGCAAATTATCTAGTATGAAAAGATGATTCCGGCACAATATTATAGAACGTATCTACAGCCCTGTATTGCGTTTAGTGTAATTTAGATTCTAAAAGCTAATGAGACTAATATTGGCAATTAAAGATTACTTACCTGTTATAGTACTTTTACAATGGACTTATTTAATAAATATATATTACCAAGAAGATATCTAAAAAATTATTAAAGTTTTGTATATACTTAACATAAGAATAAAAAAATTTTATGAAATAGAGTAGTACCAAAAAATTTAAAAGGAGCGTGTAACACAGAACTCGTGATAGAAGTGAATATTTCTTTACCGATTCCATAAGAAAGAAAGAGAACCGGAGTCTCTTGCAAGACGAAAATTTCAAAGCGTGTCGTGAAGCGGCCTTGAAAAATCGGCCAAAGAAGTATTCACTTCAAAAATCAATTTTAAACGCATGGAAGATACAAGTGCAATGTTTATGAACGCACTTTGTGACAGAAATGTAAGAAATGTGTACTCTGTAACCTTTTACTGAACGCACCCTGGTAAGGTCCAACGATCAATTGATAATCAGGCAGTCACCGATTAATTACTTTTATAGTTTTCGAGTTTGTTGAACATTATTAATTGGTGCATAATAAAATAGACACAACTTTTAAAAAGCGTGTTTTGGTATGAAAATGTTGTTTTGAGTACAAGAAAATAGGAAGAAATTCTGTAAGTAGTGCAATCTAAATGTATAATCTTCGTAAAATTAATAACTGTTTTTGTATATGTTTTTGAAGAATGAAGATGCGCAGACGAAGGTGCTTCTTTTTGTTTAACTGGTTGCAGTGCAGGGGACAAAAGTAGTTTTCAAGCTTTTGAACTTGTAGCTACGTTACCAAGTAAGTGATGGAAATATGGTTATATTATTCGATTTTCTCGTTTGCTTCTTCTCAATACTTTTAATCGAATCGAATCGACTTCAGACAAGTCAGAGGATATTTTTTTTCTGGAGTATGAGACTACAAAGCACTTGAATATATAAGGGCTTAGTCTATTGTTATTGTACCATGTAGCCATGATATTCAATTCAATCTGAAGGCAGTCACAGTCATAAATGGACAAAATGTAACAGAACATTTTTAGGTCATCAGCAAAAAAAACTTGATACACGATAGGCAGTCTGTTAGGTCGTTTATAAATAATAAACAGAATAAGGGGCCCATATTTGAACTTGGGGAAACTCCGGCCATAACCATACACTCAAAAGATTTTAAGTCTTCGACCTCGACGAACTATCGCCTCTCTAAAAAATAGGGCTCAACTAAACTAAGAAATTTTCTAACCAACCAAAAATTTTCTGATTTTAACATAAGTATGTACAACTATTACAACAACTTGGCCCTGATTATCCAAAATTGAACATATAAATTGAGCTGGATAGTCAAGATTGGTAACACATGATCTCCTTTCCATAAAACCATGTTAGTCCAAAGAAATATAGGATTTAACTTGAGAGTAAATTGACTATAGATACATATTTTGAATAGCTTAGAAAAATTGCACAAACTTGATATTGGCCTATAGTTTTGTAACTAAAACAGAGTTTTATTCACAATACCGAAACATAATTTTTGCAATCGACACGCCTTTCGCTTACCATGTTAGCATCATCAGGAAGTGATTAAAACTAAACTTAAAATCAACATAACTCTATTTTATATTAACTGTTTGCTTAACCAATCGAAACCAAAAGGTCCAAAAGAACCAATCCTTGAATCCTACTCTAATCCTACCAGGATTGGCTCTTTTTGGTTCCACTTGATTAAGCACTCAGTTAGTATAAAATAGAGTTAGGTATATTTTAAGTTTAGTTTAAAGAATCTCCTGATGATGTTAACATGGTTAGCGAAACGCGCGTCGAGTGCAAAAATTCTGTTTCGGTATTATGCATAAAACTCTGTTTTAGTGCATTTCGCCGAAGGTCCCAAACCCCAACATAGGTGGATAGTTTTGTAAGTCAAATGTTTCCCTTTTTTGAAAATAGGTGTGACGCGTGCTGACTTCCAACAGGTCGGAAAAATACCAGAGACAATGGATAGATTTAAAAAAATACACACAAATCAAGGGCCCCAATATAGTCCTTCACAACAAAACTTTGAATCTGATCAATACCGGCTGGCAATTTATTTTTGAGTTTTTAAAAGCAAAAATTATGTCGCTTTCGTTCACTTTATAAACGCTTATGAAACCGTAAGCGTTTATATTTGATTTATACTCGAATGAAGAGTCAGACTCAATCAATGAAAACCCTCTAAAAACCATAAAAGATGTTCACTATATTTTGAGGTGTCGAATGTTCCAGCTCTCCATCCTTTTATTCTCGAACATCCCACCCATGCTCGTATAAAAGAACAGAATTCAGAACTATCCCTACGTATATTTTCCTCCATTTTTTATGTAGTCTCTGTACGCACCGTCCGTCGGCGTCGATTTCAGTCTTCAATTTCCTCCTAATTTCCCTGAAAATGTTACGAAAATAGTCTTGTGTATACGGTGATAATATTCTTGCTCTACCAATAGAAAAGAAGACTACGTTATTTTATTTTCTATAGTTTGTTCGTAACATATATTATTCCATTGAAGTAAGTGAAGATCATGTAAACACAAATTTAGGTCAGAGTTGTTTCATTCTTCATTCACTCTGAGAAAGCACTCAGTAAATTTAAATAATAGTGGATCAAACATTGCTCCGAAACGTCTTCCATAAACACAATTCCAGACTTGCTTACTAAAGAGTCATTTGTAACGGGTATAGGATCAATTACGAAGCTTGGTGATGTTCTAGTTGGCTGAATAATTATTTGGACAAAACTTGAATCTTCACAAAGTGGTGCCAGAGAATTATCCACATATTTATTTAGATTTATACTGAAATCTCCCAGAAACATTATTTCTTCCACTCTCGGATTAAAAAAGCAGAGGTGTCATCACCATCAACGTGATAAATATTAGATTATAATCATGATCTCGAATCACCGTTTCAATTTATCAAAAACTGTAAAAATAGAACGTATATTCAAATGATCAAATTTAATTTTTATGTCATTCAAGAAATTTAGAAATTACAGAAACTAATGGAACTTAAGGAAGATTTATGCAATTTTGCTGAAACTAAGTGCTAAACTGGATATTTTACACATACCCGAGACATTTATTAGCTGCCGAAACAATGTTATACAAACTAAACATGCTACGAAACTATTCACTTATACTACCTAAAGGGTTAGCAAGGGTGGAACTATAAGTTATAGTTTCCCGGGATTTCAATGAAAATTTCCTTTTCTCTGTAAATGTTTGAATAGATAATAGCTTTGCTCTCAGCTTGTATTGTTGAGGTGTTATGGAATTTGCGTGTAGTTACGAAGTAAGTTACGAAGCATGTAGGCATTATGCTTAAATATGACGGATATTGACAGGTCAGTAAGTTGAACAAAAGGCTTATACAAACTGTGGTCGAGGTGTCGGCAGATCGCGGTATTATATATTCAGCAATATTAAATAAAATTAATCAAAACTTTGATGTTTTGGCTTAAGTTCCAGTAGCTGCACCAGGGTAAGCTAAGGTCGCAGGTAGGTAGATGCATCTATATGGTGGATCAATAAATATGTCTGAATTTATATTGCCTTTATTTCCTAACTGAGAGACTATTATACCTTGACATTTAACCCTACGTTAGGCAGGTCGTGAATTTACTGTCGATTCAGCACTGAGCTACTTATGCAGACCGTCTGCCCATCGGTAATATTGCAGCTGCATTGCCTCCCTCTTTTCTGTTGTTTTAGTCTAGTCTAGCTTAATACTATTTATTCATTTTTAGCACATGTGTAATAATTAAAATACATTTTAGATGAAACTATATCTAACATAAGAAAAGTCTCTGTGTGAAGTGGGGAAGGGAGCCCTTATTAATGATAATGAATATGTCAGAGAATGATGTCGGTGATAATTTAAATGTTCCTGAAAAGATAATCACGAGACAGAATCTGAACCAGAAGTATCCGAGCAAGGTGAAGAAATATTTTTAGACGATGAGGATAACGCGCGTTGCTCAAATTTTTAACATTGGAAATGTTTTTGTTTTCCTATTATGGGGTATCAATTCGCGAAAAAGTGCATGCTACATTTGGCACATCACGTTATACGCGTGAGAGATCGTGTTAGTTTGTTTATGCAGACTGAATGAGTTCAAATGACAAAAATAAATTAAAACTAACTGAAACTAACCGAAAGTTGATTGAACGACTAACCCAAACTAACCAAAAGTACCCAAAAGCACCGAAAAGGGTTAAATGGTATCGGAACAGATTTAAAAAAATGAAAATAAGTTAAAACTAATTCTAACCGAACATTGGCGACTAACCATAACTAACCAAAAACATTAAGATTGGTTATAACGTATCGGATCCGGTTCAAATTACTAAAATAAATTGGAACAACTGAAACTAACCGAGAGTTAACTAACTAAAACTAACCAATAGTAATCTAAAGCACCAGAAAGGGGCTAAAACAAAAAGGAACATATTAAAAATATTAAAACTAACCAAAGCGAACCGAACTTTGGCGACTAACCAAAAACATTAAATTTGATTATAATGCATCGGAGCTGGTTCAAATGACTAAAATAATTTAAAACTAACTGATACTAACCGAAAGTTGATTGAACGACTAACCAAAAGCATCAAAAAGGGCTAAAGCATATCGGAACAGTTTAAAATATTAAAGTATCTTAAAACTAACCCAAATTAACCGAATTTTGGCGAATAACTAAAATTAACCAAAAAGATTAAAATTGGTTATAATGTACCGGAACCGGTTCAAATGGCTAAAATAAATTAAAACTAGCTGAAATTAACCGAAAGTTGATTAAACGACTTACCAAAACTAACCAAAGTAACAAGAAGCACCAAAATGGGCTAAGACGTATTGGAACAGATTAAAAATATTAAAGTAAGATAAAACTAACCCAAATTAACCAAATATTGGCGACTGACCAAAACTAACCAAAAACATTAGAATTGGTTATAACGCAACGGAACCGGTTCAAATGACTCAAATAAAATAAAACTAACCGAATTTAATCGAAATTTGATTGAAGGACTAACAAAAGTAACAAAAATCACCAAAAATGGCTAAAACGTATTGGAACAGATTAAACATATTAAAGTAAGTTAAAAATAATCCAAATTAACCGAATTTTGGTGACTAACCAAAATTAACCAAAAACATTAAAAATGCTTATAACGTATCGGAACCCGGTTCAAACGACTAAAATAAATTAAAACTAACTTAAACTAAACGAAAGTTGATTAAATGACTAGCGAAAACTAACCAAAAGCACCAAAATGGCCTATAATGTATCGGAATAAATTATCGAATTAAATTACACAAATTACTTTAAAACTAACCAACACGAACCGTATTTTGGCGACTAACCAAAACTAACCAAGTCTATTAAAATTGATTAGAACGTATCGTAACCGGTCCAAGTGACTAAAATAAGTTGATACCAAGTGAAATTAACCAAAAGTTGATTAGACGTCTAACCAAAACTAACCAAATCTATCAAAATTGATTATAACGTAGCATAACCGACTCAAATGACTAAAATAATTTGAGACTAAGTGAAACTAACCGAAAGTTAATTGACGACTAACCAAAACTAACCATATCCATTAAAATTGATTATAACGTATCGGAACCGATTCAAAAGACTAAAATAAGTTAAGACTATGGAAAACTAACCTGAACTAATCAAATCTATGAAAACGGATTACAACCTATCGGAACCGGCTCCAATAAGTAAAGTAAGTTGAGACTAAGTGGAGCTAACAGAAAGTTGATTAGACGACTCACCAAAACTAACCAAATTAAATAAAATTTATTATAACGTATCGGAACCGACTCACATGACTAAAATAAGTTGAGACTACGTGAAACTAACCGAAAGTTGATTCGACGTCGAACCAAAAATAACCTAATCCATTAAAATTGATTTTAACGTATCGCAACCGATCCAAATGACTAAAATAAGTTGATACTAAATGAATTGAACCGAAAGTTGATTAGACGACTAACCAACTCTATTAAATTGATTATAATATATCGGAACCGACTCAAAAAACTAAAATAATTTGAGACTAAGATAAACTAACCGAAAGGTAATTGAACGACTAACCAAAACTAACAAAATCTATGATAATTGATTGTAACATATCGGAACTGGCTCAAATAAGTAAAACAAATTGAGATTAAGTGAAACTAACCGAAAGTTGAGTGCCTAACCAAAACTAACCAAATCTTTTAAAATCGATTATAACGTATCGGAACTGGTCCAAGTGACTAAAATAAGTTGATACCAAGTGAAATGAACCAAAAGTTGCTGACAACTAACCAAAACTAACCAAATCTAATAAAATTGATTATAACGTATCGGAACCGACTCAAATGACTAAAATAATTTGAGGCTAAGTGAAACTAACAGAAAGTTAAAGGACGACTAACCTAAACTAACCAAATCCATTAAAATTAATTACAACATATCGGAACCGGTTCAAATGACTAACATAAGCCTAGACTATGGAAAACTAACCGAAGTTTGATTGGACGACTAGGCAGAACTAACCAAATCTATGAAAATTGATTATAACGTATCGGAACCAGCTCAAATAAGTAAAATAGGTTGAGACTAAGTGAAGCTAACCGAAAGTTGATTAGAAGACTAACCAAATCTAATAAAATTGATTTTAACGTATCGGAACCGACTCAAATGACTAAAATAATTTGAGACTAAGTGAAACTAACCGAAAGTTGATTCGACGTCTAACCAGAAATAACCTAATCCATTAAAATTGATTTTAACGGATCGTAACCGGTCCAAATGACTAAAATAAGTTGATACCAAGTGAAATGAACCGATAGTTGAGTAGACCACTAACCAAAACTAACCAAATCTATTAAATTTGATTATAACGTATTGGAACCGACTCAAATAGCTAAAACAATTTGAGACTAAGTGAAACTAACCGAAAGAAAATTGAACGGTTATCCAAAACTAACCTAATCCATTAAAATTGTTTATAGCGTATCGGAACCTATTCTAATGACTAAAATAAGTTAAGGCTCAAGGAGACTAACCGAAAGTTGATTGTACGAGTAAGCAGAACTAACCAGATCTATGAAAATTGGTTATAACGTATCGGAACCGACTCAAATAGGTAAAATAAACTGAGACTAAGTGAAACTAGCCCAAAGTTGATTAGACGACTAACCCAAACTAACCAAAACTAACTAGTTCTATTCAAATTGATGACAACATATCTGAGCCGACTCAAATGACTAAACTAAGTTGAGACTAAGTGAAACTAACCGAAAGTTGATTCGACGACTAACCAAAATTGACCTAATCTATTAAAAATGATTGTATCGTAACCGGTTCAAATGACTAAAATATGCTAATACTAAGTGAAATTAACCGAAAGTTGATGAGACGACTAACCAAAACTAACCAAATGTATTAAAATTGATAATAGCGGATCAGTATCAACTCAATTGACTAAAATAATTTAAGACTAAGTGAAACTAACCGAAAGTTGATTGAACGACTAACTCAAACTAACCAAATCCATTAAAATTAATTAAAACGTATTGGAACCGGGGTTCAAATGACTAAAATAAGTTGATACTAAGTAAAATGAACCGAAAGCTGATTAGACGACTAACCAAAACTAACCAAATCTATTAAAAATGATTATAACGTATCGGAACTGGCTCAAATGACTAAAATAATTTGAGACTAAGTGAAACTAACCGAAAGTTAATTGAACGACTAACCAAATCCGTTAAAATTGTTTATAACGTATCGGAACTAGTTCAAATGACAAAAATAAGTTAAGACTAACCAAAAGTTGATTGGACGACCAACCAGAACTAACCAAATATATGAAAATTCATTAAAACGTATCGGAACTGGCTCAAATAAGGAAAATAAGCTGAGATTAGGTGGAATTAGCCGAAAGTTGTTCAGACGACTAACCCAAATTAACCAAAACTAACTAAATCTATTAAAATTGATTATAACATTTCGGAGCCGACTCAACTGACTAACATAAGTTGAGACTAAGTGAAACTAACCAAAACTTGATTCGACGACAAACCAAAAATAATCTAATCTATTAAAATTGATTATATCGTATCGTAACCGGTTCAAATGACTAAAATAAGCTGACGCTAAGTGAAATGATCCGAAAGTTGATTAGACGACTAACCAAAACTATTAAAATTGACAATAACGGATCAGAACCGACTCAAAATAATTTGAGACTAAGTGAAACTAACCGAAAGTTGATTGAACGACTAACCCAAACTAACCAAATCTTTTAAAATTAATTAAAAGGTATTGAAACCGGTTCATATGACCAAAATAAGTTAAGACTAACCCAAACTAACAGAAAGTTGATTGGACGACTAACCAAAACTAACCAAATCTATTACAATTGACTATAACGTAACGGAACCGGCTCCAACAACAAGTAAAAAAAGTTGAGACTAACAAAAAATAGATTAGACGACTAACCAAAACTAACCAAATCTATTAAAATTGATTATAACGTATCGGAACCGACTCAAATAACTAAAATAAGTTGATACTAAGTGAAGCTAACCGCGTTAGATCGAGGATTGAGAGACGAATCGAATGCAGTTTTTACAACCACCACTATTGTTATAAATTGTGATACCGCACGAAACTTGAAGTAATATGCATTTATGTGGTATATTTTGGTAAACTAAACTTACGTCTCTAATCTGCTAAGTAATTTTTTCCATTAGATTATGTTAAGGACAGGTGAGGGTGACTTTTAGTTTCTCATGACAGACTCGTAGTGTTTCATTTCGTTAGATCGAGGAATGTGAGACGAATCGAATGCAAATGATCTTTTGCTCTTTACAACCACTCTTGTAACGTTATAAACTGTAAAAAAGAACGAAACTTGAAGTAATATGTATTTGTTTGGTATATTTTGGTAAAGTAAACTTACGTAATCTAACCTGATCTCACCCAAACTTATATCAACTCTTATATTTCCACACAATTATGAGATTTCTCATATCTCAAATTTAATAAGCGTTGCATTTTGCTTCGGCATTTTCAATGTCTCCACCGGTTGAATCTTTATGAAGGACTGTGCATTTTATCTTGGGAAAGACCAAATGAAAAAATATCAAGATTTAATTTATAAAATCGTGTCCCTTCTCATTAAACTTTTGCCCGGAACGAAATTTATGGCACGCAAAGGCACAACTGAATTCGAATGTCTGAAGTTATTTGTGAACCAGAATAATAATTATTCAAACCAATACCTTATGTAGTTAAAAGGTTCAGAGCAAGTACCGATGAAATAAAAGCGCCATGCAAATTAATGAGATTGAAATTCAATGGTATTTTGTTCTTGACTGGCACTTTCAGAAGCTCAAGAAAAAAATTACACAAAATTGGGGATAATTCCAAAGGAAACGGGGTCGAGTCATGCTCAACTAATAACTCAACTCAATGCTCGAACTAACCAAAAACATTAAAATTGCTTATAACGTAACGGAACCGGTTAAAATGACTAAAATAAATTGGAACTAAGTGAAAGTAACCGAAAGATGATTGAATGACTAACCGAAACTAACCAAAAGTAACAAAGAGCACCAAAACTGGCTAAAACATATCGAAATAAAAACATATCGAAATAAATTATAATTATTGAAGTTAAGTTTAAAATACCCAAATTAACCAAATTTTGGCCACTTACCAAAACTCACCAAAAACATAAAAATTGCTTATAACGTACCGGAACCGATTCAAATGACTAAGATATTTTGAAACCCTCTGAACTTTACCGAAAGTTTATTGAACGAGTAACCAAAACTATACCAATAGTGACTAAAATCATCAAAACGGGCTTAAACGCATCAATATAGATTAAAAATATTGAAGTAAGTTAAAACTAATCCAAATTAACAGAATTTTGGTGACTAACCAGAAATAACCAAAAACACTAAAATTGGTTATAACATATCGGAACCGGTTCAAACGATTAAATAAATTAAATCTAATTGAAATTAAGCGAGAGTTGATTGGGCGACTAACCAAAGGCACCAAAAAGTGCTAAAACATATCGGAACAAATTAAAAATAGTAAGGTAAGTTCAAGCTAACATAAATTAACTGAATTTTGGCGACTAACTATAGTAAATAGTTTTCATCTGTTCCGATATGTTTTATTTAATTTGGATGCTTTTGGTTAGTCATTCACTCAAGTTTCTGCTAATTTCAGTTAGTTTTAACTAATGTTAGTCATTTGACCCGGTTCCGAAAGGTTATAAAAGATTTTAGTGCTTTTGGTTATTTTTGGTTAGTCACCAAAATAAGGATAATTTAAATTAGTTACAACTTATTTCAATATTTTTGATCTATTTCGATATGTTTTAGCCGGTTTTGGTGCTTTTAGCTACTTTTGGTTAGTTTTGGTTAGTTATTTAATTAATTTTCGGTTACTTTCAGTAAGTTCCATTTTATTTTAGTTCTTTAAACTGGTTCAGATTCGTTATAGCTATTTTTAATGTTTTGGTTAATTTTAGTTAGTCGGCAAAATTCGGTTAATTTGGTTTAGTTACCTATTTTAATATTCTTAGTCTGTGCCAATACGTTTTTAGGCCTTTTGGGTGTGTTTGGTAACTTTTGATTAGTTTTAGTTAAACATTGAATCAGCTTTTGGTTACGTTTATTTAGTTTTAATTTTAATGTTTTTGGTTAACTTTAGTTAGTCGCCAAAATTCGGTTAATTTAAATTAGTTTGAACTTACTTTACTATTTTTAATTTGTTTCGATATGTTTTTTCATTTTTAATGCCTTTGGTTACTTTTGGTTTAGTTAGTTTTAATTAGTCATTTGAACCGGTTCCGGTACGTTATAGGTAATTTTAATGTGTTAGGTTAATTTGGGTTAGTCGCCAAAATTCGGTTAGTTTGGGTTACTTTTAGGATGCTCAATATTTTTTAATTATTTCGATATGTTTTTATTTCGATATGTGTTAGTCATTCAATCATCTTTCGGTTACTTTCAGTTAGTTCCAATTTATTTCATCATTTTCAAATGATTAAAATAAATTGGAACGATACGATATGTTATAAGCAATTTTAATGTTTTTGGTTACTTTTGGTTAGTCACCACAATTTGGTTAATTTGGGTTAGTTTAACTTACTTTAATACTATCTTATCTATTTCTAAGTAGCCCGTTTTGTTGCTTTTAGTTTCTTTTGGTTAGTTTTGGTTGGTCATTCAATTATCTTTTCGTTCAGTTTGTTCAAATTTATTTTAATCATTTGGACCAGTTCCGATACGTTATAAGCAATTTCAACGTTTTCGGTTAATTTTGGTTTGTTACCAAAATTCCGTTAATTTAAGTTCGTTTAGCCGAAAGGTGAGTGAACGACTAGCCAAAAGCATCAAAATGGGCTAAAACATACCGGAACAGATTAAAAATATTAAGGTAAGTTGAAACGAACTTAAATTAACCGAATTTTGGCGACCATTTAAAATTAACCAAAGACATTAAAATTGGTTATAACGTATCGGAATCGGTTCAAATTACTAAAATAATTAAACCTAACTATTTTTTGACGCATCTCGCGACATAAACTGTATGAATATAGAGTGTTCCAAAAAAGCATGGCAGCAAGAAAATTTTTTTTAATGGAACATCCTGTATATTATTACATATTTGGATTGTGTGAAGAATTCTAGACATATTTCATGTATAATATCGTATGCCTAGCTATTTCCAACTGTTTTTGAAATATTGACACTTGAAAATCGACAATTTACCAAGTTTGACAGCCTATAAAATCTAAACGGCTAAAGATAGAGCAAAATGGTTTGCACTTTCCCACCTTGGTTTTTATAAGCTACCGCTTGACACTAACTTTATATTTAATGGTTAAATATATAGTTAGTGTCAAAGGATAGCTTATGAAAAATTAAGATGCAAAGTTCAAACCATTTTGCTCTATCTTTAGCCGTTTAGATTTTATAGGCTGTCAAACTTGGTAAATTGTCGATATTCAACTGTCAATATCTCAAAAACAGTTGGAGATAGGCATAGTATATTATACATGAAATATGTCTAGAATTCTTCGCACAATCCAAATATGCAATAATATACTGGGTGTTCCATTACAAAAACATTTTTTTTGCTGCCATGCTTTTTTGGGACACTCTATACACATACATTTTATGTCGCAAGATGCGGAATCAAAAATACTAATTGACATGTCTGAGCGTTTTTTTGCAAAAAATCATAGGTGGATTTCTATCGAATATATTTGCGGATTTACGGACACACTCTATATTCATCGATTTTCCTATCTAAAAGTGAAGGGTAATTTTTCAGGTCTTCATATCTGAACCTTTTTTACTTATTTTTGTTTTAATTATTATAATGTTTAATATTATTATTAAAAATGCATTTCTTTAATTACAATATATATTATAAACACTCGGGTTTGTATTTTTACTTTTTAAACTCTGCTTTTAGAAACTATTTGAATTTCAATCAACGCAAATCGAATTTTTGCGTTATTATTCATCATTTTCAATGTCCTCCCGGTTGCATCTTTGCGAAGGACTGTGAATTTTTTAATAAGTGCAACCATCATATTTTGTATATGTTACAGTGAAAGCTGGAAATCAGTGAATGTTAACAATCACTGGTGAAAACTAGCTTTCCCTGGTTTGGGCAATCTTGTTCAGTGAAAGTTCGATAATGGCCTTGGAAATCGACTTTTACTAGTTATTGCTAACAATCACTGAGATCGATCAGGGAATGTAATCTAAAGAATGAAATGCAATACGCTTGTTGCCACCGCTGTATTCGCCAGTGGCTGATCGCTTTGATTTAAAGCTGGTTATTATATTATACTCGTAAATTAGGATACGGTTACGGGTAAATAAATGAAAATTGGCATCGTTGCGCTCGACTCAGTTGCCCGCCAAAACAATCGGCTTTTTTGAGGTTAGGTTTCTGTGATGTTTATTAATGTGTTGATCTTTTGCTAATAAGTGTGTGTTTTTTGGGTGTCGTTTCTATTTAAATGGAGGCAATATTTAATAAAAAAATTCTTGAAGCTAGACTTCAACAAATATGTAACAGTTTTAGTTTATCAGTACAGAAATACTTTGAAACCATACAAAATGTTAAAAGTGTGAAACAAAAGTTAGTTAAAGAACCGAACGACTATAAGTTTCTTAAACGCTTTGATGTACTTGAGGTAGCCGGTGTGGAAAAACTAATAGTGCCCCTTAAGGAAAATTCGGATGTTATTTATTTCGTGCATGATGAAGAAATATTTGGAATTTTAAGCTCAGTCCACGCATCTATTCGTCATGGTGGTCGAGATAGAATGGTAAAGGAAATAAAAAGGAAATATAAAAATATAACATATAAAGATATAGTTACATTTTTGTCAGTATGCGAGCCATGCCTACAAAGACTAAAGCGTGAAAAGAAAGGTGTTGTAGTAAAGCCCTTACTATTTAAAGATTTAAATTATAGATGTCAGGTTGACTTAATTGATTATCAATCTCATCCCGATGGTGATTACAAATTTGTCATGGTCTATCAAGATCACTTGACAAAATTCGTAGTTCTAAAAGCTTTACAATCAAAAAGGGCAGATGGAGTCGCTGATGAGCTAATAAACATTTTTACCTTATTAGGAGCGCCGACAGTTTTACAGTCAGATAATGGAAGGGAATTCGTTAATCGAATAATAGAAAACTTAAAACAATTATGGCCAGGATTACGATTAGTACATGGTAAGCCAAGGCATAGCCAGAGCCAAGGCAGCATTGAACGGGCTAATCAAGATGTAGAGAATATGCTTACAACGTGGATCCAAGAAAACAAGACCTCGCACTGGGCTAAAGGACTACGGTTTGTCCAATTCATGAAAAATAAAGCACACCATTCTGGTATTAAAAGATCACCGTACGAAGCACTCTTTGGAACTCCGGTGAGGCTAGGTTTAGAAACGTCATCTATTCCCCAAGAAGCTTTAGAAAATGTACAAGAAGAAAATGAATTAGAAAATATTATAAATTCCATAACTCCTACCGAAGGACAGTATAATGAGCTCGATAACGAACAACTAGAAGATGCAATAGGTGTCGAAGAAAATCAAACTAAAAATGAGGATCACGATAAATATCCGATTAATATTTCGAATGGAAGTGACCCAACACCGGATATTGTTGCAGAAGCTTTAAATGCACCTATAATTTTAGTACATAATGTAGAGAGTTTTTTTCAAAGCGTAATTTGTCTTCTTGACTGTACTAATGAAAAAACTGAATGTGGTTGTTGCGGTAGCTATCTTCACCCAACATTTGGTTCATTTAAGGATCAAGAAAACTACATTATTTGTAGCTTGTGTGAGAGGAAAGAGAAAATTACTGAACATCGCAGTTTGTCTTTCGATGGGTTAGAACAACAGGCCAAACGAATGAAGAGAATATCAGATAATAACCACCCTTCTGTTCTGAAAGGAGATACGGTGCGAGTTCCAATACCTGAAGTAGATAGAGGCCGAGGAGATGCAAGGTCAATTCTTGCAACAGTTCTTGATAAAACTGATGATGGTTTTTACAAACTGGGAACGAGAAATGGCATACTTAAACAGTTATATGCAAGGTACCATTTTAAGATAAGTAATTTATTATTATAAGTTAAACAAATGTTGTTCCTTTTAGATCGCAATTTAGTAGCTGTTCCGAAGCCGTGTTAACCAGAGAAGAAGTGCCCGACGCAGAAATTGCTCTTAGAACCGTGGCTAATTTACAATCAACAGGTAGAGGCCAAGGATTTGCAAAATGCCAGTGTAAAACAAAATGTATGTACATCAAACAAGTGTTTGTGCAGAAAAAACAATTCACTTTGTACATCAAAATGTCACTTTGCTTTGCCTTGTACTAATAAATAAATTATATTTTGCCAATGCATGAAGTTATGTCTAATTATATTTTTATTATTAAATTGATTCGTGAAATTTTGATACATTCCTAGCAAACTACTTTTATGCATTAATAACATAATTTTTTGTATTTAACGACATGCTAATTTGATTTTGAATATATATTTAACTTAATAATAATGCACCCAATCCTCAATTGAAGCAGTCAGCATTAGCATCATAAAATAACTTTCACCGATGGCAGTTAGTGAATGTTAATTTAACTAGTGAATGCTAACATTCACTAGTAAAAGTAAGAAACTTTCTGAAATATTCGACTTTCACTGACCTGATACGGGATTGTTAGCTTTCACTAGGGATTGTTAGCATTCTCTGGATTTCCAGCTTTCACTGTAACATATATATGTGTAAGAAAAATTATTGTAAGCACCGTACTCCAGACGTTAAGTGCACTAAAATAAAACATTGACCAGCGAATATTAACTATGACAAGAAGGCCCACTTAATGGCAAGAGAGCGCTACAAAGGAATCGTCTTCGTTACCTGGTAACGTTCGGCGAACTTCGCCGCACACAAGTTGAATTTAAATAAAAGCTGGCCATAAACTATATTTTCGTTTGCGTTATATCTAATCAAATTTATGACGAAATTATTTATAGCACTCTAATATTCTATTTGGCTTTGTAAAAACACAATGGATATGTTCTGAATTGTTTGCAGCGCCCTGTCAAACTTACGTTATGGTTTTTTTATTATTATCACCAAATAGATATTTTGATAAAGTTTGTATTCAACTGGCTGTTTAAAAAATCTGTTAACGTTTTTAATTAGTTATTATTGATAACAATACTTAAGGTATGTAATAACTAATATTGAAAAGATTTTGATTTTGTGTTAATGATTTCACCCTATTTCCGAATACTAATATTCTGACAAAAGACATCAAGAAGAAAATGTTGCTCGAATTTGCCCCATCTTTTAATATTCAATTAAATTTTGGCGTTTTGGGTGATTTTAAAATTGGTTTAAAAGGTTTCGCACAATATTTTTACTGTATATTTCATTCCTATTTTGTAATACAAAACAACTAAAAAATAGCGATATTATCTTATATCGAATATTGACTCAACTATAGAATTTAGGCGTGAAAATTAATCTGACAAAAGAAAAGGATGAGCTGTCTATGGCGGCCGCGTCAAAGGTCGCCTGATTGTTTTATTTGTATCATGGCCTGCCGATATTCTGCTAGTGTTCGCGCGGGGAAAGAGACATACTGTTGACATGCCGCCGCGGAGAGTGATCCTTTTTATCATATAGTTTTGCCCAAATACATAATAAAAATATAAAGACTGATGTACTATACTGCTAACGTGCGAACACTCCGTTGAGGTTATAGTAGTAGTAGTAGTAAACTCTCTATTGGCCTTTTTCGTGAAAAATTCAGCCAGAAAAGACCTCTATCCGGCTTAGTAAGAGCTGGGGCGACCCATCCCAGATTAGTTACACCTGATGGATAGAGATACTATTTTTAGGGCACCCAGTATGTCGAGTATGTACCCCTGGGGCCCCGACTTGTACATGCACGGCTTGTTTTAAGGTTCGAACACCACCGGCTGGACATTTACACACATTTAAATCTTGTACATGCACGGGGCTCTAACCCCCGGCTGGACGTCCGAATCTTATTCGGGGAATCTACACAGCCCCTGAAAGCCCCATGTGCCCCCAAACTAACATATATGTATATGAAGCTGGAACAAAATGGCCGATACCCGACACGTGCACACTCGACCGAAGACGAATCGGAAGTCTCCGTTGAGGTTATGTGTTGTGTTATACCTAATTGTGCAACAACTGAAGACAAGCGTCTGTAGACCCGATATAATTTTCGATACCGACTCTAGCGCCATCTAGTGCAGATGGCGTTGACTCAAGCAATTGCATTCGCGCTATGTCATCGTGATGCAATCGATTTGCATATAAGGCGTGGTGGTCCAGAGGACTAGATGATTAGGTCTGAACTCGGCAGCGGCATTTATCGGCGGCTCGGGTTCAAACCCCGTTGTTTTTTTTTTATTTTTTTTTAAGGTTAAGTTTCTAAACAGTTTTTTTCTTGATTTTGGGTATGTCTTGGGTTAGTTTGGGTTAGCACCTGGTTAGTTTCCTTTTCTTGAGCGCCCGTAGCGAGCGCAGCGAGCGGAAGGCCATGCGAAAAGTGATATTACTTATTGTAATACGTGCCCGTACTTTGGATGCACTTTTTCCAAAATATGTTGCTTTATTTAACTAAAAACCAGGATATATTTAATAAAAGCCGTATTATAGTCGATATACAGTAGCTTGCATGTGTTTCCGCGAATACATTCACAAAGAATCCTCCTTCTTTGTGAATATATTCCACGCAAGGCCAGCCTATGTAGTATAGGTGGCCTTTGGTATCGAAAATTTGGTCGGGTCGCTAGACTCTTGTCAACTGAAGCCAGATTATCAGAAAATGGCGCGTCGAAATGATCCCTTATTGGCTAAGTTTGTAACGTGAGCAGTTTTCCCTGCTGCTGTCTTGTTTGAGCATTTACGTTTCTCTGTTTTTTTTGCTTCATATGTTGTATTGAAAGTATTTTCAAATGTCATTTAAATTACCCTTAACGCAACGCATTATTAAATTGGAATTTTAATAGCTATATCTGTTGTAAATTTGTCGGTACGGGTGGGCAAGAAAGTGGATAATCGATTAAACGCTTAATATTTTAGCAAATAACTGAATAATCGATTAATCGAAATAATCGATTATCGATATTTTCTGAAATATTAATCGATAAGTCGATTAATCGGTAATATCTTAAAAGTGAATCGAATAATCGATTATTTTCGCCCACCCCTAATCTCATAATATTGTAGTAAGTGAAACTGAAGCTGAAATTTAGGTAGAATCATTATTGCTGATGCAAGACTGATGTTATTATAAAAAGAGGTAATAAATAATTTGGCTGAATCAGCAGAAAAAAAAATTATAATTTAGTTTTGATTTGTATATATGACTTTGATATTACCTTGGGATAGTATATAATCAAGTGTTTTTGAACAACAGCTGCACTGATGCTTCTATATTTTTTACTAGTTTCGTCCCTATTAGATTAATTTTTAAAAATAGCGATAACTCTGAAAGACATGCATGGCAAAATTGCAGGCCCTCATCAACGCGTTTCTGTCGTCCGCTTAATATTCATTTTGCTCGTAAGACTCCTGAATTAACCGTTGCAAAATCAAAATTTGGATCATCGAATTAAAAATTTAAAACCCTTTTTTACCACGAAGGAGCCCTTAATTTTCAAAATCATTTTTTAGAACGATTTAAGAACATACAAATGATCTTTATACGTAATTTTTATCGTCAGTGATAATTGATACTCCCTATATATAAATATAGATGATGAGCAAAAAATTCAACAATTATTTGTCTAAAACACGATATATTAAACGTGTAATACTTAATTACTTTTATATCTTATTTCTGGTAAACCTTATTATGGCCAGCTTTCCTAGAAATTCGACCAGTGTGCGCCGGGTCCAAAGGTCACATGCCAGTATCATGCTAGTTTTCGCGCGGGGAAGGAGACTTACCGTTGACGTGCCGCCGCGTAGAGTGAATCTTCTTATCGTAGTTGTTATTCGCTGCATTGACGCTTAAGCACTACATAGAATATTATGACCCCTTTTAACTCTGTTAGTATCTAGGTCATAAACATTATCATAATGCATTTTAATAGCCAGACAAACACGTTTACGTAATCTCTCATCACCAAAGTACTTCGGCTATAACCCATATTAGTCATACTCTAGGCCCTATCAGCAGTTTTGTCTCCATATAAAGATATAGATAATAAAAGGGTCTGACCCTTACGTAATAAAAGGAACGATCGCGGTAATAATCCTGTCGCTCGATGTCGTCACGTTCCGAAGAGGAAATGGCGCGGATGTTTTTAGAGATATACGTTCATTGCTTGCTGTTATACTTTCAGTTACTCGTTGCTGTAATCGGTAATACACATTTTAGTACTTGGTCTCACAAAACCAATAAATCAGTACATATATCATTTTTTCAGTTTCCATGAAAATAACTACATTAATCCTACTTTTTAAAAAAGGATAGGGGATATTGTTGGCAACTAAACTCCCATTTCGATGTTTAAAAAAAATATATATGAAAAGTTATTAAAAAATCAAATATCATTTCACCTTGAAAATAATAACCTGTTCTCTCGTTTTCGTAAAAATTAAAATATAATTGACGAAATCAATGGGACGAATGATATCACTATTTAGGCATAGGGAATTGAAAATGCAGTTTAATAAATTAAAATTTATCTACCCCTCTGGCCCTGGAACTACTTTTAAGAGCCATACGTGCGCGGTTTGGGAGTAAGAGTGGGAGACTGACGACTCACTGCTAGAACCAAAGACATATAAAAAAAGAGTAGACGGAGTAGGTCATTCATAAATTACCAAAGGTTTGCATGCCAACATTAGAAATATTAAAGTGAAGAGGGGATAAGATATGAATGAAAAGCAATGAAGATGGCGGCCGAACCGCGCCAAAGATTTCATTTATTTTTCATTTATGTACACCCACAATGACGCGCCTGCGTCATGTTTCTCTAGGCGGCCGGCGCAGCATAGGCGTAACATTTTCGGAGACACCTGTTTAAAGTCAAGTAACATTGAAATATGCCTGCCGTCGAGCAGAAAATAATAAGCCATCACATAAATGAAAATGACTAGACCCAAAAAATAGTTTATTAATATTGAAATATGCACATAACTAAAAAAAAATAAATTTTAAGTCACAGTTCGAGAAAAAACCAATTTACGCTTAATTGTTAATTGATTAGAGGATTAATAGAATAGAATGGAATATTTATTAACGCTTTTAGCATATACAAAAAAGAGACACAAAATACTGCACAAGAACGTGCAACTGTATAACAGGTAGTAATCACCCAGATTAAAACTCACAATCGGTTAGGTCTTGTAAGATTCCATAATTTTTTTTTTAATTTATTACATTTGTTATTAAAGAAATCTATATTTTTTATTTGTATTTTCATTTGCCAATTTTGATATTCGACATGATGGAGTGTTTACACCGTAGTTAGTCCTATGATATGTAACAAATGTGTGTGAATTTCTAAGAGTTCTTTGTGGAAGATGGAGTACCACCAGCTGCAGTAATTCCAGGAAATTGATCATATTATTAACTAATTTAAATAGAGAACATAAATCGAAATATTGACGTCTAGAATCCAAAGTGTGAAGATAAAAAAGTTGCAAAATATCATCATAGCTATATTATATGTTATACCCAATTTATATTCAATAACTCTCATATTTTTTGCACTCCTTCAGCTTCATTTTTACTGGTAGCATAGTATGGACACGATACTGGAACTGCATATTCCATTACAGATCCAACAATAGCACAAAATAAATCTTGCAACATATGTTATTGAAATCTTTCAGAGTGCGAATCATAAAACCTAACATTTTTAATGCACTGTTTACAGCTATCTGTATATGATCCAAAAAGTTCAATTTAGAATCAAACCAAATGCCTAAGCCCTTAACCAAGAAGATTCTTTCTAAATTAGCAGAATTAATATTATAAGGGCAATGGATATGATTCTTTTCCTAGTAAAAGAAATATCTCTACATTTTTCGACATTTAAGTATAAATAATTTTCATTAAACCAATCAAAAAGTTGATCGATGTCACGCTGCAAATCGTCTGTATCTTTTAAACAATTTATAATTTTATGTAATTTAAATCCGGGCGGTTTAAGATAGAGAAATTCGATTTGTATTTTTAAAGGATATCTGCTACATTTCATTGCTGCCAAAAAATTTCAAAATATGTAAAAAATGACAGCTAACAGGACTTAATTAAAATTTATATGGCAGAATAGCTTCTAAAAAGTTGAAAACGTTTTCATGTTGTTTTCAATGGTAATTGAACCGTCTAATATTATGAAATCATAAAGTACTCAATAATACGTTTGAAGACAAGACACACCTTTCTATTTAAAAGTTCCAACATGGAGCTCGTCCGCCATTTCTACCATTGCTAAATAAATGAGCGCTTTAAAAGTTAGTAAGGTAGATAGGAGGGACATTAAAGAGGCGCACTGCAAAATTTAAAATAATCAATTAATTAAACATGTTTTCTTTTAGTTTTTACAACCGCTGTTTATATCGATTCTTTATATTTTTTAGTTTGCATTAAAACTAAAACAATATTATACATTTTACATACATGATATATATACCTCGAAAACGAAATGTCGCCGAAAAACATGAGATGTAAACCGGTATCAACGTCCTAAAATATAGTAAACTACCTATAAATTGTTTAAAACGGTGAGCATAAGTACAAATGCACTTTTAAAATATTTTTTCCAATCCTAGCGTTGCACGTCTATGCTACATAACCTGACTTCCAGTTTTTCTGCAATTCGGATTGACTTCGCATATACTACACGATTATAAGTTTGTTTCAAAGATATTTAAAAAACAACAAACCGATACGGAAAAAACGCCATGAACATGGCGGCCAATTTCTTCTAGACGAGTGGCGGGCTACGCGACGTTGTAGGCGTGTGCGGCAAGAGGGAGTACCACTGATTTCGTGAACAATGTAAAGTGGGGAAGTAGGGACAAAGGGTCCAGTTTTATAATGTTTCTAGCGGAAAATAAGATAATTTTTCAGTTTAACAACAATCGAATTTTTGAACAAAAAATTTGTCTTTATTTAGACACTTTGAAAAGATGTTTTTGACCATTAAAATATTGCGCAATTGTTTGGTTATTCCACAGAAATGTCCGAAAGTTTGACTATTGAGGAGCTGAATGAACAAATCAGTAAATTGTTCACATCTGACGCGCAATGTTGCAAAGGTTTCACATTTTCTTACGGGGTAACTCGATTCGCGGGCGTAACCAACAAGAACTAACCCCAGCTAACTTAAATTAATGTAAAAAATAAATGTTTCACTTCACGTATGGCCCTCCGCTCACTTCGCCCGCTCCGGGGCGCAACCAATCCAAACTAACCCATTAACTCAAGTCATGCCCAATATAAAAAAAAAATTGTCAGTCAAGACTGCAAATATTTTTTAAAGTTTTTTTTCTTGATCTTGGGCATGCCTTGGGTTACTTTGGGTTAGTTTTGTTTGGTTGTGCCCCCGGAGCAAGCGAAGGACCATGCGTAAAACCATTTTTTACCATTTCAGCTCCTCAAAAGTCGAACTTTGGGGCTTTTTGTGGCAACATTTTAATAGTCAAAAACGCCTTTTAAGAATGTCTAAATATAGAAGAAAAAACGTTTTAATCCGATCGGACGAAAAACTATACCTTTTCGATGTGTTCTCTGACCGCAAAAGCCATGACTCCAGTATATTGTATTCGCTGCTTGGCAACATGCAGTAACTGTACGTCCATTTCCGTTCTAGGGCGGGAATATAACATTTCTGTCCTATTTAAACACCTTGTTTGTCAAATCTGACGTTTATCAAAAACAAGATTTAGCTGTGGTTTCCGTAGTTACGTAATAAACTCCAAGCTCGCTCGATTCAAAACTTGATATTATGTTTAGTTTAAATTTAAAACGCCCTTTTTATTTAGAGTAATATTTGGCTCTATTTTTATAAATACGTATCTAATTAATTCCGATCGAATAAAATATAGTATGTGCAACTCGTAGGAAAAGCATATTCCTGGACTCTTGTACTCCTGGCCTCGGCTGCGCCTCGTCCAGCAATTACCAAAATCGTCCAGAAATGTGCTTTTCCTACGAGTTGCACATACTATATTTTATTCGATCGGAATTAATTAGATACGTATTTATAAAAATGTTTTGCTTTTCCTACTAGTTAGACAATATACTGTTTTACAAAATTCAAATTGTTGTTACGCTGAAAATTTACCAAAAATAGGTATAACACTTCATATTTTTTTGTGTTTTCTATTTGATTCAAGTTTTGTATTATAAATGTTTATATATTAATATTACAATCTGCACGGTATACCTTAAAGCGAAAAATTTATATTTTGACATACTCTTAACTGTCATCGGCAACAACGCCGCAGGAGGGATAAGTAATACTAGGGCTTGCCTACTATTTTATAAGAAAGGAAAGAAGAAGGGGAACAATGTTGGTGTGTTCATATTTAGTAAACAAATAGGTCTCCTATTTTTTTATATGTCTTTGGCTAGAACCGCAGTTTTGTGTTATATTTATACTATTTTCTGAGACAAAGCATTCACTATACACATTTATAAATTACATACATGTATTTGACACTCAGCGTAATATCATTGGTCATATCATAAACCTAACTACTCCGAATAGACGCTCAGTGGGCATAGCCCATAGAAAAATGCTACAATTGTATCGAGAGATGGCGCCACTATTATTACGAATTAAATTTTATCGTATTTCGTCGCTTGCCAAACAACGGCCAAACGCCTTTCAGAACTCGGGTCGCTCGCGCTGTTGCCAAATTTAAATGTACTTAAAATAGAGTATGTATAATAATTAAATATGAAAAGAGGCTTCTATTTTATTTCGGTTATTTACCTATGATTTTAAATGTTGCAGGACCGGAGTTTTTTTATTTACAGTTTGTGGTTTTTTACTTTTTAGTAACAATTAGTAATTACCTAGGTATTGTTATTATTGTTAGTACGTACCTACATAGGTATGAGAATAGGTATAGACATACTTTTTTTAGTTATTTAGGCGTACCTACGAATAGGAACTTAACATAACATGTCCTATAATATAATTATATTAATGATGTGTAAAATTATTAAAAATCTTGTACCTACTACCATAAACCTAACTATTCGGCGTGGGTTTATGCTACTATTACACTACAATACATGAAATCTAAAATAATGTATAGGTACCTAGGTAGATACCTATCAAATTTCACCCCGGATCCGGAACAATAAAAACATTAAATAACTAATATTGAGCAATACAATTATCACCCTTATTTCGTAAAAACGTATAAAAACGCCCTCTTTCATCTTGCGAATATTCATCAAAGACTGTTTCGCGGAAAACTGCGGCCGGTCCGGCGCGATGCATATGAACTAAGGTAAGACCTACGTGCTTGCTCGATCCCATATATCTTTTTTTTATGTATAGGCTCGATCCTCCAGCAAAAACCGCGCGGCGCCCTGCACGGCGTGCGTAGCTAAATTTTCCAAATAATCGCAATTGCAGCAAGTTAGGTTTATTATGGCACAAAGAATCCCCCTTGGATTCTTTGTGGTTTATGGTAGGATCAAGTGTTTGCGGATCTCTCACAATTCATACATTCATTAATTATTATTCTCCTATTTTTGACCATAATATTTTGATATTATTATTGTTTTCAACATGTCAGGCATCACCTGTTGTTTTTATAACTGCAATAATAATCGAATAAATCACGGGATTAAATTATTTCGAATTCCCCTAAAGAACGACGAACTTTGCAAAAAATGGATTTTAAATAGTGGTAAGAATAAAACTTTCAATGAACCTTGACGTTAATCTGGAGGAATAATACTGGGGATTAATCAAGAACTTTATCGAGCATAATACCTCGGGCCGTTTCATACGGGTGTCTCAAATTTGAGATATGACGTCATCGACAAGTTCTTAAATGAAAGTCTTTTTTATTATTCTTTTAAAGGGCATAATAAAGTTTCAGTTCGGCACATAGTAATCGACGTGTGCTAGCATAGTTTAGTTATCGAAAAAAAATATCTCTCCTTTACTCAATTTATTCCAAAGTTAAAAACTCGCACTGTATACCTACGAGCCACCACTGCCCATTACTATACAGGGTGTTCGTTAATGACATGCTAATATTTAAAAGGTTGATTCTTGGACACATTTTAAGGAAAAAACTTCTTATGAATGTATGCCCTAAACAACTTAACTTTTAGATACAAAGGGAGATAAAGTTACATTTTTTTTATATAATAAGTGCGATACTATTGTAGATATCTTTATGAAATTGGGTACACGTCTTTTAGGCATCAAGATGTATTTTCTGTTGTACAGACAGTTTTTTTTCAGTGGCGTCTGTACCAGTTTTGCATTGAATATTTTTGAAGAAAAAAATGGTACGCACCTTTATCTTAAAATAAAAATCATTTTTGAAATCCGCATACATTTCTAAACAAATTTGCTTAGTTGGTGTTTTTAAATCCGATGCAAGGCTTTCGCTTAAAAAAATCAATAATCGTTTCTTTGCATGGTCATAACAATTACGTTAATGACAATATCACAATGTAATGATTTTATTTTTTTAAGTGAAAACCGTGTGTCGAACTAAAAAAAGATCAAGTGATCAAATCTTTTTCTTAAGAAATAAGGATTTCAAAAATATATATATTTTTTATTTTAAGAAAAGTCAGTGGCGTGCCACTGCTTATCTAATAATAGTTTTGCCAGAAAACTTCCACTGGCTACTGACGAAAACTTCCACGGGCTAATGATGAAATAACTCTGGATTTCTCCTGCGACTTTTAGTAGCAATTCGATGCAGGAGAAATCCAGAAGTGTCTAATAATTATTATTTTTTTAAAGTTGACCTCTATATCGGGTGTCAACGAAATCGTTTAACAGCGCACCATTCAAATGCTTTTTTAAGGAGAAATTTGATCTTTTGGCTGAAGATTTGGTTTATGAAAATTCAGATTTTTTTCCCTAAAAAATAAATGAATATCACTTCCGGTTTGACCGGAAGTGAACAGGAAGCAAGAATTTCAAATACAATACTGCATATATTTTTACATATATGAATAAAGCTTGAAATTGCCATTTTAACCCTGTATCTCAAGTTGCCATTTTTACTCAAAATGGCGGCGTAGAGGGCATTTATCCCTAACTAAAAATGCTTAAATTTTATAACAATTATCTATAATTTCCAACAGTGAGAAAAATCTGCATGAAAACCTATCTTGTCTTCTATATCAACGGACAGTTTGACAAAAACTCCAATGGTGATGTCAAAATACACCCATATTGAATTTGGGATAAATGCCCTCTACGCTGCCAATTTAAGTAAAAATGGCAACTTAAGATACATGGTTAAAATGGCAATTTCAAGCTTTATTCATATATGTAAAAATATATGCAGTATTGTATTTGAAATTCTTGCTTCCTGCTCACTTCCGGTCAAACCGGAAGTGATATTCATTTATTTTTTAGGGAAAAAATCTGAGTTTTCATAAACCATATCTTCAACCAAAGTTACAAATTTATCCTTAAAAAAACATTTTTATGGTGCATTGTTAAACGATTTCGTTGACACCCGGTATATCTCAAAAGTTAAGACGTTTAGGGCATATGTTCATATGAAGTTTTTTCTTAAAATGGGTCAAAGAATCAGCTTACCGCTTTTTAAAGCGGTGCAACACGTTTTTTTTTTTAAGATTGAACCCCAAATTTTTTCCCAATTAATTAAAAGAAAATTGAACCTAGCCCCGGAGAGTCGCGTTACAAAGCCCGGCCCCTGTCGTGGGGTCGTTTGAGCGCCACCCGTTCTAGCCAGCTAAACGGAAAAAGCTCGGCAGGTGTTGTACCGAGTGGCTAGATTCGCTCATAAAATTAACCGGTTCCCAATTTCGCACTATTAAAAAAAGAGAATAATTATGGCCCTATAATCCACTAACTTAACCTATCAAAAAAAACACAATCTAAAAATTTAATGGCCAATATATTTGCTACTAACTTATTCTTTTTTGCAAACAAAGCAACAATCTAACTGGAGAATGAATATGGTTATATTAAGAAAAATGTGGTTGAGTGGACAAAAGAATGTTAAATGACTTAAAGTAATTAATAAAATAAACTGAGTACAATATGAGGATTGTACATACAGAGACCAATTCAGTTGGAAAACCTCAGTTCTATATGCCTTATCACTAAATGCACTAAACTACTTATCAAAGTGATCACTTGGCGCAGACTAAGCTTCTTACAACTAGGTATGCGTGCGCTAATAGCTGCACTGATGGTGATAATATGCCGCAATGAGCGGACACAATGATTAGATCAAAAAAAAAACTTGAGAAGTTAATAAAAACACCAGATCAGATTAAAATATGGTTAGCTTGATTCATATGATAAAAAGATAAAAGTTCAGAGCAGTTATATCTGCCGACTAATTAATGAAATGAAAAATTAATGAAAAGAATGAAGTCATCCAGCCAGCACTTATCTTTTAAAATGAGAAAACCAATCAAAGCAATTTGATTAACTGGTCCGATAAACCAGTGAATAAATATAAATTTAATTAATTGAAATCAATGAGCTACCTCAATTCAAGGTGGGATTTATATCGATAAAAGTAAACAAAGATTAAACATCAGACACAATGAAACATAAAACGTATACCCAAATCCCGTCGTCGAACTCTGTCGATGGCCTCTAGTGTGGGAACCACCGCCGTTCTCTAACAGAAGTTCTGGCCCAGCACAGCTCTAGAAGCACAAGAAGTTTGGGCCCAGCCGAAGAGGTTCTGGCCCGGCCGAAGAAGTTGGTTCACCAGGTAAACTACTGGCCCAGCAGAAGGAATTGGGTCAGCAGGAGAAATTCTGACCCAGCCGAAGGACCCTGAAATAATCCAGTACGCATTAAATGAAGCCCCCTTACTTTAATAAAAAAAATCATAGACCCCCTTACTTTAATAAAAAATCATAGACCCCCTCCCTCTTTGCATAAATACATCTTCTTTATAAAACAAATTTTCCCAGACAAAAAAAACCCCATGGACTTACAGTGCAATAAAGCAAATAAAAGAGATATTAAGGTTCCGGCAACTTGAATATAAAAAGATAGATATGAATCACCCCTAAAAGAATATATAACTTCCCCATATGATCAAAATTAAAGTTGCATTAAAATAAAAATTCGGATCAAGTAAAATGGAGTAGATAAGATAACACATGGGGAAAGCAAATGGCGTTATGTGCACAAAAAAAAATAAAAGGTAGATAAGCAATCAATTTCATTAATTTAGGCAAAAATGGTAGCGATATTTACCTCACTCGGACTTGAGGGTTTAGAGGAGAATCGACGGTCTCGGTCTTATGGGACGAACGTGGGAGCCGCTAGAAATAATGGAAACAAAAAAAAATTTAGCAACATGGCGGTCAAGTGCTCCATAGGCCACAGAAAAAGGAATCCAGAGAAAATGCTTACCTCGTATAGCTTGTAGAACCCGAATAATCGGTCGTGTCAAAACACAAACAGAAACGCACAGAAATCCCCTATCAAAGGGTTGTATTATACCACAATACGCAACACGTGCCGTTTCTTGCTATACTCGCAAGCGTTCACCAGGCAGATAACTTAGCAAAGAGACCTCTCCAACCTTCCGTCTCCTGTCAATTTGCCCTAAATTAAATACTGACTGCGACACAAGTAGTGATGGGCTGAAAACTCGGCGAGTGACTCGATACAAGGAATAACTCTAAGAAAATAAACGCCCCAATTCTCGCTTATTATCATGATAAATGACGGCGGAAGCCACGAATAGTGAGCTAAAATTACATTCTTCCAGAAAGGCTAGGAAATGCTCTAACAGAAATAATAAACCTTCAAAAATCTAAATCGAGAATGAAAAAAAAACGCGCGATACGTAGCCCATTCCTATTATTTGGCAAAAACCTCACAAAAAACTGGTCAGCTGTACCGAACGAGAAATATATTTGAAGCAGAGGTCCAAAAACGATCTCCGGAACATCAACGTAGGGTTCTCAAAAGGTAATAGAATATTCAAACTGAAATTAAATTATGGTTCAATAAGTCAAATGCAACGTATTTGCAGGCTAACTGAATTGTTTAGAAATATAAATCGACTAGCTGGCTGTTACGATAATATAAGCCAAGTTAACTTAATAATAAGGTACATACATCGATTAAGAATACAAATATATAGCTAACCTATACTTAAAATATAGTTAATTTTACATTGAGAAAAGAGGCAATTTCAAGCGACTTATTAAATTCAGAATTAATAAACCGATAAGTGCAAAATACAGCATGGGTTTTTCCCTAAATGCGGCATATAAATGAAATTTTAAAATTGGCAAAATCGAACTGTTACAACTCCCCCTCTCCTTCAAAAGGAGGGAAACTTAGAGGAAGTTAACCGACGATAATAAATTAATTGAGGTAGGTAATTCAAAGCACTTATGTGACGTACGGGTGTACCCTACATGCTAACCTATAGCAAATTAAAGTAACTTCAAAGGTACCGCATAAAAAAAAAATTGATAAGCCAAAACATTACTGACCACCAGCTAATTTAAATGTCACCAATTTCCAAATTAAATTAGTACATTAAGCTTTTTTTTTTTTTTTTTTAAAAAACTAATAAGAAAAGTAAGTGTAATTAATAGATATAATAACATAACTGGAACAATTTCCAGAAGCCAAAAATAAATTGAACCAACCAGAACTAAGTAATAGAATATAAACCTATATTCAACATAACAGGCATACGTCACCCCAAACACTATGCCACGGTCAGCGATGGGATACTCAGGATGACCCCCAATAGATTGTTCCATTAAATTTTAAATAATAAAAATCAATAAAAATTAAATTAAATAAGTAAAGATAGATAGACAAACAATCAGGAAAATAGCAAAATAGATAAAGTTAAGTAATGAGAAAATTAAAGACACAAGGTAAGTAATAAAATAATGCAGAGCAAAGAAAATCAAGAAAGGTCATGAAATCGACAAAGCTAAGTAATAAAGTAAGTAAAGAAAATTAAAGACAAGGTAAGATAATTAAAAGGCAAGGTAAGGTAATTAAAAGACAAGGTAAGGTAATTAAAAGACAAGGTAAGGTAATTAAAATTAAAAGTAAATGAGAAGAATAACGGTAAGAGAAAGTAAAGAAAGAAAGCAAATCACAATTACAAGAACATGAGAGAGATAACGGTAAATGCAGAACAACTTTCTCAAGGCTGCTCCAGCTAACAACAGTAGTGAGTGACTGAAGGTCAGCCTTACTACAGCACTCTGTGGGCTTTTACCACAACCAGTATCTCGGTGCAGAAGAAATTCTTTACCAATTTGATGTCAGCAACCATCGAGTCAAATTGCAAGCCAAGCTAGTTACCTACAACAAACCGATCGCCCCAACTGCAGAGCAAAGAGAATCAAGAAAGGTCGGAAAATCGACAAAGCTAAGTAATAAAGGAAGTAGAGAAAATTAAAGACAAGGTAAGTTACTTACAATTACAAGTAACTGAGAAGGATAACGGTGAATGCAGAACAGCTTTCTCAAGGCTGCCCTAGCTACAACAGTAGTAAGCGGCGGAAGGTCAGCGTTACTACAGCACTCTGTGGGCTTTTACCACAACCAGTATCTCTGTGCAGAAGAAATTCTTTACCAATTTGATGTAGGCAACCATCAAGTTTCGCGCCAAGGCAGTTACCTACAACAAATCTATTGCCCCAACTGCAGGGCAAAGAGAAAAAAAACAAGTCCAGGTAATATCCCAAATAAATGGTAATGTAACCGTTAAGTCACAAAGTTCTAGACCGAAAAGTGAATAATACTCTGAGCAGTAAATCCAGATACATCCGAAGTAACACAAGTCACATTGCTCAAGTATATAAAAAAAACTCAAAGGTAATGGTCTAAGCAGGAAAAGCCAGCATAACTGAAAAACCCGAAGGTTAGTCTACTTAGGCCCAAAAAAAAAAAATCATAGTCAAAAGAAAGGTAAGCAAATCAACGAAAAAGCAATCATAAAAATCAGATAAGATAAAGGTAACGAAATAAATTCAAAAATAGATAACCAAAAATCAAAACAAGTAGGTATCAAGGTAAGTAAATAACTAATAAAGGCAATCATCAAATCAGACAACAAAGTTAAGGTAACGAATAAAATTCAAAGATAGATAATCAATCAAATCAAATAGGTAACAAGGTAAGTAAATCAACTAATAAAAGTAAACACTAAAATCAAACAAGAGAATCAAAATCAAGGTAACAAAATAAATTCAAGAAAAATAATAGCTAATCAACGCTCATACCCACAGTATAACAGTTTTCAGCTACCCATAAAAAAAAACAATATCAGATACAATAGTCACAATTCGGGGTCAAATTCGGGAGGTTGTCATAATCAGGAGAATAGTCAAATTCGGGGAAGTCATAGCCAGGTGTGTCAAATCCGAGATATTCGTCAAATCCGGGAAAATGGTCACAATTAGGAAAACAGTCAATTTCGAGAAATTTGTCACTATCGAGTAAGGTCACAATTCAGGGTAATGTCCAAGCAAAATGCATACAGATAAGAATTAATTTTTAAGATAGCTTATAAACTCATAGTAAAAATTCAACAAAACAATGTAGATATAAGAAATTGACAGAAAGAAAAAAAATATAATATCACAAATAAATCAAGGTAGATACAGAATATTAAAGATAACCATTATTTAAGAAAATTTAAATTCAAGGAATAGAAATACAAATTACTCATTAATTTGGTTTGAATCAGTTAGATGGACCATCAGAACCGGAATCGATGTACACCGGTTTCAAGTCTTGAACATGCCAAATACCCTTGCTATTACCGTGTTCATCCTGGAGTTCGTACGTACACGTACCGGTTTTCTTTTTGATCTTAAATGGACCTAGGAACTCAGGAGCCAATTTTGAGCTAAAATAATTGGCGGCGTTAGAGAGCACTTTATTTTTACGCCATACCTCTTGACCAGAAACAAAACTGACCGGACGCCTTCGAAGATTGTATTGGTGTCGATTTCTTGACTGTGCCGACCCAATTTTCTTATGAACTTTCTCAAAGAGCTGTTTAAAAGTTTCGATTCGTTTCCGAATGTAATTTTGACTGTCCGTCTCGGCCGATGGAATGACTTCGGTGTAATCTTGCCCAAAAGGTTTATGTTCCCGCCCAAAGTTCACTAGATAGGGAGTATAACCAGTAGTTTCGTGACGTGATGTTCGAATAGCACAACCAATAGATGGAAGATTATCTTCCCAAGTTCGATGATCGTTTTGGTTGACGTAAGATCGCAACATGCTTTTGACGACTCTATTGACACGTTCGGTATGATCAGCACGAGGATAATAAGATGCAGTATAGAAAATTTTGACCTTATACTTGTCACAAAGAGATTGGAATTCTTTGGATTTCATCTGAGTACCATTATCACAAGTTAGATACTGTGGAGCCCCATAAACCAAGAAAATGCCCTGTTCTATATGTTTGACTAAAGTTTTCGCTGTAGCAGAACGGCAAGGAAAGAGAACGACATATTTACTGAAGTAGTCGGTAACTACCAAGATGTGAGTATTGCCCTGTTTTGAACGAGGTAATGGTCCTACAAAATCTAGACTGATGGACTGCCAAGGTTCCCGAATATCGGGTCGATTACCCATTAAACCTGCTGGTGCTTTTTGCTCCACCTTATTTTGAGCACAAATATGACAAGATCGGACATACTTAGCAACATCTGCTCTCATCTTAGGCCAATAGTAACGTTCAGCTATTTTCCAAAACGTTTTAAAAATTCCAACATGACCTGAAGTTGGAAGATCATGACAGCGAACCAGGACTTCTTTTCGATGATCTTTTGGCAAAACTATTTTCCAAGAACTGGACTGATCAGGGAAGTTGGGACTTGTGGTCTTAACAAATTTAAAAAGATTACCACCTTCAACTCTCCAACAAGGAAATTTATCTGGTTGTTCTTCCAGCTTTTTCAACATATCGACATACCACTTATCAGAAGTGTTGGAGTAAGAAGGTAACGAATCCTCCACGGCTGCGATATCTTCTCTCAAAACTGGTACGGACCTAGATAGAAAATCTGGCACTATATGCTCTTTGCCTTTTCGATGGATTAGTTGAAAATCATAAGGTTGTAAACGAAGTGCCCAACGACCAAGTCGACCCTGCGGATTATGTAACCACAATAGTGAATGATGGTCTGTGATTACCTTGAAATGAACTCCCTCTAAATAATGCCTAAGTTTTTCCACACTCCAAATCACTGCAAGACACTCCTTTTCCATGACGGTCAACTTCATTTCCTGCCTAGTAAGGGAACGTGAGAGATAAGCAATTACCTTTTCCCCATCATCGAATTGCTGGGTTAGAACAGCGCCTAAGCCATAAGAAGAAGCGTCAGTTTGAAGGGTAAACATGCGATTAAAATCAGGACAGGACAAGACTGGAGCGGTAACAAGAGCTTCTTTAATTGATTTAAAAGATTCCTGACAATCTGGAGTCCATTCCCATTTTATGTTCTTTTTAGTAAGCCGAGTAATAGGGGCAATAACAGAAGAAAAGTTAGGAACGAATCGTCTGTACCAGGAAGCGGTCCCAATAAAACGTCGGATCTCAGTCACATTCTTTGGTGGTGATATGTTAATAATAGCCTGCACTTTTTCTGGATCGGGCCTCAATCCTTTAGAATCCACAACATAACCAAGATATTTTAGCTGGGGTTTGCAAAAGTGACATTTCTCTTGAGAAACCTTTAGTCCGGCTTCTTCTAAACGATCAAACACAAGACCTAATATCCTCAAATGGTCTGAAAAAGTCTTGGAAATAATAATGATGTCGTCTAAATAGACCATGACGTTGTTTTCTAAGTCAACACCTAAGACACGATCGATAATACGTTGCCAGGTAGCAGGCGCATTGGTTAAACCGAAAGGCATGCGCAGAAAATGGAAGAGATTTCGACCTGGAACAGTGAATGCGGTAACCTCACGAGAAGACTCATCAAGAGGTACCTGCCAGAATGCTGATTTGATATCAATAGAGCTGATATAACGTGCGTCGCGGAGACGGTCTAAAATGGCTGAAATATAGGGAATGGGAAAGCTGTCCTTTTTAGTAATAGAATTGACCTTTCTAAAATCGATGCAAAAGCGATAATCATTGTCTTTCTTGCGTACTAAACATACAGGACTAGACCAAGGACTTTTCGATGGTTCTATTACACCCAGCCTTAACATTTCATCTATTTCCTTATCTATAATCGCCTGCTTGAACGGAGAGACAGGGTAATAACGCTGTTTAATAGGTCTTGAGCCAGGTTCTAATTCGATTACATGCTCAGCTACTTTACAGTAACCAAGACCAGTACCCATTAAAGAAAATTTCTCCTTTACCAGCGAGTCAAGAGCGGATCTTTCAGAAACAGACAAAGAATCACCATCCACAATACTACAAATTTCAGGAAATTTATCTGAAAAATGCCAAACATTCTGTCTCAGATCAGGTACAATGTCCATGGCTTTCCAAAAATCGATACCTAAAATAAATCTATGAGCTAACTCTGGAAGTACTAAAATGTCTATTATACGTGTCCTATCTAACAAGGTTACAGGTGTCTGAAAATAACCTATACTTGAACAGGTCTGGCCATTAGCAACAGTACATGTGGTCTGATTTTTAATAAGTTTTAAACCCAATCCCTGCAAAATTTCTAAACCAGGTTGACCAACAATAGTCCGAGTAGCTCCGGAATCTAGTAAGCCTAAAATAGGGTGACCCAAAACAGAAATCTCCAAATATGGGCGCTCATCGCCGTGCGCAT
>MU183279.1:109726-141329 GCA_016904865.1 Pissodes strobi | reverse complement strand
GTTTTAAAAATTCCAACATGACCTGAAGTTGGAAGATCATGACAGCGAACCAGGACTTCTTTTCGATGATCTTTTGGCAAAACTATTTTCCAAGAACTGGACTGATCAGGGAAGTTGGGACTTGTGGTCTTAACAAATTTAAAAAGATTACCACCTTCAACTCTCCAACAAGGAAATTTATCTGGTTGTTCTTCCAGCTTTTTCAACATATCGACATACCACTTATCAGAAGTGTTGGAGTAAGAAGGTAACGAATCCTCCACGGCTGCGATATCTTCTCTCAAAACTGGTACGGACCTAGATAGAAAATCTGGCACTATATGCTCTTTGCCTTTTCGATGGATTAGTTGAAAATCATAAGGTTGTAAACGAAGTGCCCAACGACCAAGTCGACCCTGCGGATTATGTAACCACAATAGTGAATGATGGTCTGTGATTACCTTGAAATGAACTCCCTCTAAATAATGCCTAAGTTTTTCCACACTCCAAATCACTGCAAGACACTCCTTTTCCATGACGGTCAACTTCATTTCCTGCCTAGTAAGGGAACGTGAGAGATAAGCAATTACCTTTTCCCCATCATCGAATTGCTGGGTTAGAACAGCGCCTAAGCCATAAGAAGAAGCGTCAGTTTGAAGGGTAAACATGCGATTAAAATCAGGACAGGACAAGACTGGAGCGGTAACAAGAGCTTCTTTAATTGATTTAAAAGATTCCTGACAATCTGGAGTCCATTCCCATTTTATGTTCTTTTTAGTAAGCCGAGTAATAGGGGCAATAACAGAAGAAAAGTTAGGAACGAATCGTCTGTACCAGGAAGCGGTCCCAATAAAACGTCGGATCTCAGTCACATTCTTTGGTGGTGATATGTTAATAATAGCCTGCACTTTTTCTGGATCGGGCCTCAATCCTTTAGAATCCACAACATAACCAAGATATTTTAGCTGGGGTTTGCAAAAGTGACATTTCTCTTGAGAAACCTTTAGTCCGGCTTCTTCTAAACGATCAAACACAAGACCTAATATCCTCAAATGGTCTGAAAAAGTCTTGGAAATAATAATGATGTCGTCTAAATAGACCATGACGTTGTTTTCTAAGTCAACACCTAAGACACGATCGATAATACGTTGCCAGGTAGCAGGCGCATTGGTTAAACCGAAAGGCATGCGCAGAAAATGGAAGAGATTTCGACCTGGAACAGTGAATGCGGTAACCTCACGAGAAGACTCATCAAGAGGTACCTGCCAGAATGCTGATTTGATATCAATAGAGCTGATATAACGTGCGTCGCGGAGACGGTCTAAAATGGCTGAAATATAGGGAATGGGAAAGCTGTCCTTTTTAGTAATAGAATTGACCTTTCTAAAATCGATGCAAAAGCGATAATCATTGTCTTTCTTGCGTACTAAACATACAGGACTAGACCAAGGACTTTTCGATGGTTCTATTGCACCCAGCCTTAACATTTCATCTTTTTCCTTATCTATAATCGCCTGCTTGAACGGAGAGACAGGGTAATAACGCTGTTTAATAGGTCTTGAGCCAGGTTCTAATTCGATTACATGCTCAGCTACTTTACAGTAACCAAGACCAGTACCCATTAAAGAAAATTTCTCCTTTACCAGCGAGTCAAGAGCGGATCTTTCAGAAACAGACAAAGAATCACCATCCACAATACTACAAATTTCAGGAAATTTATCTGAAAAATGCCAAACATTCTGTCTCAGATCAGGTACAATGTCCATGGCTTTCCAAAAATCGATACCTAAAATAAATCTATGAGCTAACTCTGGAAGTACTAAAATGTCTATTATACGTGTCCTATCTAACAAGGTTACAGGTGTCTGAAAATAACCTATACTTGAACAGGTCTGGCCATTAGCAACAGTACATGTGGTCTGATTTTTAATAAGTTTTAAACCCAATCCCTGCAAAATTTCTAAACCAGGTTGACCAACAATAGTCCGAGTAGCTCCGGAATCTAGTAAGCCTAAAATAGGGTGACCCAAAACAGAAATCTCCAAATATGGGCGCTCATCGCCGTGCGCATGTGCAATAATAAAGTCCAAAAAATTCTTATTAGGAAAACTAATGTCATTGGTCGGTGGAGTGGAAATAACAGGAGAGGTCTGCCGACCTAACGACTCTCCCGAATACCGTTTCCCGAACCGGAACACTTTGGACAATTTCTAGTAGTCACATCTGGAGTACCACAACGATAGCAATGGATCTTCTTACTGCTAGGGCATTGCCGATTTAAATGGCCTGTCTGGTTGCAGTTCCAACAAGTAACTGGACGTCTAGGAAAAGATGGTCTTTCAGCTGGTGCTCGTGCTGCTGGTAATGCAACTACATCAATGGGCGGTAAATGATCACTATATAAGCTAGAAGTAGATGCATCAGAAGCCAAGAAAGCGAAATCAGGTTCGACAAAATTTTGTCGCCTCCTAGATGGTGGAATATAATGATCAGCTCGGTACTTTTTAGCTTCAAGCTTAAGGCACTCAGTCTCTAGCTCCTCCAATGAATTAACAACAGGAAGCTGAGTTGTGTAAAATGGGGACAAATTCCTAGAAATGATATCCAGCTGAACATCGTCAGACATACCTCCATAACGCCTAAACAAAGCACTCATACTAGACAAATAATCAACGATACTCTCAGACTGGTCTTGCGTTCTTTCCAAAATTTCTTTAAATAACCTAGCTTTATAATCAGGTGGTTCGAAATGTCTACACAGGAGATCAGATAAACTTTTCCAGTTAACAAACCTAGCTCGATTAGCACGGAACCAATTCAATGCTCTGCCAGAAAACAAATCTATCGCTGACTCAAATAATTCCTGTTCAGATATACCCCTAGCAATACGTAACTCAGACACTCTTTCTAAAAAGTTGTGAACTGAAAGTTGTTTGCAGTCACCTGAGAATTTAAGATTCCATTTTTCAACACGAGTTTTAAAATTACTAGAGTGACATGAACGAATTTTAGTTGGCGTGGAATTAGTTGGTGGTTTATTAGAATTTAAACTAGAAACAGAAGAGTCAGAATCTGATTCGTCTAACTGCGTTTTACTTAACAAAGCACTCAAATCTTTATCCGATTTCAACAGTGAATCTAAACTATCTAAAGCAGATAATATTTCTAGCAAAGAATCAGATCTAATTTTTAACTGTTCTTCTTTAAGATTAGCGGTAGGTATTCGATTAATTCGATTCAACAAGTGAACGAGACGTGATTGAATACGTTCAAAATTAGCTTTAGACTTAGTGTCTCCTGCTAAACTTTCTACTGAAGTTTGGAGATCTTTTAATGTTGTTAAAATATATTCGATTTCACTGTCAAATTTAAGCTTATATGGTGGATAATTTAGAGGTTTGCCTTTCTTTTCTAATTGTAAAACTGGACGTAAAGCTGCTCTTAATTGTTCAACAGTTTTTGAATCATCAGCTGGTAAACCACGAATACTAAGTTCATAGACAAGCATCTCTTTCCTAAGATAATTAACTATCATATTGTAATCCATCTTTACTGACTCAATAAGATAACAAAAGATAACAAAATTATAAACGAATAAAGAAAATTAGCAGGTAAATATAAATCAGCATAAAAATAAAGGTAGCTGTCCTCTTCGGAGAGCTCAATATGTAAATCAATGCGCAATATAAAAATATCAACAAAAAAAAAAAAAAATCACCTAGTAAGCAATCAAATAATAACAATGCTGGATAAATATTAAATCACTAGTTATCAAAATAATATGCAACAATAATACACAATGCTACCAATCAATGAAAATCACCTGGAAAATAAATCTAATAAGGCATACAGGACATAAATTAGAACAAATTTGCAATTTAAACAAGAAAAGGTCTCTCAAAAAAAAGATTGCCCAAATTTGCAATTTTGTAAAGAATAGGTCTCTTCAAAAAAAAAAATTGCCCTTTGAGTTGGGCGCCAAATTTGCAACACGTTTTTTTTTTTTAAGATTGAACCCCAAATTTTTTCCCAATTAATTAAAAGAAAATTGAACCTAGCCCCGGAGAGTCGCGTTACAAAGCCCGGCCCCTGTAGTCGTGGGGTCGTTTGAGCGCCACCCGTTCTAGCCAGCTAAACGGAAAAAGCTCGGCAGGTGTTGTACCGAGTGGCTAGATTCGCTCATAAAATTAACCGGTTCCCAATTTCGCACTATTAAAAAAAGAGAATAATTATGGCCCTATAATCCACTAACTTAACCTATCAAAAAAAACACAATCTAAAAATTTAATGGCCAATATATTTGCTACTAACTTATTCTTTTTTGCAAACAAAGCAACAATCTAACTGGAGAATGAATATGGTTATATTAAGAAAAATGTGGTTGAGTGGACAAAAGAATGTTAAATGACTTAAAGTAATTAATAAAATAAACTGAGTACAATATGAGGATTGTACATACAGAGACCAATTCAGTTGGAAAACCTCAGTTCTATATGCCTTATCACTAAATGCACTAAACTACTTATCAAAGTGATCACTTGGCGCAGACTAAGCTTCTTACAACTAGGTATGCGTGCGCTAATAGCTGCACTGATGGTGATAATATGCCGCAATGAGCGGACACAATGATTAGATCAAAAAAAAACTTGAGAAGTTAATAAAAACACCAGATCAGATTAAAATATGGTTAGCTTGATTCATATGATAAAAAGATAAAAGTTCAGAGCAGTTATATCTGCCGACTAATTAATGAAATGAAAAATTAATGAAAAGAATGAAGTCATCCAGCCAGCACTTATCTTTTAAAATGAGAAAACCAATCAAAGCAATTTGATTAACTGGTCCGATAAACCAGTGAATAAATATAAATTTAATTAATTGAAATCAATGAGCTACCTCAATTCAAGGTGGGATTTATATCGATAAAAGTAAACAAAGATTAAACATCAGACACAATGAAACATAAAACGTATACCCAAATCCCGTCGTCGAACTCTGTCGATGGCCTCTAGTGTGGGAACCACCGCCGTTCTCTAACAGAAGTTCTGGCCCAGCACAGCTCTAGAAGCACAAGAAGTTTGGGCCCAGCCGAAGAGGTTCTGGCCCGGCCGAAGAAGTTGGTTCACCAGGTAAACTACTGGCCCAGCAGAAGGAATTGGGTCAGCAGGAGAAATTCTGACCCAGCCGAAGGACCCTGAAATAATCCAGTACGCATTAAATGAAGCCCCCTTACTTTAATAAAAAAAATCATAGACCCCCTTACTTTAATAAAAAATCATAGACCCCCTCCCTCTTTGCATAAATACATCTTCTTTATAAAACAAATTTTCCCAGACAAAAAAAACCCCATGGACTTACAGTGCAATAAAGCAAATAAAAGAGATATTAAGGTTCCGGCAACTTGAATATAAAAAGATAGATATGAATCACCCCTAAAAGAATATATAACTTCCCCATATGATCAAAATTAAAGTTGCATTAAAATAAAAATTCGGATCAAGTAAAATGGAGTAGATAAGATAACACATGGGGAAAGCAAATGGCGTTATGTGCACAAAAAAAAATAAAAGGTAGATAAGCAATCAATTTCATTAATTTAGGCAAAAATGGTAGCGATATTTACCTCACTCGGACTTGAGGGTTTAGAGGAGAATCGACGGTCTCGGTCTTATGGGACGAACGTGGGAGCCGCTAGAAATAATGGAAACAAAAAAAAATTTAGCAACATGGCGGTCAAGTGCTCCATAGGCCACAGAAAAAGGAATCCAGAGAAAATGCTTACCTCGTATAGCTTGTAGAACCCGAATAATCGGTCGTGTCAAAACACAAACAGAAACGCACAGAAATCCCCTATCAAAGGGTTGTATTATACCACAATACGCAACACGTGCCGTTTCTTGCTATACTCGCAAGCGTTCACCAGGCAGATAACTTAGCAAAGAGACCTCTCCAACCTTCCGTCTCCTGTCAATTTGCCCTAAATTAAATACTGACTGCGACACAAGTAGTGATGGGCTGAAAACTCGGCGAGTGACTCGATACAAGGAATAACTCTAAGAAAATAAACGCCCCAATTCTCGCTTATTATCATGATAAATGACGGCGGAAGCCACGAATAGTGAGCTAAAATTACATTCTTCCAGAAAGGCTAGGAAATGCTCTAACAGAAATAATAAACCTTCAAAAATCTAAATCGAGAATGAAAAAAAAACGCGCGATACGTAGCCCATTCCTATTATTTGGCAAAAACCTCACAAAAAACTGGTCAGCTGTACCGAACGAGAAATATATTTGAAGCAGAGGTCCAAAAACGATCTCCGGAACATCAACGTAGGGTTCTCAAAAGGTAATAGAATATTCAAACTGAAATTAAATTATGGTTCAATAAGTCAAATGCAACGTATTTGCAGGCTAACTGAATTGTTTAGAAATATAAATCGACTAGCTGGCTGTTACGATAATATAAGCCAAGTTAACTTAATAATAAGGTACATACATCGATTAAGAATACAAATATATAGCTAACCTATACTTAAAATATAGTTAATTTTACATTGAGAAAAGAGGCAATTTCAAGCGACTTATTAAATTCAGAATTAATAAACCGATAAGTGCAAAATACAGCATGGGTTTTTCCCTAAATGCGGCATATAAATGAAATTTTAAAATTGGCAAAATCGAACTGTTACAGCGGCAAAATGTTTAATTCTCCCCAGTGTTTCTAGTATAAGAGGTTGGATTGGAGAATGCATCTTTAAACCGGGATTCGACAAAACTGTCTTAAATCACCTTCAAAAAAAATATTCTACCATGTCTAGTGAAGAACGGAAATGTATTTTGGCTTTTGCCGAAATGTCGATTAAAAAGATTTGGAATATTCCAAAAAAAATAGAAATTATTGAGGGTTCCGAGGATTTTGGTCCTTTAGGACGTCTTCCGAAACATGCTAAACAAGTTTTAGTTTTTTCTATTCGAGGCCTGTATCACAAATGGAAATTGCCTTTGGCATATTTTGTTTCCGGGACATATCGGTAAAAGGCGAAAAATTGAAATCTTCAATTTTGTACGTCCTCGATAATTTAAATGCTGTTGTATTTCTACCAAAGGCAATCGTTTGTGATCAGGATTCAAACAATAGAAAAGCTTTTAGTTTGTTAGGAATAAGTGCTGAAACGCCATTTTTCCTTTATCAGAAACACAGCATTTTTGGGATATTTGATGTACCTCATTTATTCAAAAATATCCGGTATAACTTGCTACAGAATAAATTTACCTTGTTCAAGAACATTATAAGTTTTGATCATATTAAAAGAGTGTTTGCAATAGATCAGTCTTCGAATACAGCACGAGCCATGCCAAAGCTTTCTCAGAAACATATTAACCCAAATGGTTTCGAAAAAATTAGCCTTACAGGTTCTGTCCCATACTGTTGCCGCAGCGGTAAAAACATGTCTCAAAAACGGGCAAATCCATGCGGATGGAATTTTTTGGAAGATATGAATCATTTATTTGATTCTTTAAATAGTAAACGGGTCTATTCAAAAAATCCTTACGGTTGTGCTTTGTCAGACAAAAATACCATAATATTCCAAACTTTTGAAAAAGGCGTGATATTTTTTAAAATTAAAAAACTCGAAGGCAGAAAGGCCGTCTTGTTTTGATGGTATGATTCAAACCATCAATGCAATACATGCCTGCCTTATTTGAATCGGAGAAATCCAAAAAAAAAATCGACAGATTAAATCAGGACTTCCTGAAAATTTTCTTTTCGACTATTAGGCAACATGGTGGATGGAATATAAATCCCAGTGTAGATATGTTTTGAAAATGCTATTCGATCCAATTAGTAACGAGTTTTCTAAAAGCTCGCTAGGCAAATTGTGGAAACGATAATGACGAGCAACTAAAAATTGAATAACAAAAAAAATCACACAAAAACTCATCAGGCTCAATTTACAATTTTTAATTAACATCTTTTATATCTTAACAAATTCAGAATTCAAAATTCAAATTTAAAACTCAAAATACAATTTTATTCATGCCATAATGTACATAACAATGCCGATTGCAAATTTTAATTTCTTAACACAAAATTCGACAGCATTCACTGTTCTCAACTACTGGGTGGTTCTTTTACTCACTTTCCAGGTAACACTGATGATGACACCGGCCGAAAGCGCTCTGTTACGCTAATTTAGAGGTCCTTTTGGATTAAAGTTTTATGTATGGAATACAAAGAGTGTTTCATTTAGTATATTTCGTACATGCACACAGCTTTCACTCTCAACTTATTAAATTTAAGGGCGCATTCCTAAAGTAATTTCATGAAAGAAAGTTCATCTAAACATGGGGTGTTAAAAAAATGGTTTTTTATAAATATTATACATATTTTTAAAAGGACTTTTTTGAAATTTGGCAGGTCTATTTTTGGTGATAAAACTATCTATTTTAGCCATAACTAGAATAAAATTATTAAATTTATTATGCCCCAGGGGGGCATCTTTCCAATTATTTTTGTTCGAGAAATGTACGCCACTAACTTTTTTGTAATTTTTATTAAATGAAGCAACTAAAAATACAACTTTTTTGCTACTATAATTTTGTTCCTATCTGACCTCGCTTTCGAGAAAAAAAAATAAATACCTTTTTATTATATGTTCCTGGCTCTTGCAATAAGCAATAAGTTGTTTTTATTTTTTTTTCCTTTCAAATTCCACAAAATATTTTAAGAAAATTTGCCATCGCTTGTCTTAAATTAGTGTCCAAAAAAGGCTAAAAATATCTGAGTGGTCAGGGCGGAGATATTAATAACAAAATTTAACACCCATCATGTAAAAAAACAATTCATTTCCAGACCCATGTTTATACGGACTTTTTTTCATGAAATAAGTTCACCAATACGCGCTTACCTAAAAAATAATCATTCTGTGTAGAAATTTATTACACCAGAAGAAGAAAATTCTTCGTTGTTTTGCAAAAGTATGAATATCACAAAGTTTCGGAAAACAACAAATAAGTCATTTAATAAATTAATTGGCCAAAATAAAAAAAAAACAAGTGTATCTCGAAAAACATAACATGCCAAAAATCTGGCAAACTTGTTTTTTCTAACTAACTAGGCAATTAAACTGATGCACAAAACAAAAAGTTCGATTCACCCATAAAAATTCTCGGTTGAATTTTCGAATTTTTTGCAGTGTCTTATTCCAACCCCTGTATAATACAGTTCCTACCAAAATGAAATATTTCCTATAAAGTATCTTTTTCTCAATAAAATTTTCTACAACATAATTCAAACCGCATCTCGATATCTTTTTTCGTTCAAAACTTATGACGTAATTAATGTTTGAAAAAAATACAATATCCATATTATTATGTCCCGTAGTTTAGTAAAAAATTGTTTAAAAACAAGTTTTTATTTATATGATCTAAAAACAAAAAAAAATGGAACTAAATTAAATAATACTAGACCTGGAAATTGATCTTGACAAAAGTAATTCTAACAATCTTTTTTATGTATTTCATAAAATAAATTAACACAGCTAAATCCCAGGACAAGCTCTTTTATCGGTGTGATTTAATTTAATGTTTATTTTCTTTTTTTTAGAGCAATCTTGTTTTTTTACTTCAGAGTTTTCGCTCTTGTTACAATGCGCCGCTTACCTCAGGACTCATACCTACACTTTGTTTTACGTATTATGAGAATTTAACGAGTAATGTGTAAGGCCTCAATAAGTAAAAAATATAAAATTTTCCTCTTGAAATGCGGAATTTAAAAAATTACTTATTTTTTAGTCCACCTTAAAAATCCAATTTTTAAAAAAACCGTATGATTTTTTAGAGACATGCAGGCAATAATTTATATTTCCATAATTCAGGTAAAAATATTTTTAATTTTTCCTTTGAAATGCGGTATTATTAAAATTTTTCTTTAGTTAGGATTCAACGAAAGAATAAATGAAGATCTGATAGAGATGTTGACGACAATAAGGCAAAAGTCATACATTTTTGTCTATTTAGTGATTTTTTTAATTGAATGATTATACTTACCTACATACTTACAATTCAATTTCGTGTCAACCAACTATTACATATTGATGTATATCCTACTTCATATATAAATTGTAAAGATGTATTTGATATTTTCTATCGTTACATTTTCATAATAATTTACTAAATAATCCCATTTTATTTCGCCTAAATTAATTTAATGGGTACCTACCTACTTACAGACGTATTATTGTACGTCTTTTAAAAATCGGTTTTGTATTTAAATAATTAATGTTTCATATGTTCATAATAACTATTACAACGTAAAAGAGATATATTTTATTTTCTAAATCAAACGTTTTCGTTATAAAACCATAAACCCAACCATAGTCAGGTCACAGCTTATACCGTACCGACGGTATAAGCTGTGGTTAGGTTTATGATGAAACGCATTAAATCATAAATATTCCTCAAACTCACATTTGTTTTAAGACAACCGGCAATAATGCATGATTTTATCGTCGAATTGCGCGCCATCTCATACCGAGTAGCATAAGTAAGCGAGCCGAAATCGAGCTTTGGACGCTCGCTTGGCCAAGCGAGAGTCCAAATACAATACGTTTTTATACCGTTTAACTGAGCGTCTATTCGCAGTAGTTAGGTTTATGGTCATATTATGAAATGTAAATCGATGCCGAACGTGTATACGGAATGTGTTGCTAATTTTTTTTCTGAATTTCGGGTTAGCTTGGGTTAGTTCTTGTCAGCTTTGCTCCCTAAACGAGCGGAAGGTAATGTATACGGAATTTAGGTTTATTTATCGACATTTGTCAGAGAAGATCTATTTTGTATATCCTCAAATATTAAAACACCATGTCCAAGATCCAAAAGAACTTTAAAATCACATTCAGTATGCGCGTTTAGCGCCGTTTTACATTCCGTTCACATATTTGGCGCTTGAGCTCTGGTTTTAAATTCACATCTGACCAATGAAATTGCGCTGGGTGTCAAATACATGTACGGCATGTATAATACTCACCAACAAACCTCTTTTTAACTTAACTTATTTCCGGATAATTCCACTTAAATATTGATGTCGGATCTCTAAGCATTACTGGTTGAGCTACTAGGGCTTGAAAATACATGTAAAAAATATATTACCGGACATAATTTCGAGGGGCAGCAGGCCGGATCTCAAGGACGCCAGTAGTGTATTTACGCCGGAGCTGACACCCTCTCCACTCCCTTTTTATTTTAGGTGACCTTGAACTAGGCCCGACCCACTTGATCGTGAAACCAGCCCATTTGCGCCAACATATTTAACTTTGAGATTATTTGAAAGTTAACTTTGTATAATCTTGAACTCCAGTCACTTAACCTTAGATATGCATAACGAACGCATTTAAACTTCATATTATTTGAAGATGGACTTTATATGACCTTCAACTATTGCATGATTTTTTCCTGAGTGATTTCAATATTGATTTACTAATATATATTTTTTACCTATGAATAACTGTTCGGAAGTCAATTAAGGACATTTAGGTGCTCTGAAAGTCATCCCTTTTTGAAGATGATCTTGAACTAGACCTTGGATGTCCTTGACTTTAAATGGCGTTGCAATAATCTGATAGTAGAAAAGAATGGACAGAACTGTGGTAGCCAAACATGTAACAGGACATTCAAGGGCATCAACGTTGAGCATGCAAACATGTACATCATCGAGAATAAGCATAACCAATGAATCAAGTAGCGCTCCCTTCCTCCTACGCTCAGATGATTCAGAGTGCCTTCAAGTTCAAAACATCTAGTTAAAGAACATATTATTCCAACAATGACTATATTGACTATGCATTGTTTTTCAATGGAATTCAGCAAACAGTGTTCAATTTCATGAGGCGCATGCCTACTTTCATGGAGCTTTCAAAATAATTATTAAAATCTTTGTATTATTTCTTACATCTTCTATGCAGTGAGAAATCGTTTAATCCCGAAATAGAATAATAGATTACGCTTCAGATTTATATCAGATGGTTCAATAGTTTATTCGGAAAATAATGGTGCAGACAACAGAAGCAGGAAAAAGCCAGGTATATTAACGACATACCTGACTTTTTATTATTGAAAATTATATAATGTAGTAAACTGGTTCTATCCAGACATTACAGCCACAGAGACCCATTTGAAAAATTTTAAGACTGAGTCAAAATTTTAATGTAAATTATGGGATAAAAAAGACACCAGCACATGTCTTAAAATATCTTTTCCAATTAAAGATGTCGACAAAGTTTATGACACCAATATTTGGCCTGAAAAGATCATGATGCAAATGTTTAGATTCAGGAAAAGTTTATAAAATACAAATCAAAGACGAACAACAAACTAGGAATACATCTTTCAACAACATATCTTGGACTGGTAAAATCAGACTTTAGCGGAGCCCCTAAGAAACTCATAGACGTGTGGATCTGGCGTTTAAATGTACAGTGTTTCTCCAACAAAGCGAATCTTCTAGAAATTCAAGGTCAAAATTCAACATTTTATTAATTGACGAGGATTGGTTATCCAATGAAAAAATTAATAGTACATCAATAGATAATTTTTGTAGACCTGAGCATTTGCATGGTAGATCTGCGATTTTCATGCATGAGTCCCTGACGAAACAAGTATGCCCTATTAACTATCTAAGAGTTGTAACTATTGTTACCTGTTACCCCATTATCCTTTGACTTGACTCAAGCTTTTGACGAGGTCGATAAAAAGTTTGTACCACTGAAACATGAACAAATGGGTTCATTCTAAGCAGCTGCTTTTATGAAAGAGCAGCTCCTGTTGTGTCTATCGTAATATTAATACTACCACACCTCTGGTATCCGCGACAGTTTTATTCCCCCATGAGAACGCTGGTAATAATCAATAATATTTTCTGGTATTGTAATGTCGAAATATACAAGAAATTTTCATATCTGTTGAGTTGCTCTCCACATTTTAATTTCTGAACTATGCAACTCTCCGAATATCCAAACAACTGCAGCAGAAAAGGCGAGACCCTATCAGTGTGACTACAAAAATAGTGTTTTTATTTACAAGCAATCTTAAAATCCAACAGAAAAAACTTTCTATTTCTACTTTAGTGCTAGTTGATATTATAAATAATAAAATATAGGAAAATGCCCATACGTATGATGTAATTGCTAAAACTTTAACTCTAGCAACTGGTAAGTTAAGATTATTATGAGATGGCAAAAAAGATATGAACGCCAACTTACCCAAATAAATCCAAAGAATTATCAAATTTTTATTAAGTTTTCATAAGTTCTCAGCTAAAAACTCATCAATGGCAAATTTCCCAAACTATGGTAACCCCATACGAATAGAACTTGAGATATGAATGCACTGCAATATTATCGAAATAATTTAATAATTATCGTAATATAATCAGCATATAAATAACCTATTAATTGACTTGTTACAAAGTTATATTGGGCCTAAAAATGTGTGTTGTGGGGGCTCCAGCCAAATCAAGTTGTATTATTAATTTAAATCTTGCAGGAAAATTGAATTTCTTGAAAATGAGGTCTGGTTATTAGCAGGGTCTTATAATTGCTCTAAGACGATTTTAAGATTTAATTTAATCCTCATCCGAAAAGGATTATATAGAGCAGATAAGATTTCCTTAAAACGAGAACAATTTTCACTTTACTTTATCGTGGCTTTGTTGGAAAATTTCATAATCTTGCTGTTATTAAACTATTAGAAATATGATGTAGCATAAAATCTAGACTAAAATTATTAAAAATAAAGTGAAAATCTCTAGAGCATTTTGTGTCTAATTTAAAATGATGTTTGATATATTTCTTTTAAAGAATATCAAAGTACAACTTGAGACTAAATTTACTGGAAATAAATTATTTTACAAAAAATTATAAATAAACTATAAATCAAAGACAGTAAGATGATATGAAAAAATATCATAGAGTATTTTACGTATATTATCTACTGATAAGATAAATTATCATTTAAAACTGACTTGCGTTGACTTGAGTGTTTGATAGTAGCTCGGGACAGTCTTTTGATCAAAATATTAATAGTTCCGACGAATTTATGTTTTAATAGCTTATCGCCCTTAAACTGATGGACACAAAAAGCTACTCTATTGTGTGGCGAAATCCAAGACCATCCTCAATTTTTTTTAAATGCTGAATAAATTCGCTCGGATGATGAAAAAATTAAACAAATAATAGCTGCTATTATTGCACTACTTGTTACAAAGGAACGAACACTTTTATTTTTTTATCTAATTACTTATCATGTTTGATTGAAGTGTTGCCAATATTATATCCATCACCAATGCCACCTTAAATTATTTCATCTGTGGAGATAGCCCTAAAGCAATTAAGATATTGCTTTTAATAAACCCCATGATATTCAAAATTATCGTTTTAGAATGTCCACACTACACTGTTTGATTCATTTTTGCAAATGGTTCTTGCATATTTCTTTCTTACTAATTTTTAAAACTTGTCAAGTAAACTGATGAAATGGGATTAGTTGTGGACAATTTAAAACCTGGACATGATTCCAGTAATGATGGCAACATAGCTAGGAGAGTTTTTAATGATCCCGAAATTCCCGCTGCTATAACAGGTAAATATTGATAAACAATTATTAAGTTTAAATTTTTTTAAAATTTTAAATGTGATAGCTAGCTGTTGTTAGATAACCACATATACTTTTGGCATTTTGTTAAAAGATACCAGACAACTTTATATTTATATTTATATTCTTGGTACTCTATGCCAAGTAATTTCCTCAAGGTCTTCATGCATGAATGTAATGTAATCCAATTTTTTAAATTGTTAATTGGTCAATTATCAGAGAAAACACTGAAAGCTCGGCACAAAGAGATATGACAAATTAGTTTACATCATTCTCGCAAATCATCGAAGATCCGCTCAAATATGGATATAACTAAAACACTTTTATTGACGTCTGATCCGGAATTATCAAATGTTAGGCAAGCTTCTTCCATAAAATGTTCTAAGCTTGATAATTATATTTTTATATACTTCCGATCAATTATGTCCGGTTGAATCAATTCAAAACATAGATGTTAGCGAGCAGGAGGAACATATAGAAAATGGTGAGTGTTCTGATAAAGAAATAGATGTAAAACGCTCTTTACAGTTAAATATTTATTTTTTTTTGTTAACGATTATCGTATTTTTGTATTACAAAATAAGGTTAGTTCAAATTACTTACCTAGTTTAAATTAAATGTTTTAAAATAATCCAACTTTTGGTATATTTTTTGTGCTAATAATTAAAATTATAAGTATTAGTATAGTTCGCCCAACCGTTGTTGACCCTCGAAACGCATGCAATAGCATGCGTTTAGAGGGTCAACAACGGCTGGGCGAACTATAGGTATAAAGAATTAGTCACCAATTTTTCATGAAACATCATTTGTATAATATGACATCTGTTTGATGAATCAATTTATTGTTAATTTACATACACAATAATGTATTTTTTTTTTATGGCAGTGGCACACACACTAAAGGTAGACCCTATGGCGCTCGACGAGCGGTGTGTGTGCGAAGATGTTGATTGACACGGCTCTTGAATATTTGTAAGTTGTAATTAGTGGGAAACAGATGTCCTGGGAGTGAGTTCCACAGTGATGCAGTGCGCCAGACAAAGGAGTTCTTGTAAAGCGATGTTCTAGGTGTTTCCAGTTGTACGATGAACTGGTGCGCTCTTGCCGTCTGTCGTGACTGTCTGACAGGAGCTGCCAGGGGCGGGATGAGGCGGACCAAATACTGGGAACATCTGCCGTGAAAGTATCTGTAAAACAGAGATATCTCGGCTACATGTCTGCGGTGTTCCAGACTATCTAGATTCTGGGTCAACTCCGGGTCGCCGACGAGACGCACAGCTCTCTTCTGAATGGAATCCAGCAGCTTTAGGGTGTGCTTTGGTGCGGCACCCCAGATATGTGAGCAATATTCTAAGCACGGTGTTATTTGCGCTTTGTAGAGCAAGAGCAACTGCTGCGGTGTATAGAGTTTTTTGTTGCGAAATAGCGCACCAAGCTTCTGGGAGGCTGATTTTTTGATGTTAGCAACGTGGTCATGCCAGGACAATTTACTGTTGACCGAGACACCCAGCAGTCCGATTGACGAGGATGAATGAATGGTCGATCCTGCCATAACGATGTCAGGGCCCGCTGTATTGGCCCTCTTGGTAAACGTTGCTGCTTGGGTCTTTGCTGCATTGAACTGGACCAAATTTCGGTCGCCCCAAGTTTGAACTTTCTCCAGGTCTTGATTTATTGCCGTAATCTGCTCCTGTCTGCGGTGATGAGTCTCAGTCGCTGGTAAGGGTTTTTCTGATCTAAAGTGGGAGACAAGGGTACTGTCATCTGCAAAACTGTAAACAGGATTATTTGTTTCGGTCAGCAGGTCATTAATATAGATGAGGAACAGAGTTGGTGAAAGTATTGAGCCCTGAGGCACGCCCGCGTTGATGGTGAATGTGTCCGAGATGTGTCCATCGACTGCAACGTGCAGTATGTATGTACTTATGTATGTTAATATGACTAGTTCAAGCTTAAATTGTAGGAATATGGTTTTTTAATTAAGAAGTGGATATAGTATATAATATTATCAGAAGAAAAGCAACTAACTAATCAATTATTTTTCTCTTAGGACCCTTCTGCACTACCGCCCATTTTTTGTATTTGCGTATTGTTTTCAAAAAGGCTATTTATACCCAGTAAAATAATGATATTTCAGAAAAATATGTAATTTTAACGTTCTAAGGAAAATTAAATTTAGAGATTCTTCTAATGCACTGGAGAGCTTAGAGAAATACCTATTGGTCTCAAGCCCAATGAAAGGAAAATCCCAATCTACACTATGATGGCTAACGTAGATGGGGACCGAGTGTAGGCAGGAATAAGCCTCCCATCTGTCTTCGGACAGAATAGGGCACCCTCTTGTCCTTGAGATTAGAAATGGTCTCAAAAGGCGGATGAGCCTACACTTATGATGCTAGACGATAATAGTTTGAGTGTGCCATGCGATCCGAGTAGCGATCGGCGCTTGATTGGGTTCGGGCCAACAAGTGTGAAATCAGTGACTGAGCAGACAGATGTAGGTGACCAGACTCTGTATGCCGCGAGAGCTACTGGAAAAAATATCAAGCTTCGCCAAAAATCCAAAATAAATATTGCTACGAGGATTCCTGAGCGTAGGCAAACTCCAAATATTGAAGCGTGAGTTAAAGGCAGCAGAAATAAATATATGTGGTTTGACAGAAACCCACTGGAAGGGTAAGAGACACTTTACAACTAATGCAAAAGATTGCTCTAATTTGGATTAGTATTTTTTGCACTTTTTTCTGACATTATGTTGGATCTTGAAACATACAAATTCAGAAATCGCCACTCAGGTTCAAAAATATAGCGGACAACATAATGTTTCCCAAAGTCTGGAATCTGGAATTGGTGAGGGAGTGGCCTTAAAAGGTCCCATTGGACCCCCTGTGCGTCGTCCCTAGGTCAACCAATCCATTTAGGATATCGCCCAGCCTAGTGTTGTAAAAAAGGCGGCGATATTGCCTGTTGAGGCAGTTTTGAGAAAAGCCATGGTTGGCCATCTTTCTCCCAAAATGGATTCCCTTAGTTCTGAAGCAGCGTCGCAATCGCAGAGCAGAGGATCTACTGTTTCGTCCTCATGTTCACAGCCCCTGCATATAGGTGTCTCGCATAATCTCATTATGTAGAGATGTTTTCTTCGCTGGCAGTGTCCAGTCAGAATCCCCGCCATGAATCGTAGGTTCTTCCTTGACATACTCAGGCATGTCTTTGCTGCAGACTCACTGCAAAAGACAAGTTCAAGGTGAAGGCACCAAAATCTGAAAAACATAGGCTAGATTTTAAATTTATATGCGTCATCATCTAAAATTTACAATTTGAAAGTAAAATTTGTTTAAAATTGCGTAAAAAGCAAGCATAATTAAATGAATAAACCCTCTACATTCGAACGCACTCGGTTGAAAACAAGTAGTCGAAATTTGCAAAGCAAAGTATATTCGCAACCGGCTTTTGTACGGATCTGTATAAAAAGCTGTCCTAGGATAGGTAAAACATACTTTATCGATAATTGTGAGGTAAGTCAAGCTTATGCGTTATAATTTTCATAATTTTATTATACTTATTCTACTTTCAAGTTTATTTCATCCTGTATATCCATTGATTTTTCCTATAACTTGCGTACGTTTAGAAGAATGCGCCTTGCGACAAGTTTGAATATAGTCTTTGCAAGAAGAGCGACCTAAATTTTCGTTGCAAATTTGCACTGAGGAATATTTTTGAAGGGTTGACATTCTGAATTAGCTTTTAAACCTACAGGATATTTTAATGACGCATAGGAATGTTAATTAAACGACAAAGCTGCGTATAAAATATTTCCGTGAAACATAAGGAATTTTCTAATTTTGCAGTTATTTGCTTTCCGCATTCATGTTATTATTTATTTTCCTACATTATGTTATCCATATTACAAATGCTTATTCATATGTAATATGAATACACCCGAAAGTGTCCAATAATGTATTGATTAGGTTTTATTTTGTACGCTTAATTTAGAAAAAAAAACCGTGTATCAATGTTCGACTTTTGTTCGGCAAAGCGCCTTAATAGGCCTTGTTATTACGGTCAACAGAATAAAGTCGGCCCACGTATTCACGTGATGACAGAAATATTTGTACTACGCGTTCAGTTCCAGGTTGCTGTGTTTCATCATTTATAAATTAAAATAATTGAGACGCTATTTTGGAAGAATTTTACGATAAAGGCTGTAATGATAATTTTAATGATATTGAAAATTTGGGCGAGTTAAATGATTTGATAAAATCGCTTAATTATTAACCCTAGCAAACCTAATTACGTGACTGTCGTAATTTTATCAATTTATTTAAAAAAAAAAGTTTGAACAAACTCTATTTTTGAAAAAATAGAGAAAGAAAGCTAATATTTCTCAAAAATTGTTATTTTTGATAGGTTTTTTTTTCTAAAACAACACATATTTTTAACAAAAATGTAAAATATGTGTGCTATATATTAATAATAAACACCATAAAGAAGTTGCCAAGTGGCATACCTATACTTATTACTATTTTGGCGATCATTTTTTGAAGAATCGTGCATCGATGACCACTGCCCTGAATTAATATAACTAGTCACCTACGTTGGGGTTTGGAACCTTCGGCAACATGCACTAAAAACAGAGTTTCATCCAAAATACCGAAACAGAATTTTTGCACTCGACGCGCGTTTCGCTAACCATGTTAGCAACATCAGGAGATGATTAAAGCTAAAATGAAAATCTACCTAACTCTCTTTTATACTACTGTTTGCTTAATCAAGCGGAACTAAAAAGAACCAATCCTGGAATCCCGCTAGTCACGCTTGATCAACCAATACAATGGACTATACGGAATAGGCCCTCTATCTCCATTTAAACTATTCTTACATTTAATAATTTCCATACTTCCATATGCGTCTAATAATCTCCTATCAGTTATATTATGAATTAATTTTAAATTTTTAATTGTTATTCTATGATTATTATCAAAAGCATGCTCGGCAACACTTGATTTTTCTGTTCTACCATACTTTAAATGAGCTATGTGTTCTTTGAATCTCGTTTGTATAGATCTTATAGTTTGCCCAACATATTTTTGGTTACAATCCATACATCCAATATCATATATTCCACTTCTTTCTAATATTTCAATTTTATCCTTTGGACCACCTAATAATTTCTTAATGTTAAACTGAGTCTGATATATTAATTTTAACCTACTTCCTTAAAAACTTTTTGGAGTCCTCTAGTATACTGAGGATTATACGGTATCGAAACATATTTTGTATTTTCATCCTGATTGACGAAAGAAGTGGAATCACGAATGGTCTTTCTAAACAAATGCCTATTAATTAGCTTACTTATTAAGTTAGCATTAAAACCATTAACGTTCGCTATATTCCTAATTGTTTCCTTTTCATTATTAAATCTTTCTCCGCTAAGAGGAAAGTTAACCAAACGGTGTACTAAAAAATTAAAGCTGGCCATTTTATGTTGGTCGCAGTGGAAGGAGTCATTAGGAATATATCGGTTAGTGGCAGTATTTTTTCTGTAAATATCAAATTCTAGTGTGTTATTATCGTTCCTAATCACTAAAGTATCCAAAAATGGTAGCTGGCCATTGTTCTCATAAGTAAATTTAATGGTGGGGAAACGGTTATTTAGTTTTGTTACAAAACCATCAATATTAGCGGTTTTTGTGTCGAAAATCGCGAAAATGTCATCCACACACCTGTACCATACCCTTGGAACATATTCGAACTCCTGACTGATTTCATTTTCAAATTTACTCATGAAAAGATTAGCTAAGAACGGCGATAATCAGTTGCCCATTGCCGTGCCTTAAAGTTGTTGGTAATAGTTATTTTTGTATTGAAAATAATTTTGATCCATGCAAAGTTTGGTTAAAGTTAAATATTCTTGTTTGATTTCGTTATCAAAACTATTCATCTTAAGTAATTCACCAAGGTATTGCAAGGTCTGTGGGATTGGTACACTAGGGAATAATGAGCTAACATCAAACGAGATTAAAATTTCACCTTCATTAAGAATCGTGTCTTTAATTTTGTTTATGAAATATAAGGAATTTAGTACTCCTGAATTCTGTTGTTTCATAGGTAAATTTTCAAACTGGTTTGCTAGCCACTTGGATATATTATAAGTTGGCGATCCTATTGCCGAGACTATGGGACGCATTGCCTTCCCAGGTTTATGAATCTTGGGAAGACAATATAGTTTCGGCATAGTGGGATTACTCACAGATAATTTGTATCTAATTTGATGAGAAATAAGGTTGCTACATTTCTTCAAAGTGTTTTTAACTTGTGTTACTATCTTAGATAATGGATTTCTTGAGATTCTGTTATGGGGCCCTGATTCGATTAAATTATCAACCCGTTGAAAATATTCGCTTTTGTCTAATATAACAACCTTATTACCTTTGTCAGCTTTTAGGTAGAAAACATATTTCTCCTTCAATCTCTTGATTAAACTTTTTCCTTTTCCAGGTCGAGAGTTAACATTATTATTATTTACATTTTTTGAGATCTGATTTCTGCATGCTTCTCTAACAAATCCTTTAGTAGAGTCAGGAAGATGTTGAATAGAGCTTTCTATATTACCTACAATATCAAGTAAGTTATCGTTTGGTGGAGGCAATGCAAAATTCAGACCCTTGTTTAAAAGATCCAATTCAGCTTTATCAAAAGATTGAGAAGAGAGGTTTTCCACAATGTTTACGACTTCCTGAGAACTATCAAACTTAGGTTTAATTTTCCTGAGTTTTTAAATTTTTTATTGACGGATGACATTTTCTTGATATATTTTGTATCAACTACTAAAAACATTTTTCTCTGGAACTCGTACCATGCTTCATGTTCAATATTTGTTAATCTAAATGTTAGCTTTTATAAAGTCTGTATGTTTCTAATTCAAACATACTTCGTTTACTGTACAAATTTTTGATTTCTAAATCCAACCACTTTTGTCTGGCAAAAGAATGTACTTTTTCTGTAACAGGAGAAGATTTAGGTAAAACAGTTTTAATAAAATTTGGGAAAACATTAAATTTTTTACAAGACAAACCAAATATCTGCACTCACTAGTCTAATTTTAGTAGAAAACATACGATAAAGTTAAGTTCCGCTGACCGTGAAGCCATCTCAACTACACTGGGGTTTGGAACCTTCGGCAACATGCACTAAAAATAAAGTTTCATCCACAATACCGAAACAGAATTTTTGCACTCGACGCGCGTTTCGCTAACCATGTTAGCATCATTAGGAGATGATTAAGACTAAAATGAAAATCTACCTAACTCTCTTTTATACTACTGTTTGCGGAACTAAAAAGAACCAATCCTGGAATCCCGCTAGTCACGCAACCAATACAATGGACTATACGGAATAGGCCCTCTATCTCTATTTAAACTATTCTTACATTTAATAATTTCCATACTTTCATATGCGTCTAATAATCTCATATCAGTGCGTCTAATAATCTCCTATCAGCCAGCTACCATTTTTGGATACTTTAGTGATTAGGAATGATAATAACACACTGGAATTTGATATTTACAGAAAAAATACTGCCACTAACCGATATATTCCTAATGACTCCTTCCACTGCGACCAACATAAAATGGCCAGCTTTCATTTTTTACTACACCATTTGGTTAACTTTCCTCTTAGCAGAGAAAGATTTAATAACGAAAAGGAAACAATTAGGAATATAGCGAACGTTAATGGTTTTTATACTAACTTAATAAATAAGCTAATTAATAGGCATCTGTTTAGAAAGACCATTCGTGATTCCACTTCTTTCGTCAATCAGGATGAAAATACAAAATATGTTTCGATACCGTATAATCCTCAGTATACTAGAGGACTCCAAAAAGTTTTTAAGGAAGTAGGTTTAAAGTTAGTATACCAGACTCAGCTTAACGTTAAGAAATTATTAGGTGGTCCAAAGGATAAAATTGAAATATTAGAAAGAAGCGGAATATATGAAATTGGATGTATGGATTGTAACCAAAAATATGTTGGGCAAACTAGAAGATCTATACAAACGAGATTCAAAGAACACATAGCTCATTTAAAGTATGGTAGAACAGAAAAATCAAGTGTTGCCGAGCATGCTTTTGATAATAATGATAGAATAACAATTAAAAAATTAAAATTAATTCATAATATAACTGATAGGAGATTTTTAGACGCATATGAAAGTATGGAAATTATTAAATGTTAGAATAATTTAAATAGAGATAGAGGGCCTATTCCGTATAGTCCATTGTATTGGTTGATCAAGCGTGACTAGCGGGATTCCAGGATTGGTCCTCTTTAGTTCCGCTTAATTAAGCAAACGGTAGTATAAAAGAGAGTTAGGTTGATTTTCATTTTAGTTTTAATCATCTACTGATGATGCTAACATGGTTAGCGAAACGCGCGTCGAGTGCAAAAATTCTGTTTCGGTATTGTGGATGAAATTCTGTTTTTAGTAATATAACTAGTATTGAGACAATACTTCAAGACAAGAGTTCATCATGAGGTAACCCACAGAACTCAGGCATTGCGACAACACAGAATGCGAAGTATGAACAACAAATTAATTTTATTTCATAATGAACGAAATTTGTTTTTCCTTTGTTTCCTTATATAATTAGTATTATTCCCAAGTAGATCGTTACCGGCGGCTAGCGACACCCTATAATCAATCTGTAGTTAATCCTCTAATTAATTATCAGTGAAACGTAAATTGGTTTCTTCTCGAACTGTATCTAAAAATTTTTTTTTTAGATATGTGCATATTTCAATATTAATTAATTATTCTTTTATGTCTAGTTATTCTCATTTTTGTAATGGCTTATTATTTTCTGCTTGACAACAGGCTTATTTAATGTTACCTGACTTTAAACAGGTGTCCCCTAAAATGTTACGCCTATGGTGCGCCGCCGGGGGAAACATGACGGAGGCGCGTCGTTGTGGCCGTACTTGAATGAAATGTTTGACGCGCTTCGACCGCCATCTTCATTATTTCCATTCATTACTTTATACCATTTTCACGTTAATATTTCTAATTTTGGCATGTAAACAATTGGTAATTTAGGAACGACCTGCTCTGTCCCTTCTTTTTTTATATGTCCTTGACTAAAATTATATTTGCAGTCGTACGTCAAACGTACGTAAATACATAAAATATTTCTGTAATACGTAAATATTCTCTTTTATATTATATCAGGCTTACTGTTAATTATGCGCCCATAAAAAGCCAAATTTAGTTAAAAGCAGCTATCCTTTAATCATATACCTACATAGTAAAATAAGGTCGCCTATTATAAAATTGTAAAAATGCTGCTGGTAAAATTTTCTACTCACGCCATATCTTGGAAGAAAATTCGCAATGTACCATGAAAATTATGCCGCCGACTTTATGACAACTCTAAATGTGCTCCTAAGTAAGGACTCGTGTTACTTTTACCTCTCAAATTGCTTAAGCTTTACGCTTACCGTATTTTTAAAAGACGATTTTGAGGTGAAAGACGCCCAAATGGCAAAACTCGACATGATTATAGAGGTATAATATATTTCTAGCGGCTTTTTGCAAGGCGTATATGTAGCTCGTTAAGAAGACGACGGGCATCTAAAGAGTAACTACTTAATTAGTGATAAAACTTTTTTCAGTTTACGTAAGTTTTACTAGTATCCATTTCGATGCATTTATATAAAAACTATGAGCGATGTTGCAATAAATTATATTTGGTTTTATCTGGAGATAATAGAAAATGTAGTTTTCTAATTCCAAGAATAAGAAATAAGAGCATTTTTAAGTGCGAGAGAGAGTTTTAAGAGCCAAAAAAGCATTATTTACCATAGTTTGGCCTTCTGGTAGAGTATAATATTTTGTATATTATAAAAATAATACCAGGGAAACTGATAGATTCGGGTTTCATATCACCCCTAGGCATGGTGATATACTTTTAAATAGTAAATTATTTAAATGGATCGCTCAGAAAATAAACGAGCGTTCCTTAGAGCATTTCTATGAGAAAAACTCTCTAAATGCATCTCTATTTCGAAAATGTCTGAAAATGGACTATTAAGGGAAAATGTTAAAACATCAACGTATATGTCAAAAAAATGCATTAATTAATTTTATATAGAAAACTGGATTACTGGACAATAGTCCACGCCAAAAACCATACAAGAGGCCACTTTACAAATGATGATGATATACAGTATGAACTAGTTCAATTCAAACTTTTCGTCATTTCGAGTTTTAACACTAACAATAGATATAAGCCATTTAATGTCTTATTTGGATTACCATATACATCTTGGAAGTCGCTGTAATATATTAATTCGACTAATCTACCAAACTGCCAAATTTTAAACACAATAAATAACTATTGCTATAAATATCTATTTTGTACTTTTCATTATCATTTACTTTCGATGCATCTATTTTCATCGGAAGCTTAGCTCAGAGCTCTCGCTTAGCTTGCGAGAGGTACCGGGGTCGATCCCTGGCACCCCCAGCAAATTGGTGGTAATTTTATTTAGCTCTTTAAATCGCTGTATTGAAATTTTCACTTTCGAAATGTGTTCTTAAGCACTCGCCGTATTTTTTAAATGCAACTCCCTGTATAATATGTCGTATGATTGTTGTTTACCTAAAATTAATAGTTTTCGAAATAACTGCATTTAATCTTAGGAACATTCGAAATCCATTACTCTGGTAGGAACCACGCGAAATTTCTATTCAGCGGTTGTGAAAAAGAAGCGACTACGACGTAAGAATGTCATCAGTGTATATTACTAATAGTTGCAGATTGAAGAGATTTGAAAATTTGAGTGCGAAGTTCGTAGAAATATCCTATTCATAAAAAGAAAAACAATTAAATTTGGAAATAATTATAAGACCAAATAATAGCATTTAAATGGTTCAAAGGGAATTTCGTAGAATTTACCTCCGGAAGCTTATCCAACAAAAAAAAATAAAGAGAATCAAAACATTCCTATAAGAAGAATATCGAAATGCTTAGGAAGGATTCAAAACACTTTTAAAGAGGCAGGATATAGGGCTTTCAAGATTTTGTGTGGTTGCTGTAAATTCAGTCCCTTTTGTTTTTATTATTCTTAGAGTTACGTAAATTGAGTTAGATATGACCATAAAATCTTGGGTTCGAAATATTAAAAAATATAAATATTTTAAAGATCGCATACATTATACCTGCACGGACCCGCATGAATCAGCATAGCGCTGACTAGCATCCTGCATAACTTCCCACACTTGTCCAACACAGACCAGCAACTTAGCCAGTATGTCGCAGAAATTTTTCAGTCTTCAAGTAGTATTTGAGTGTGCAACATGGAAGTGATATGTTCTAAAGAAGTTTTTATTTTGTTGTATAAAAAGGAGGAGTAGAAGCAAGTCAAGAAAAGAAGACGATTTTCGTTTCATTCTATAAAAGAGGAAGCAATATGGAGAATTTCATGTTTGTTTCCTAGATTGAAAAGATATGACCAACAATTATTTCAATATTTCCGAATGTCACAAAACAAATATTATGAGATCTTGGATATCATTCGTCCTCGCTTGAAGAGCTGAAACACTACTTTCGCAGGACAGTATCACCTAACGAAATACTTGCAGTGTGTTTAAGGTAAGTAAATGGAGATAAACTGTCAATAATAAAAAGCTAATAAATGTAAAAAAATCAGATTCGCTTCCGTAAAATATCGGTGGAAGAGTGGAAACAAGGTAATAGAGTGTATTTCCTATTGACTGTGCTGCTGTTCCGGGTATCCTACTGTCGGCGGAAAGTAGCTGCTATAGTTGCTGTGATGAGTGAAATCTTCAGGAAAATTACTATGTTGTGGTTGGCGGTAGGCCTAAAAGATTGTATGAGGTGGGGTCAGTCGGTTGTTGTTCTGACGAAGGTTAACCTGAGGAGAAGGTAAATGTTGTCCTTGCGATGGAGTAGCAGATAATTGAGCCTGCCGTTCTAATTCAGTGGCTGCTGTAAAAATATTCTATTTCATCTCAGTCTGCAAGTAATGAGGAAAACTTCTAACGTTGTTCCATGAACCGAAAAAATGTCAAAAATCATCGACTTGCTAAGGCCAGGTCGATGATTTTTTTGTCTAAGTATGATTGTAGTACTCCAGCAGTATGAACGGTCTGTTTTTTAGGTGTTTCCCTAAGTGATGATATACCTATTACTAGAAATACTGCATTTGCTTTTTGAGTTTGTACAATAATTTTATTATTTTCCATGCTTGTCCAGTGACAGTTTTCTTTTTGTTCAAGCTTTGCCTATAGTCATGTCTTAGTGTAAACCATTTTTTCTTACAATCATAGCTTGTAAGAAAACATTTCGTAATATGTTATGTTTGAACAGCAGCATTTGTTATAGAAATAATTATTATTATTTCTCCTTTTTTTATTTTAAGGCTCGTCGCAACTGGAGACTGCTCTAAGACTTCCAGTCACCATCTAAGGGAAACAACTGTAAGGAAAATGGTGTACGCTACTTGCAAAGCTATTTGGAAAAAGTTAATATCAGTTTTAATGGCAAAATATTTTAAAATAAATGGGAAAATATTGAAAAAGATTCAGAATACGCTGGAACTCTTCCAATTGCGTGTGTGCCACAAGTCGTGACAGACATACCTCCGAAGTCTGGATTCTTATTTTTCAATTACAAGCAGACCTATAATGTCGTCTTGATGGCATTAGTTGATACTGATTACAAGTTTATCAACATTAATGTGTATGTGTTTATGAGACAGTGATTTTCGCGAATTCCCCTATAGGGAGAAAATGGCAACCGGAAAATATGAAGTTTTTCACATGACAAAATTTTTCCAAGTTGTACTGAGCCGGAGAGCCGGTACGCCATGTTATTACTGGTGATAAAGGATTCCCTCTTCATAAAACCCTAATGCGATCTTTCCTTCGGAGGCAAGTGAAATCTAGCTTGGCAAAACAAGTGTATAATTATCGGCATACCAGAGCTAGAAGAATCATGGCTCATTATTTGGGTATTTTCGCCAAAAAGTTCCGACTGTATCAGAAAATTACAAATCTTATTAGGACACATAAACTTTGTGTTTGGCGCGACATGTTTTTGCCACAGCTTTTCGCTCACTAATACCTATTAGACTTCAAAAGAGGAGAAACCACCACGTCACCATTGTCGAGTCTACAAAACATTAATAGAGCCTGAGAAAATTCTATCACTAGAGCCACGGAAATTAAAGACAAATTTGCAGTATTATGAGTATTTTATGTACAAGAATGGGGCTGTGCCTTGAGAAATATACATGGTAATAATGGATGCAATTAAATCACATTATGAGTTTAATGATAATATGTAATAAATTTTAATATATAAGTAGATAAATTAAATTAAAAAAAATCATGTGTGCAATTCACACGCGGTAGAAGTTGAACCTCCATAAAACTAAACCACCCATTCAAGTACTAACCACGCCTTAACTTCACTGATCGGACGAAAACTATTTTTTACTTTTTCTTCTTAGCAAACATGTAACAACTGTATAACTGTGTTCTATACTATTCTCTCGCAGGCAACATCGTATAGACCTCTCTTTACGGTCGCTTTTTCGTTTCATCGAGTCTCAAATGACACCCGTGCTAAAGAAATTTTCACTTCAATAATTAAAAAACGGTATTTTTTGCGGCACTTTTTTCTGAGTCACCCTGCGTACCCGAAAATATTTTTAAACTGCACCTTTATCAATGCGTTACAACTTTGGATTTAAGGGGTTTCTCCAGCTTAAACGGTTAATGAGATACCTTATTTTGTCACACAATGGCCCACCTTAATGCTTCACCTAGTGCCAACCACAAAATCTGACAATTTATATGATTTTAAATAAGAATAAAGTTATATAATAAAATAAGTTTTAATAACGTTTAATTTTATAATTTGTTATGATTAATCAAATAGTTTACAACCATTATTACGATTCGCCCAACAACAGAGTAGGCTACACATCAAATAACAAAACGCCACGGCACCAATAATAACATATGATTTATTTACAACCGTGTATGTTATGGTGACATTTCAGACATTTTAAAAGTTTGAAAGAAAAACATTTCTAACTTTAACATTAATCTAGGAGGAAAGTGACATTAAGCCGGGTGGAAAGTGGTCACCCCATGCGAGTAAATGCCACTTTCCGTCCAGTTAAACATCAATATTCATTGAATAACCAAAATGTTTGTTTAATTTTTATTCGGTTAATTAAAAATTTCTTATTGTACATTAAATCCTTCTAATTTTTTGTTTCATATTAATTATTATAAACTATTTTACTAAGTTAATTATAACATGCGATTGGTTGTAAGCGGCAACGGAAATTGTTAGTCCATGCTGAACATTCTGCGTAGAAATGGTAAGGTTTTTAGTACTGGAGTTCGGCATTTCGCCAGATATTCTTGTGGCCATTGTAACCTGAGGATCTGTAGATTTGTTGACGTACCCTTTCGCCACGGTGGAAGATTTCCACCTCCTAATCCCTGCAACTGAATATTGTCACCATCGCTAGTTACCAATAGTGTGGCTGCCGTTCTTCGGAAGCAGTGTATGTATGTATGTTTCGCAATGCGAGATCTTTAGAAACACTGCAATTTCTTTGGGAAATGGACAATGGCTGACGAGTGATTTTGTCAAATCTTAATTGCAAACAGAAGTTTTCATTTAGAACGCGTATGCGAAGGGTAACCTATTTTTTATTTAACATTACCCATTCTTAATTTTTTACTATAAATACTTTAAACTGGTAGGTTTTTGATGTTGGAATTTCCTTGTGAACCCTATTATCCACGATATTCATCAGCTTCTTTCATTTTATATAGTTCGCACTTCGACATTCACCTGATACACCAGTTATGAGTGTAACCTTTATAGGTAGTATATTGTCAGGTGCATTCTTCAAAAATATCGTAATGTTCTCACTCGAGAAAATGCTTGATTTCTTGGGTTTATATCCTAGATTCTGTTGTTTTAAAAATGCCAATAAATTCGAAAATTTGGAGATATCTAATACTTATAGGGCATTGAATAAATGAACCAAAGGGTTGATGGCCTTTTGGTTTCGGGAATTTCCCTAAAATATGCCCGCACAACAGTTTCGGAAATAGTTTTCTGAACACCGTTTTGCAAGCACCAACTCTTGAAAACATCTGCAGCTTTTCTCAGTTGACGAGGAGTACAATGATTTCTTCTGAATCGCTCATTGTTTTTGAAGACACCTTTTTGATGGCAATCTGTCAAAAATGTAATTTAAGTTTGTACGGTTGGCTTGTTTAATAGTAAGCATAGTCAAAATGTAAAAGTGATGCTTTATTTTAATTGTGGATGGTAGCGACGCTTGTGGTTATACAGGGGTATTACTTTGTTAATTTTTCAAACAGATATGTTTGTCACAAAAAAAAGGCGTACTGGTGGTACTTATGTACCACTAGAATAAGCTTTCCTTCATTCAAAATATTAAGCACAATAACATAAACAATAGTAAGTGCGTGTGAAAGTTCGAAACCCTTCGACCAAACCTACATACACGCTTTTCAGTTGAGCGAAAGAGTATGCCCGAATTTTAACATTGGAAATGTTTTTGTTTTCCTGTTACGGGGTATCAAATCACGAAAAAGTGCATGCTACATTTGGCACATCACGTCATACGCGTGAGAGATCGTGTTAGTCTGTTTCTGAGGACGGAATCGGTTCAAAAGAAAAAATAAATTAAAGCTAACTGAAACTAACCAAAAGTTGATTGAACGACTAACCCAAACTAACTAAAAGTAACCAAAAACACAAAAAGGGTTAATATGAATCGGAACAAATTAAAAAAATAAAAGTAAGTGAAAACTAACTCAAAGTAAACGAAATGTGGCGAATAACCAAAACTAACCATAAAAATTTCAATTGGTTATAACCTATCGGATCCGGTTCAAATTACTAAAATAAATGGGAATTAACTAAAACTAAACGAAAGTTGATTCAACGACTAACCGACACTAATCAAAAGCTCCAAAAAAGGCTAAAACATATCGGAACAGATTAAAAATAAAAGTAAGTTAAAACTAACCAAAACGAACCGAATTTTGGCGACTGACCAAAACTACCCAAAAACATTAAATTCGATTATAATGTATCGGCGCCGATTGAAATGACTAAAATTAAAACTAACTGAAATAAACTGAACATTGATTGAACGACTACCCACGACGACTATCTAACCCAATCCAACCTAAACTAACCAGAAGCACCAAATATGGCTAAAATGTATCGAAACCGTTTAAAAATATAGTAAGTTAAAAATAACTCAAATTAACCGAATTTTGGCGACTAACCAAAATTAAGCAAAAACATTAAAATTGGTTATAACATATCGGAAAGTTGATTGAATGACTAACCAAAACTAATCAAAAGTAACCAAAAGCACCAAAACGGGCTAAAATGTATCGAAATAGGTTACACGAATTAAAGTAAGTTAAAACTAACAAAAACGAAGCGAGTTTTGGCGACTAACGAAAACTAAACAGAAATGAATACTTTGGTTTCCTGACAGTGATATTCCTAGGTCGCATCACGACACGGAAAATTTTAGCGAACGTCACGACACGGTTTATGCATAACTGATTATAACGTATCGGACCCCGCTCAAATAAGTAAAATAAATTGAGACTAAGTGCAAATAACCGAAAGTTGATTGGACGACTAACCAAAACTAACCAACTATGTTGGGGTTTGGAACCTTTGGCAACATGCACTAAAACTGAGCTTTATCCACAATACCGAAACAGAATTTATGCACTCGACGCGCGTTTCGCTAACCATGTTAGCATCATCAGGAGATGGTTAAAACTAAAATTAAAATCTGTCTAACTCCCTTTTATACTACTATTTGCTCAATCAAGCGGAACTAAAAAGGACCAATCCTGGAATCCCAC
>MU183279.1:95202-109326 GCA_016904865.1 Pissodes strobi | reverse complement strand
TTGATTGAGCAAACAGTAGTATAAAAGGGAATTGTAAATTTTAATTTTAGTTTTAATCATCTCCTGATGATGCTAACATGGTTAGCGAAACGCGCGTCGAGTGCAAAAATTCTGTTTCGGTATTGTGGATAAAGCTCAGTTTTAGAGAAAACTAACCAAATCTATTAAAATTGATTAAAACGTATAGGAACTAGTTCAAATGACTAAAATAAGTTGAGACTAAGTGAAACCACCAGAAAGTTGATTAGATGACTTACCAAAACTATTAAAACTCATTATAACGCATCGGAACCGGCAGTAAGTAAAATAACTTGAGACTAAGTGAAACTAACCGAAAGTTGATTAGCCAACTAACCAAAACTAAGCAAATTTATTAAACTTGATTATAACGTATCGGAACCGACTCAAATGACTAAAATAGGTTGAGACTAAGTGAAACTAACCACAAATCTAGGAAGGGGAAACTATCCGCAAGTTGATTAGGTGACTCAACCAAATCTATTAAAATTGATTATAACGTATCAGAACCAGCTCAAATAAGTGAAATAAGTTGAGACTAAGTAAAACTAACCAAAAGTTGATTAGACGACTAACCAAAACTAACCAAATTTATTAAATTAAATTATAACGTGTCGGAACCGACTCAAATGACTAAAATAAGTTGAGACTAAGTGAAACTAACCGAAACTTGATTAGACGACTAACCAAAACTAACCAAATCTATTAAAACTGAACATAACGTATCGGAGCCGGCTGAAATAAGTAAAAGAAGTTGAGACTAAGTGAAATTAACTGGAAGTTGATTCGAGGATTATCCAATACTAACCAAATTTAAAATTGATTTTAACGTATCGTAACCGGTTTAAATGACTAAAATAAGTTGATATTAAGTGAATCTAACCGAAAGTTGATTAGCCGACTAACCAAAACTAACCAAATCTATTAAAATTGATTATAACTTATCGGAGCCAGCTCAAATAAGTAAAATAAGTTGAGAATAAGTGAAACTAACCGAAAGTTTATTCGACGTTTAACGAAGAATAACCAAATCTATTAAAATTGATTATAACGTATCGTAGCCGGTTCAAATGAATAAAATAAGTTGACATTAAGTGAAACTAACCGAAACTTGAATTGACGATTAACCAAAACAAACCAAATCTATTAAAATTGTTTATAACGTATCGGAAACTGTTCAAATGACTAAAGTAAGTTGAGATTGAGTAAAACTAACCGAAACTTCATTGGACTAACCAAAATTAACCAAATCTATTAAAATTAATTATAACGCGTCGGAACCGGTTCAGATGACTCAAATAAGTTGACACTAAGTGAAACTACCCGAAAGGTGATTGGACGATTAACCAAATCTAAACAAATATATTAAAATTGATTATATTGTATCGAAACCGGCTTAAACAAGTAAAATAAGTTGAGACTAAGTGAAAACCGAAAGTTGATTGGACGACTAACCAAATCTATTGAAATTGGTTACAACATATCGGAACCAGTTCATATAAGAAAAATAACTTGAGACTAATTGAAATTAATCGGAAGTTGATTAGACGACTAACCAAAAGAAACCAAGTTTGTTAAACTTGATTATAACATATCGGAACCGACTCAAATGACTAAAATAATTTAAGACTAAGTGAAACTAACCGCAAGTTGATTAGGCGACTAACCAAAAATAACCAAATTTATTGAAATTGATTATAACGTATTAGCACCATCTCAAATAAGTGAAATAAGCTGAGAATAAGTGAAATTAATCAAAAGTTGATTAGACGACTAACCCAAACTAACCAAATCTATCAGAATTGATTATAACAAATCGGAACCGACTCAAATGACTAAAGTAAGTTGAGACTAAGTGAAGCTAACCGACAGTCGGTTAGACGATAAACCAAAACTAACCAAATTTATTAAAATTGAGTGTAACGTATCGGAACCAGCTCAAATAAGTAAAATAAATTGAGACTAAGTGAAACTAACCGATAGTTGATTAGACGGCTAACCACAAGTAACCAAATCTATTAAAATTGATTATAACGTATCAGAACCGACTCAAATAACTAAAATAAGTTGAGATTAAGTGAAACTAACCGAAAGTTGAATAGATGACTAATAAATCAAAACTAATCAAATCTATTCAAATTGATTATAACGTATCGGAACCAGCTGTAAAATAATTTGAGATTAAGTGGAAGTAACCGCAAGTTGATTAAATGACTAACCAAATCTATTAAAATTGATTATAACGTAACGGAACTGGCTCAGATGAGTAAAAAAAAGTTGAGACTAAGTGAAACTAGCCGCAAATTGATTAGACGACTAACCAAAACTAACCAAATCTATTAAAATTGATTATAACGTATTGGAACCTACTCAAATGACTAAAATAAGTTGATACTAAGTGAAACTAACCGCGTTAGATCGGGGATGGAGAGACGAATCGAATGCAGTTTTTACATACACCACCAATGTTTTAAATTGTAAAAACGATCGAAACTTGAAGGAATATGCATTTATGTGGTATATTTTGGTACACTAAACTTACGTAATCTGCTAAAAGTCATTTTTTACATTAGATTGTGTTAAGGGTGGGTTAGGGTGACTTTTGGTTTCTCACGACAGACTAGTCGTGTCTCATATGGTTAGATCGAGGAATGTCAAACGAATCGAATGCAAATGGTCTTTTGCTTTTTCAACCACTCTTATAACGTTATAAATTGTAAAAAAGAATGAAACTTCAAGTAATATGCATTTATTTGGTATATTTTGGTAAAGTAAACTTACGTAATCTAACCTGATCTCATCCAAACTTCTATCAACTATTATATTTCCACACAATTATGAGTTTTCTCAGATCTCAAATTTAGTAAGCCTTGCATTCTGCTTCGGCATTTTCAATGTCTCCCCCGGTTGCATCTTTGTGAAGGACTGTGAATTTTTAGCCTAGTAAGACGAGCCCACTCTACCTGCGGGCCTGTACGGGTTCCTCTGCGCACATTCGTCGAACCAGCCCGATCAGGCTGGTCCGACTGCAGTACCTCGTCCGACACAACCTGCTCTGATGGTCCTTGGTGTTGGTAGTGGCGGTACGTGCTGGTGCTAGTGTAGTGTGCGCTACTCTATTTAAATAGCACGGACGCCTTCATGGGCAAGTTTTTCTGATACGGGCCGTGCCGATCCGATCGAGTATAACATGCGCGATCTCCTATAAAGGTGGTCAATATTCCACTATCTGGATCAACGTAAACTGTTTTGGTGTAAAGATGGTATTTTGCTGTATGTTGTTAATTCAAATTAATCCAAGCTATGCCAAATTTGATAATTGTTTTGTATGTATTTATTTTTTACTTTTTTATAACAGTTTTTAAAGAATTAAGATTTAAAGTTTTTTGTTTAATAACATATCCTTGTAACGTTGTAAATGCTACACACTATAGTAGAGCGATTTTCACCTTTTATTGATCAATTTCTGTTATCGATACTGTGGTTACACTACTTCTCGCGACCTTACTTCCGGTATTTCGAGCAGCTAAGAGAACGAGCCCGTTTGTAGCGCCACTTGGCAGATGTGGTATATATCGCTACCACGGGATAAATTTAGGTTAAGTTTGATTAATTATCACTTCATTTATACCTGCATGTATTTACCGGCTATACCTATGTACTTGACTTGACCGGTTACTACTTTTGTGCTTATTACTTTGATTGCGTATATGGCTGGTTTAGTTAGATATTTCCTATTTCATCATTGTCTGTGTGTAGTCAAGTCAGACCTTTAAGAAGTCAAGGTTTAGTTAGAATTATGTCAAAATAAGAGCTGGGCAATATTATTATTATAAGGCATAGATTAAAAAGCAGTCTCTTATTTTGCTTTGATTTAATATTATGATAATAATGATGAAATACATTACAAGAGAATCTTCTCATGAGTTTATGGGCGTTACGATAACCTCAAATTAATTTGAGATAGGATTAATTGTCCTGAAAGGGATTGTGTAAGTTTTCATATTTAAATAAATAAGTTATTTGGAATTTTGATGGTTATTTTGGTAAATTGCAGTAAAAATAATAACTAATTCATGTGTCCACAGTTTTTCAACGTTCTTATACAGGGAGTTTTTCTAAATTTTATTACCCTATTATCAAGAATCATTAATCATTGACAAATTTCCAGTAAAAAAAATTTAAAAAAGTTAATCCGCTGAGTAAATCTGGTATATATACCGCCTCATGAGCATTTAACAAATAAGGTTACATATTTGGCACCCAATGCTTAAGGCTGATTATAGCCTACTGGTTAATATGGATTTGAGGCCCGTAAAGTTTGTTTGGAGCATCAAACTAAAATTATGTATTATAACTTGAACCACAGGACCGAATTCACGTTAAATCAGGAAAATCGCACTGAATTTATGTTTAACAAATTCTGCCAAACTATGCAGGACAAAATTAACCGAAACAATGATCATTTGGAAGCTATATTGTGGACCGACGAATCATCAGTATCCGCTAATGGGCCTTAGTATATTCCCACTTCTACAGGAAATTTCAACTTCAGTGTCATCAAACCGTCAAAGTATGAAGTATTATTTTACACAGAAATGTAATAGGTCCTTATTTCATTGACGGTGCTTTAAACAAAGATGGCTATTTAAATTTTCTCCAGCAAGAACTAAAGGATTGTTTAAATGGTCTGCCGCTGGAACAGGAGAGAAACATCGTCTTCCAACAGCATGGGGCTCCATTTCACATTATAGTAGCTATCAGAAGCCAGAAGTATAGCAAAAACACATGAAAAATATTTAGAAAGTTGAGGATTATGGATACAGTATTTAATTAAAAGCATAACTTTGAACTCTCACGCGTTTTTACGACACACTGTATATACGAGGGTGCAAATTGTTTACATTAAGCTCTTAAACTTTTACATTTAACACTTTTTTCTTTAAATTATCAGGGAATAAGAGACGCAAAAAATAACGAAGAGCAAATTCGTTTCATTTATTATGAGAACGAAAAACCTAGCATTACTTTTAATTAGAGATTGCTCTTACTTTGTCTAAGGCACCGTTTCTTGTTATTCATAGAAAGCTGATTATTTGCCCTTAATTATTCCCTCATTTAGAAAACCTAATTAAATTTAAAGGTAAACGAAATGTGTTGAAACAATCGTAACCGGAATCCCTTAAGGCACATAAAAATGGAAAAAGACGTATTACTCTTTTGAGAAAAATAAATGCTACAAAAAGTGGAATTCCAGCAAACCGAATTACTCTGGGGGCCAATCACTAAAAGTAATTTCACTATGAGGTGTGTAAATGGCTGTCTAGAGGGATTTGCATACATAATAATGAACAACGAGTAAATGTAATTATGCAAAATTGGATTAGGGCTTTGTTTTGTTGCTGCGTTGCCAATATTAAATAAAAACATGTGAAATCAGCGTATAAATAAGTTATTCTTCCAACTTTTAACATATCAAAATATGTCAGCAACTTGAGCAAATAATTAACAGTTTTGCATTTGTATTTTTCCAAATAAGTTTAACGAATTTAATCCGTAGAATAAAGTCAATGCAGATAGGTGATAAAACACAACATGTAAGTACAGAAATGGCCTAGGAAATGAAGACTCAAAGCAAGAGACTAAAAAGCACGTAAGTGCAACGCACATGTATCAATGTATTTATTTACGTTCTTGGTAAAGTTAGATCATTACTTCATCTACCTTCACCCACCATTGATGCACTAGTTGGTGCTATAAATCACTCTTTTTCCCATGGATATTTTCCCCAGTCACTGAAGGAGACCTAATTTTCCCAATTAATAAGGGGGATGATGTTGATTTTCCTTCTAATTTTCGGCCAATATCCCTTCTTCCGACTCTGACGAAAATTGTCGAGAGAATGGTCAAATCTAAAATGTTATCTTTTTTAGTTAAAAACGGGCTTTTAGCATCTAATCCATTTGGATTTCAAAAAGATAGAAATACCAGTGTCGCAGTGTTTTCATTCTTGGAACGACTCTATTCTGTTCTTAATGCAAAACAGGTGGTTGACTTGACGAATGCTTTTAACTATCTTAATCATGGGATATTGCTGCGGAAGCCTGAGCCTTATGGGTTTAGGGGTGTTTCACTTGATTCGTTTGAATCCTGTCTATCTGACAGAAAACAATAGGTGAGTGGTGAGTTGTCAGGCCTATACGTGGTTAACGCTGGTGTGCCACAGGGGTCGATCCTTGGACCCATACTGTTTACGTTGTATATTAATGAAATGATATAACTAGAGTAAACCGCAGTGGTTCCTTTACTCTTTTCGCAGATGACACTACTATATTATGGCGCAGCAGCAGCCCGGAAACGATGATATCTCCTGACATAGCGGAAATCAAAATATGATGCGATGCAAATATACTAGCATTTAATATTGGTAAAGCTAGTATTATTAATTATAAATGCACGGTGGGCGATATCTATCGTAGCAATCACCAAATAAGTAATCAAGTGGATACTAAATTCTTGGGTCTCAATATTGATGACTACTTAATGTTTTAGGCGCATATTATCAATTCTGCAGTAAATTATCGTTCAGTTCTTATGTTTTAAAGTACTCTCTAGGGAATTTCATCTCATGTGCACTAGGAAGGTCCAATTTACACTTTTTGACTCTCATCTGAGATATGATATCTACACGCTTCTCCAGACGTGTGCTATAAGTTACATGATTAAAGCGAAACCGAGGGAGACAATACATGTAAACCATTATTTATATCCAATAAAATTTTAACCCTTAATGCTGCTTTTATTTTGAAGAGTGTGAAACTAATTCGTAAGCATAGGAATAAGTATTCGGTTGTCGCTTCCGGGACTACTACCAGACTTACAAACATAAAGACCATACCATACCGAGTAGCTCTTTTATTAGAAATTCGGTAATTTACAATGCTAAAAAGATGTTTAATCTTTTACCCTTAAGAACGAGGAATGTTGCGCCAGAGAATACATATCGAAATGAAGTTAAAAAGACATGATGGCCAGTATGCGATACTATTCTTTGTCCGAATACTAGGATGATAATTTTTATTATTTTATCTTTGCCTAATTCTGCACTGATTAGTTGTATTTTGTGACGGTAACGGTAAGAAAATCGTAGTTTGCATTGCGTGCTATGATTTCACGCATATATTGACCTAATTTCCTTTTTTATTGATTGTGTTTATATATTTTCCTAATTTAAGATCTGTTGTTTTTATATGTTTGTAATTACATTGGTGTTGTAACTTTATTTGTGTAGATATTACTCTTTTAATTTACTCTTTTAATTTACATGTTTAATGACAGTCCTGGCCAGCAAGTTCTTATTGGATTTTATACCTGGATGGATTATGATTAGCATGCTTTGTCAACGAGATATTATTTCTTTATGACAATAAAGCAATTTAAAAGTAAAAGTAAGTGCTCGACAGCAAAGATGTTGCAGCAGTTCGTTGGAAAAAATTATAGGAGAAAAGCTTTTTAAATGCGTCCCTGTTTCGAAAAGGTTGGGAAAGTAAGGTTTATATTTTTCTCATGGCGAGAATCTTCGTAAAAGTCGTACAAATTTGTTTTTATAAATCATGGCACCTTTTATACAGGGTCAGCGATTCGAATTTAAACTTTTCGCACCATTTCGAGTCTTCACATAACATGTCACCACTTAGTATTTTATTAGTGGAAGAGCGAATAAGCTGGAGCCACCAAACATCCGCACAATACAGAGAAGGGGTATGAAAATAACATACTAAAAAAATCATATTTTTTTTTGCTGTGGCACACACACTAAAGAGAGATGGCACTCAACGAGCGGTGTGTATGCGAAGATGTGGATTAGCACGTTTCTTGGATAGCTGTAGGTTGTAATTAGGGGAAAACAAATGTCCTGGGAGTGAGTTTTACAGTGATGCAGTGCGTTAGGCAAAGAGTCCTTTTAAAGTGATGTTGAAGGTGTTTCAACTTGTACGACGAATGGGTGCGCTCTTTCCGTCTGTCGTGACTATCTGACAGGCCTTGCTGGGAGTGGGATGAGACGGGCCAAATCCTGGGTCAACTCCGGGTCGCCGACGAGACTCCCAGCTCTCTTTGAATGGAATCGTGCTTTAAGGTGTGCTTAGGTACGGCACCTCAGCAGTGTAAGCAATATTCTAAGGACGGCCTTATTTGCGCTTTATAGAGCAAGAGCAACTGCTGCAGCTTTTTGCTGCGAAATAGAGCACCAAGCTTCTGCAAGACTGATTTTGCGATGTTAGCAACGTGATCATGCCAGGACATATTGCTGTTGACCGAGACACCCAGTAGTCCAATTGACGAGGACGTCCTGTCATATTAATAACAGGGCCCGCCATATTGCCTACCTTGATACATTAATTGTTGTAATCTGCTCCAAGGGTACTGTCATCTGTAAAATTGTAAACAGGATTAAGTATTGGTTTCGTTCAGCAGGTCATTAATATAGATCATGAACAAACTTGGTGAACGTATTGCGCCGTGAGCCACGCCTGCATTAATGGTGAATGAGTCTGAGATGTGTCCATCAACTACCACGTGCAGAAATCGATTTTAAATGAAACTAGTAAGCCAGCTGCAGAGAGTCGCTGGCAGTCCGTCATGCCAAACTCTGTTGAATGCCTTCGACATATCCCACGCAATCGCTCGAGATTCTCCGTAGTTCTCAATTGCCCTACTCCACACATGAGTAACATAGGCCAATATATCTCCTGTTGATCTCTCTTTGCGGAAACCGTATTGGTTATCGCTAATTATTCTCTTGCTCTCGTGGTACTTGGGTAGTTGCTGATTAATCGTACGTGCCAACTGTGTTTAAAAAAAAACAATCTCAATACTTTTGTTTAATGGTTGTTATGATATTAACAAAAATGTTCAATGTCACGGCCCAATAGCAAAAATTGCGACACTGCTTTGAATGGGATTTCTACTGACAAAGCCGTCAAAAATGACAAGATGGCCGCACAAGTGCTGATCGGGACTAGAATAAAATAATGTTTTTCAGAAAAAAAAAACGTGCAAAACAGAAAAAATTGTGTAAAATTCATCGTTTTAAAAGACATTTAGCATAAGCGCACGTTAGGAAACTGCCGCCAATCGGGTAGTTTCATAACTTCGTGCTCGTATGAAAAAATATGGTCTTTTAACATTAGTATCTTAAGATTCTATTCTATACTTCGGAATAAATAGCTTTGTCCTTTGATGCATTATGGGAAGTTTGGAGAAATACGTCTTTCAATTCATTGGCATGTCGTATTAAAATATGTAGATTTATACATTTTTTCTACGAGCGTGCGCAAAGTGGCAGCTTTGCGAACGCTACTCAGTGCGCGAAGTATTACTTTCCCGTACGCTATGCGGGAAAATGTGCGGGAAAGTAAAATTTTCTAAAATCACCAGAGACAAGAAAATGTTCATATATTTTTAGAAACTTTACTGTTTTGGACTTTTTATGCAATATAAGAAACCGATTTAAGTTATAGTGTAAGTGCCCAGCGACATAAAGTTGCATTTATGAATACTGTCTTGGAAATTTTTGTGTGGCTTAATTGCGGCTAGTCTACCACCTTTTCCCTTTATGAAAACTTTCGTAGTGGGGGCGTTTGCTTTCCAGTTTTTCCGAAAGCTGACCATTTCGCGTAGTGCAAAAAATTTATGGATACTGTTTTTGTTTTTAATGTAATCGCGAGGCAAGTTTATGAAACGCGCGAAAAAAAAAGTGTCCGACAAAAATTTTGGGGCGTTAAGGGTGTCCGACAATTCAAACATATCCAATTCATGAGTTAAACAAATTTATGAATAACGAGCTGATTTTTTCAGGATTACTTAATAAAAATATGTAGAAAATAAATATCCGATTGTCCGACAAATTACATTTTCCGATTTTCCAGTCCGACACGGGAAAATCATCGGTTTCACGAAGCCAAAAAATTTACGAATAACAATTTCTTCTTTCGATTTTTTGCTTTGGAATGAACTAGAGAACATAATGAATAAGTTGTCCGACAGTAAAACGTTACCTTATGCGTAAAAAAGAAGCAAAATGTTTTTTTGAATTTAGTCGTTGTACTAATGCTTGGAGTGTGTATATTATATACACCCATTTTCAAATAACCGGCTAATTTTGTAAACATTGAATAAAAGGGAATATGTAAATACAATAAGCGCAGCTTATTCAATAACTAGCTACTCATCTCTATCGAAATCGGAAAGTTGGAGTGTCGGGCACTACGCATCCTGGCGGTGCCTTGAGCGGTTCAGTTTCACGGTCTCGTGATTTTTCAGGCAATGTAATGACACGAAGCGAGCTGAATTTAAAATGAATAGTCACTTCAAAATCCACGACAAATTCTTCCGAAGCTACGGCTATTGCCCTAGAAAGACCGGAAATTTCGGATTTTTATACAATTTTACCATTTAAAATCGTTTTCAAACGGATTTTAGACGATAAAACATCGTATTTGAAACTAAACGAACTGCCAAAAGTATTATTCAGATGCCCAGACGTTTAGCAAAATATTAACTCATGGCCCTCTTCTAAAATTTCCACTTAACTTTCCCAAATCAAAGGATGCCGCCGCAAGATGAGTAGCTGGTTATTGAATAAGCTGTGTAATAAGTGGCAACGAAACAATCGAACATTTCTAGAAAAAATCGCGATACCTGTGGCCCGCTGCGCTGCCATGAGTAGTAAAGTATAGCCAGTCTCGATTCTCAAAGGGGGGCATTTTGGAGCACTCGGAGTGAATTCTGATTTTGGGGCAGCCGTCGTCGATTCTGATTTTAGGGCAACCGGTTTCGGCCCGCATTTTGGGGTGCTCATTTTGGTGTATTCGACCTTGATAGCCCACTTGGCCTCGGGTGTATTCAACCTTGAATGGCAGGTAGCCGAGGTCGATCCTTTTTTGGCAGGTAGTCGGGGTCGATTTTCTTTGGGGCGTAGCCGACGTCGTCCTTGGAACTTTTAGTGTGACGCCAGAAATATATTGTGGTCGATATAAAAGGTTTAATAATGCAGAGAACAGTTATTGTATGACATTGAGATAATTTGATCTTGGCTCTTGAGACTGTTTGCAGAGGGTTATTAATCACGAAGATTGAAAGGCAGTTAAGGGCATGCAACTTGACTTTGTGCGCCCTTGAGATAATTTCTAGCGACATCGGCCTTGAGTGTCCTTGTGGATATATTAAGATAGGGCCCCACGACCTTGAACGCTCTTGAGACTGAATATTGGTTACATATTGCGGTATAACATAACCTTGATAAATATGTTCTGGGCGCTATATAAGATGCCATAATGTTGAAAACAGTCATAATCTTTCTGATTAGTAAAGCACTGTGTTCAGTATTCTGATAGTCGCATATTGTATTTTCTGTGAGGTGCATTTATTAAAGGTACTTCTACTTATTTCAAACAATAATGTCTCTTTCACAAGAAACAATTACCAAAATTAATGAGAGTTTTAACAAATCAGTGGAACAAATAGAACGCATACCTTTTTCCTCTCTAGATATTGGAAAGCGATATATTATAAAGAAACTGCAATTAACAAATGGTCGTTTCGGGAAAAGTGTTATTGCAACATTATTTGATAAAGAAAATGGCTGTGTTTTTAGTTCTTATTTACCGAAAAGGGGTGCTGAAATTATTACCAAAGAAGTTGCTGAAATTATCAATAACTCTAACGAAAAACATAAATTAACTTATTTAGGGCAAAGTGAACCCGCATACTCCGGTGCCAAAACACGTTCTCTTGTAAGGTTTGATAATCTGGAATAATTACAATATCTTCGAACTGTAATAGTTTTAAAAGTTTGATTAAATTTTATTATAATACATTATCAGAATGCTGACACGTTGTTTTCTCTTTCACAGAGGGCAATATGACCAATTTTATAAATAATGAAAGTCAAGTTTCATACATTAAAAGTTTAGCAGTACTGCTAAGAAATATGCGTGAAGATATTATCACGTATTTGAGAGAGTGTGTTGCCGATGCGAACGATGAAAAATATGCCAAGTACCTGAAGGACGCATTAAATTTTTGTATTGGTGCCCACGTGTGTGAGAAGTTTGTTTATGGTTACATTGACCTGCACACATTTTGCAGTCAAATGCTTGAGGAGGATTTGAAGCTATTGGTAATTGAAATCCCACAAATTCCCAAGGACCTCGTTGAGAAATATTGTCTTTATGAAGATGCAGAAGTTACATCAGTTTGATGGAACCCAAGCTTACATTACACCTCGAGAGAAATATGTTCTACGCGAAGATCCAGTGGCAGCATCAAAAATGGGCGAGAAAACACATTATTTACCACATTCTTGTAACTTTGTAAGACCAAACAAAACATTGTTTTCAACATTCTTATAAGTCAGATATTGTTTAAATATATATTATTTTTAAACACGTGTAAAGTATAGGGGTTATAAATAAAAAACTTTTTTTGTAATATTTTTGTTTTCATTTAATTTATATCTATTAGTACAAAACTTGTGTCCAATAATTCTGGGAAACTATTTTGGTGACAGGTTTATGCTTGTGTATAAATATAATCGATTTCGAGTGAAAAAGTTGGTGTTTATGGTCTAATACACTAGAAAAACAATGATAGTCCCATTTCCCCCGTGTAACTGTTGTCATATTCTTATTTTCCTAGCTGCAATCATATTATTGACCTTCTTTTCAATTATCAACAATATTTTCATGTTTTTTTTCATTCTCTTTTCCAAATAAGTTATTTCCCCAACAATATTTTCTTTTCGTGCATCATAGTATTTTCTTTTATTTTCAAATGTATCCATTCTGCCATCAACACTTATCAAATTTTTATTACAAGCTTCAGATATTTTGTTGACTGTTTCTGTTAACTCTATGTGCAATTTATGGATTTCCTCACATACATATATTTTGGTAGTAGCATCATCACTGGTTTCCGGTTTTGCAACGCCAATTAAACGCTTTCCCACAATATTTAATTGATTATCGGATGTTAGCTTAAATCCTATTCCTGGCGCACCACCATGCAAAATTTGAACTCCGTCACCATGAACTACCTTCTGACGACCATACTTATCTATTGTGTTATTGGCACTCCCCATTTCGACGAAGAAATAAAGCTATTAGCTCTTACATCAATATTTATTAACTTTTTTTCATTATTTTCCATCCACCCCTCTAAATTACGTATTTTTTTAAGATTTTCTAGATCATTGATTATATATGTGTTTTCAACACCGTCCATTTTTCTATCTAGGCTCTTCAATCTTTCATTAATATGATTTTGTAATTCGTTTAATACATCTTTCATTTCTTGGCGAAGTAACTGTATTTCCTCAAGAACATACTCTTGGGTAGTAACATCTTTATCTACTGCCGGTTTTGCAACATTTGATAGACGTTTTCCCCCAATATCATAGTGGCCATCAAAAGTTAACTTGAATCCGATTCCTTGTGCACCACATAAAATCCAATATTTGCCATGTACTCTCTGACGACCAAATTTATCTATAGTGTTGTTAACACGCCCCATTTTTAACAAGAACTAACTACTAATTATAATTTGTTTATTTTTATATGGGAACCAAAACTAATTCGTTAATATAAGTACATCAGCTCTAGAAAAAATAACTTAGTATAAGTTTAAAATGGCGCCTGTTAACAACAACACAATTGACATATTTGGTCGTCAGCGAACCAGAGCAAATGATGGATGTGCTCGTGGGCTGCCAGGTACTGGTTTCAAACTTACTACCAGTGGCGACTACGATATTCAGAGGAAACGCTTAACTAAGGTATCCGATCCAAGAAGTGTTAAGGATGCAACCAATAAGCAATATGTAGATCTCAAAATACATGAATTACGTCAATTATTTGCTAATCTAATAAATAAAGACGTAATGATTACAATGAGGAAGATTGCACAAGAACAAAGAAGTAGTGATTTAACCGAAGAAGTCAAGAAATTGATACATGAGCAAACACATGAAGATAGACGAAAATGTTTAATAATGTTTACAAATTTACAAAAAGATATTATGGAATTAAAAAAGAATATTAAATGAAA
>MU183279.1:4703-65202 GCA_016904865.1 Pissodes strobi | reverse complement strand
TTAAAAAACAAAAAAGTTCTTGGATTAATGAAAGACGAAAATAATGGAACCCTTATGACTGAATTTATTGGTCTCAGATCGAAAATGTATTCACTAAAAGTACTTAAAAGTCCATCCGAATTAAGTAAAGATATACATAAGCTAAAAGATCAGGGGGTTGATCAAAAAGAAATCGATACATTTATTCAAAATTGTGGCGTAACAAAAAAAGCAAAAGGTATAACTAGAGCAGCTATTAAAAGTATAACATTTGATGACTATTTTCAATGTTTGTTTAATAATACCACTATGCATGTAAATCAAAAACTGATTAAGTCCAAACATCATAACATATATACAGTTGATCAAAAAAAAATTGCTTTAAGCCCACACGATAACAAAAGAATTATTAATTATACCTATACGACTACCCTACCATGGGGATATTCTTGATACCAAAACTATTTCATCTTTTTTTTATAACTAAAATGACTATCTGCTCTTTTTTAACATAGCAAACAGCAGCAAAGAAAAATATACAAATTCAGGTAAAAATTTGTAGTTATTAAATTTTTAATGAAAATATTTCACTTTTATTTAAGGAAAAAAAACATAATTCAACCTAACACATTTTTTGTTGTAGATTAAGTATATCAAAAATAATGCAGATGCTCAAGAACCAAAGAAACAAACAGAAAAAGCTGCAGGTTACGACTTGTATAGCGTTGAAAATTGTGTTATTAATGGACCATCAAGAAAATCGATAAGTACTGGAATCCAAATCGAACTTCCTGAAGGTTATTATGCAGAAATCCATTCAAGATCTGGATTAAGTCTTAGACATGGCATTGAAATTGGAGCAGGCATCATAGATCAAGATTACAGAGGAGAAATAAAAATTATATTATATAATCATTCAAATGTACCATTTGAAATCAAAAAAGGCGACAGCATTGCTCAATTGATTATTAAAAAATCAGTTAATATTAAATTTATATTAACTACACACCTTAACACATCTATACGAGGTACAAAAGGTTTTGGATCATCTGGATAAAATTAAAATAAATATATAATTATCTGCAAATTGCTTTTTATTTTATAAACACACATACATGCACACGTATTATATTAATTAAAATTGCGTTGTCTTTGAGAACAAAAAACAACTTCAAACTGCATAAAAATGCATCATCTTATAATTAAAAGTAATTTATTTTCATATATGAAGACACGTGTATATTTCACACAAATTCCTAATTGCTATTTATCCTTCAATTGTCTTTAATATAATAATTACTATGTAGGTTCCATGAAATCTAATTATCAAAACGAACTGTTTAGATTCTCAATTGCTAATAGTAATACATAATAGTTATGTTAAAGCGACTAATAATCAGTATTCTATTTTCATGTCTATTTACGAGTCTACATTTTCTCATAAATTTTTAAGCAAAACAAAACAATTAACGATGATTTGCACATTCATATTATTTTAATATACGCGTTTTAACTTCGTTTACTACGTTTATTATTTTAATTTCCCAGTATAGATTACAATAGATTCTAGATAAATTTTATTTCGCTTTGATATAACTAAAGTGACTTATACTTTATTACATATTATTTTCTTCTAAAAAATAGGGGAAGGAAGGTGAAAAATGGTTCGCTCTAACATAAATTAAAATAGATCATTTCTTAGCAGAAATAATTCATCTAAGCGAGTTTAGTAAACAAAATGATGTCATTTCTTACAAATTTTAATTAGTATGATCTCATCCACTTCTTTGACATTTTTCCAAGACCTTCCAAAAAAGAAGTGATGTCAGCCTCCGTAAGCGAGGCCAGTCTAAATTAATTTATTCTATTTTGCCGAAATTTTATTTCTTAGAACTACTAATTATGACGTCAATCACTTCTTCGATTCTTTTTTCCAAAAAAAAAACCTTACAGGATGATGATGTCATCCTCCTAGGGGAGATTAGACAAGTGGATGATGTCACTTCTTTGATATAATGATGATTACGTCATCTACTTCTTCGGATAGACCCTCTGGTTCTTCCAAGGTCAATGCTGAAGACTTGGTCATGTCTTCAGACCCTGATGGACACATGCCATCGAGTGTCACAAAACAACGTTAGGTACACAACTAATGTTCAACTTCACTTCTTCCATGCACGCGTCAATGCAGACGTTTATGCAAACTATGCAGCAGCAGCTGCAACAATTCATGACACCAATACTATCTAACAACAAAAAAGCCTATAAACCGATATGACCCGGCTTTTCTAACAGTGGTTACGATTAACATCTATAATATTAAAGCTAAAAAGCCTGAATTACTTCTCTTCCTAGAGAACAACAAGGTTGACGTGCTTCTGGTTCAAGAAACTTGGCTAAAAGGCCAACGTTTCACTATTGCCAACTACCAGGTCTTTCGCAGTGACAGAGTGGGTAGAGTCGGCGGCGGTACAATGATTCTGGTCAAGAATTGTTATACTGCTTGGGCTCTACCTGGTCCTGACAATAACATCATTGAAGGCACCTATGTTATGATCAAACTAATGTAAGGCTTCCTGACATTGGGCTCGGTTTATTGTAGCCCGTCGGAGAACATAACGGACCAGAGCCTAACAAACTTACTGACAAACGACAAACCAACTCTTCTAGGCGGCGACTTGAATGCCAAACACCGTGAGTGGAACTGCAGGGTCAACAACACCAGAGGCCTCGCCGTAAGGCGGCAATGGCAGCACCTTAAATACGCGGTGTTGGCACCAACGTCGCCTACTCATATCTGGGATAGGGGCGCACCCGAAATTCTGGACATATTCCTAGCCAAACAGATAGACATTACGTCGACACCAATCGCGATTCCAGCTCTATCTTCCGATCACCTCCCTGTGCTCATTGAGTACGGAAATCCGCTCTCAAGAGGGCAGGGAACGGTATCAAAGACTTATCATAACTGGCACAGGCTCGAGAACATCCTCAAAGACCCTCCCTTGATAGACGGCCTAACAAACGTAGACCCACTGGAGAGAGCAGTAGTCACACTTACAGAACGCATCGTACAGACAGTAGCCCAAACCTCGTTCAGTATGGGAAACTTCCGCCTGAGATCATGTCCTTGATCCGGGAGAAGAATAGACTTAAGAACTTGGCATGTCGGACGGGCGATCCGGCGGTCCAGGTCAGAGTCAACGTTCTTATTTAACGGGTCAAGGATGCGATTTCGGACAAGGTGAGCGAGGAATGGACTATCAAAACTCAAAATCTGACACACGAAGACAACTCTGTGTTCAAGCTGACTCGAGCACTGACTAGAGGCAGCAGAAAGCCGCTTCCTCATATAACTAACGACAAGGTTACACATACAAACCCACAGGACACAGCTGAACTGTTTGCAGAGATTCTCTGCGAACAGTTCAGTGAAAACTCAGACGGCCAACGGCCAAACATGACAGAATCAAACGTACTATACAGATATTCGCGTCCATGCCAGTGGGCGCGAACCAAGTTCCAAAAACCGCACTGACTGACATCCAGGAGATTGTGCGGCAGACTAACCCACGTAAAGCCCCAGAGCTCGACTCAATTACTAACTTAAGACTCAAGAAACTACCAGACAACATACTTACGGACCTGCTGACTATCACAGACTCAATTATCGCCCTTGGCCACTTTCCAAGCTCTTGGAAGAAGGCCAAGATTATCCTAATTAAGAAAGGTCGTGAAAGCCCTAGCAAGGCAAGTAGCTACCGGCCTATAAGCCTTCTCCCCAGTTCGGAACAGTTCGGATTCCGGGCAGGACTAAGTTCTACTAAGCAGACGGTACGACTGGCCTCTGACATCAGGGGCTTCAACAAACGTTGGCATATGGGAGCAATATTCCTCGATGTCAGGAAAGCCTTCGACAAGGTTTGGCATGACGGTATGGTCATAAAAATGATCAGATTAGGCATGCCAAGCCAGCTAATTAAGGTAGTGCAATCATATCTGCACAATAGATCATTCATAGTGGCCTTGGACCACGTAGAGTCCCAAGTAAAGCCTATCAGTGCCGGGGTCCCCCAGGGCTCACCGCTGTCGCCGGCTTTGTACAATATCTTTACGCATGACATCCTTAAAACCTCACTCACAAAGCTTCACTTATTTGCTGACGACACGGCAATCACAGCAACGTTTAAGAAACCTCGCCTTGTTCTTTCAAGGCTTAAGAGGTACATCAACCTCCTAGAGAAGTGGCTACGGGACTGGGAAATAAAGCTGAACCCGGGAAAAACACAGGCAGTGTTCTTTTCCAAGTCCCGTCTAGCCAACCCCGAAACGATAATTAGTTTGGCCGAGTCCAAGATAACCTGGCTAAAAAAGGCGAAATATCTAAGGCTTATTTATGATAGAATGTTGAATTTTTCCGAGAGCACCAAATGAACCATAACCAAGGCAAACCGCCAAATAGCCGCCTTATATCCTTTACTAAACTCAAGTTGAACATCAGAACTAAGCTACTACTATATAAATCCTTAATTAGATCAGTGTTGTCATATGCGAGCCCCACCTGGAGCATATGCCATGACAATCAGCTCTTCTTAACTATTGAGAGAATTGAGAACAAGGTTCTCAGAATCATCTTAGATGTGCTCAGGTGCGTGAGAGGGTCAATCCTTCATCGCGACACGGACTTAGAGTCATTCGAGTCTTTCAACTCCCGATTAATAGGCAACTATTTCGAAATAGTTGAAAGGCAGAATACTCCGATCCTTCGGCAGTCGCTGACCCCCTTCCGCCCTGGCAGCACCTATAAGGTGCCATACGACTATGTTCGGTTTCACAACCCACACTGACACCTCACCCCAGTACACATCTAACAGTATACTACCACAGAACACTATACATTCGCTACACAATAGCTGAATCTAGACAGATCTTGTAACATCGCGAGAAGCAGCCTACGTCATGTCTATCCACAGTAGAGCCTTACAAAAGAAGTTATAGGCATGGCCTGACTTACAACATAACAGCAACAACTCTTCGATTTGAGTTGCATCTCCCAGAATATTCGTATTATTCACCAAGTATTGAAATTTAAATTGAAATTGAATTAAACATTTTTAGCAAGATTGTATCTATCCTCCTAAGAATAAGTTGGATAATTGTTGTAGTTAAAACCAATTCTACTTTTGGTGAGAAGAGTGCTGCTTGGTTTGTTACTTCTGCGATGAAAGTTAAACGAGAGTTGGGTATATGCCTTAAAAAGCCACTCCGGGCTTGTGTTGTAGCACCTAAAGATAATATAATATTAGCTGTTAAATCTGCTTAAGTATCTGTTAAGCAAGCTGGCGGTCGTAGAAAAGTCAAATTACCAAAAGCTATTCGAGTACCTTAAATTAGTCGACTAATTCCACTTATTCCCTTGCTGGCTTGAGTGAATCAGCACATTTCTGTTGAGGGGCAACACGTATTGCAAAAATGGTACATAATGCGTGGTTTGCAAAACATAAATCTAAGGAATCTCAAAAACATAATCAGACACTGGAAGCTATTGGTTTAGAGATGAAAAGTAATTGTATATCTTACCAAACAGGAAATGAATTTGTTCTATGGAATATGTTAAAAATTCCCAGTACAACTAACTACACCACCACTGATCAATATGTCAACGTTATGCTCAAGGACTGAATTTGAGCTATTTTCGAGGAGTTTTTATGAGAGATATGCTATCGGAAACTTCAAAGAAGAACGACTGTGATGTAATTATTTTATATTTAAATAAAGATTCCGAAACACACTCAGTAGCTTTAAAGAAGGCTGATAACTAAGTTTCTTACGTTGTTTGTTTGGGAGATTTAATTTCTGCAAAAGGGGTTGCTAGGTATTGCAAATATTTTAAATCATTCTTTAACTACGATTAGTAGCAAATTTGTAATGCAAATAAGTCACTGTAAAAACAGGGGTTTGTCTGATTTCTTCATCGTTATCTTGCAGACGTTCATGCTGAAGAGCCGTTCTAAATACTTGACTATTGATATTAATCCACCAAAGACGTTGAATGGCAAATATCAGAATTCTCTAGCATTTATTTTATTCAGTACTTGAAATTCAATCCCAAACATTAAATAAAGTCGAAAAAAAGTATTGAAGATGCCAATAGGTCTTAGTTTAAGATATTAGATATTGACAATAAACATTTGAATCTAAGGATGAAAAGGAGATGATTATCATACCTTTAAAGCTGACCAACAAAATATTGATTATACCCTAAAAGTATGCTTACGACCTATATTTTCAGTCTGAAGATAATATTGAAGGATTATGACGAGTGTCTAAGCTAACCAAATCAGATCTACCAGTAAAGAGTGTAAGACTGATTTTTATTATACCAACATTATCGACAATATTTCTTATAATTTATTCGAAATTACACCATGCATAGATCCAGGATACAATATAATGATCGAACCTATAAACCTGATATACATAACAATAAAATCTTTAGATCTGGTAATATTGGAGGTGAAGAAATTGTTGTGAGTTTAGAACTTAAGAAAAATATGAGCCGGATTTTTATCCAAAGAGGAAAGTATTTAAACAGTAAGAACAGCTTACGCAGTCGAGAGTCGCAGCAATCACTCACTTGAAAATAATCTGATACAGCTAGATCTAATCGCTAAAGAATATGGATTTTGTATCAGAAAAAAAATACTAATATTTCACCCGGTAAACGTCGATTAATCTCTCGAGAAAAAGAAGATGAATGGCATACATATCATATATTCACGAAATCCTTTACAATAGTGATTAGATTGAAATTGTTATCAATAAACAAGATATTTTTATGGATATTAGTAATGCTGAGATTACACAGAAGCAAAGAATAATGAGGAAATTATAGCTAAACAACTGACACTTGCCTTCTCACAAGTATGGGTATGGATATTGGATATTGCAGGATAGGGTTGACTTGCAGGATTATTAAAACAATTTGTTCAATAATCTGCAAATTTTAACTTATTCATACCATTTGACTAACTCTCCTGAATTTTTACTGTGCAATAAAATAGCGGTATCGTCGGCTAGATTATAAATTAGCCTCAATATGCTTTATAAAAAAGGGACAAAAGTGGATCTAAACTTAAGGGCTATAGTAACAAGAATTCTATACTAACGTGTTTAGATAATTCATAGGTTCTGTAGAGGCGACAAGTCAAATTTTTAGCTACTGTATACCTAAGCTGGGTTTTGAAATTGGCTAACCACATCAGGAGATGACTAAAACTCTCCATGTTAGTATCATCATATATTTATGTCCCAAATACCAAAATTTCGTATAAATTAAAAACGAAGTTACAGGGAGTTACATTGAAGCTTGTCAAATTACAAACTGTCACGCTGGACGCAAAATGTTCGTACTATATGTATAATAAATGAGAAGTCAAGCCTCGATATCAGCCGCAGATTTGCCACTGAAACTGAAATATTTTTTAGGTCTTTCCGTCTTTCGGTTTCTTTATATCAATTGAACTAGTACGATTTAACTTCTTTAGAAATAGGTGTGAAGCCAAACTATTAGTAAATTGATTTAATCTGCTACGGCTTAAATGGTTTAGGAGTCGAGAAAAATTCCAAAAATAATGTGTGTTGGTTTTTAGGGGGTAAAGTAATAAATCCACATGATATCACAATTTCATTTCAAAGAAAACGTGCAGGCCGTTCAATATCCATGACGGACGGCACCAAATCTAGTCAAAAGTTATTTACAGGCCTATATTTAAATGTGCAATTTCCTTTAAAATTGATAGATTAATCGAGTACCTACTTACCTGTATGAAGATTAATCGTAATTTTCCGAGCTTGTCTTCCGATATGATTCCATTGTAGTTTCTGAATCACCATACCCATCGATACGTTTTTAAAGCATAAAATTTTTTTATCTTCAACCAGAGCCTGCTATCGCACCTCGATGCTTACTCATTCTGTTTATAGAGCAAAATTGCCCGCCTAAGGGGCATGTGGTTGGGAGAGTTGTAATCATATCGGAAGACAAGCTTGGAAAATTACGATTAATCTTCATACAGGTAAGTAGGTATTCGATTAATCTATCAATTTTCCATCGTTTGTCTTCCGATATGATTACATTTTAGCTGTTTAAAGCTAGATGGTGCAATTTTGCACTATTCTACCTCCAATCCAATACTATTATTTAACATATATTATTGACATACAATCAGAGAAAAACAAATATTATAAATTGAACCTTAGGCAACGGAATACTTAAAAGGCTATACTCAAATTTAAAATTGCACTGGCAAATATGTCACTGGGCGTACCTAGAAGTCGAGTATAGAATCTGCTAGTATAGACCCTGCTATATCCTTAATGCCATTTATTTTTACGTCAAACTTAAAGGCTGCTCACGTGCTGGCGTGTCTTACACTATATCCGGTAAAGACGTTAACGTTCATACCATACCACTGTTTTTAAAAATTAAGCTGATCCTTCTACTCAATGTTTGGATCCGATGTGCTGAACTTAGTGCCATAAGTTTTACCGTTTTCTTTGTTAGTTTATCAGGTGATAGAGATTGTAAAGGATAAAGTGTTGATAAATATAGTAATACAGGTTCAACGTTCCCTGTAAAATCGTATTTAGGTTTAGGGGGCTTTAACTTGTAGCTTCCCTTCAAAAATCTTTTTATTATATATTAATCCCTATTAGGCGGTGAAACATAAAGTTATCTATAGGTACTTATCAAGACCTAAGAAGCTCCTTTGTTTACTTCGTGTACTAAAAAGGCCAGATAAATGTTTAAAATATAAGTAAAGACATCGAAATTTTGCTGTTACAGAAATTATAATACCCACTTATTAACTCAAGCGTTGTATGTTAAATATTAATTAACAATTTGTTTTAACAAAAATATTTATAGGTACGCCTATGTTATTTCTATTAAGTTAGCAGCAGGTTAGACAGTAGGATAACGTTGACAGTGTTGTTGGTAGATATATTTTATATATCGTTGCATTATTATAAATACATAAAGTAAAAATACTAAAAACTGGTGTTTTATCGACACAAGGACAAGTAAACCAATTTTAAAATCACAACATTGTACTGTTTCCAAGTTCCTGCTGAGATGGATGCAAACATTAGTGGGGTGGCGTGACCGGAAATGCTTCTTTGAAGAAATGCTTCTCAGACGGTTTCCTTGCAACCAGGAAAATTTTCCTGTATAAGAGATGAGAGTCACTATACTCGATTTAAAAGTCAATGGTTTCCCAACTAATAAACTAAGAAACAAGGTATACCAGGGTTGTAATAGCCACACAGGTACTACCAATATTCCGGTTGCTTTATCCTGTATAGATTTACCTAAAGCATTAAATATCATAGAAAACGAGGAAAAAGCGTAAAAATACTCATCATGCCAAGAAATTGTAAATGCATCGACTCCTGTGGAGGTTGGATCCGGAAACCAGGAGATATATTTTGCATTATAATAAGTTGCAAATAAATCTAACCACTTATTATTTTCTGATATACCTGCTTATTTAGTTCGTATTCTGTATCAACGGAAGTTTGTCTTGATGCCTTATCGGCTTCCTTTTTTCTTTTGAAGCGATATAAGATCAAGAGTGTTATACGTTTTGGTCACACCAGCCTCAAATTTGAAAGGTTATATTGGTTAAGTTTCGATATTTTACGCTTCCCCCACGATTAATGCAGGATATATATCGATTCTAAGTAAGACTCCAATATTTTCATTTGATGTAGTAAATAATTGTAAGCCATGACAAGCAACTTTAATTTCGAGCCATGACAAGCAGCTTTAATTTCAAGGTAATTAATATGCTTAGACTTGTCGGCTTTTTCCCAAAACTCGCGACCTTTTTGGCCGTTACAATAGCCTGTAGGAGACGCAGAGGCTTACGCAAAAAAAACAAAATTCCAATGAAAACGTACTAGGCTTCATATTTATAGTATATTCCACATTGTCTATCCACCAGCTAATATTTTGCTTTGTATCTTTTGAAATTAATATTCTGTCAGGGTACGACTTTGCTATTAAGGCTTTAAATTTTGCGCGCCCTTGCCTTTTGTTACGATGACGACTCCGAGGAACGGCAGGAGTCGCTGCTACCAAAACACCAATGATTTTTGCAAAATCTCGAATTGTAGTACCTGTCTTGTTAAGATATTTTTTAAATTGCCTCTTTTATTAAATTAATTTTCTTAAGAGGTAAAGAAACGGTCGAGGACACGGTCCTCTGAATTATAAGTCCTAAGTATCCTAGGTAAGTTATTTTTATGATGGTATTAACTGACTTTTTCTGTATTTATAATAAATCTTAAATAATTTAGGAGCATTATGCACATTCCATAACAGTAAAGTGCATCAGCAAATGGTTGGTGTTGTTAGCTAACTGCTCCTACAGCTGTTGGCTCATGCCCCAATTAGTGTTGTAGGAACCTTTGCGAATAATTAAATTTGCACAAAATAATGTGTGGGAGGTATTTAGTCAAATAACTAACACCCTGTAAAGTATACAGCTGTTTTGCAGACAATAGTCTTCAGGAGATAATTTAGTCAAAATAATTTACACCCTGTAAAGTATGCAGATATTTTGCAGAATATAAGGAGTCCATGATTGCAATCTTAATTAAATAGGTCCACAACCATATTAAAATATATACTGTTGGCTCACAGCCTTTTAATCGCTCAAGTGATGATAGAATTTACTGAATAGCCCACGGCTATCCCTCAGAAAAGATGGCCCACGGCCTTAATGCCAAATATGTTTTGCCATAACACTTTGAAAGGTATGCAGCTATTCTGCAGACAATAGTCTGCGGGTAATATTTTAATCAAAACAACTAACACCCTGTAAAATATACAGTTATTTTGCAGACAATAAGGAGTCAGTCCATGATAGCAATTTTAATTAAATAGGTCCACGACCATATTAGAAATATATACTGTTTTTGTCCCTATTGGAATTGATTAATGCTGCATAAACAAGGGAAATATTATACAAACAAGTGGAGTTGGCATAATAAACGATCACTTCTGAGTAAGTCAATAGCCAACTTTTAGTGGAGAAGTCGAATAGGTAGGTCCTCGACCCTAGGCCTAATCAATTAATAATTTATAAAAAAATAATATTAAGAATGTTTATTATTGCGAAGACCTCGGCCTAGACTTATCCTTTTTCTATGCCCTCAGCAAGAATTTTTCGATTGTGTGCTATTTGTATGCAAATTATAAGGCCCTCGGCCTATGCACTATCTAACTCAATCTGAATATTTCGATTCAGTGCAAATTATCAGGCCCTCGAACTATGCACTATCTAACCCAATCTAACTAACTCCTTGTAGGGAAGTTGAATAGTTAGGTGCTCGACCTTAATCAATTAATAATTTAAATAAAATTAGTATTAAGAATGTTTTGTATTGCGAAGCCCTCGGCCTAACCTAAACATATTCTTTTCCTCTGCCCTCGGCAAGAATTTTTCGATTGAGTGCTATTTGTATGCAAATTATGGGCCCTCGGCCTATGGACTATCTAACTCCATCTTACCAATTCTTTGTGGGGAAGTCGAATAGTTAGGTCCTCGACCCTAGGCTTAATCAATTAATAATTTATAATAAAAATAATATTAAGAATGTTTTGTATTGCGAAGCCCTCGGCCTAAACATATTATTTTTCTATGCCCACGGCAAGAATTTGTCGATTGAGTGCTATTTATATGCGAATTATAAGGCCCTCGGCCTATGCACTATCTAACTCAATCTAACCAACTCTTTGTGAGGAACTCGAGTAGTTAGGTCTTCGACCATAGGCTTAATCAATTAATAATGTATAATAAGAATAATAATAAGGATTTTTTGTATTGCGAAGCCCTCGGCTTGGACGTGTTCTTTTTCTATGCCCACGGCAAGACGAATTTTTTGGTCGAGTGCTATTCGTACGCAAATATTACAAGACCTTATTCTCTATTTCTCTCGGTTGAGCAACGTATTGTGGCTTACTGAAAACCTGCATGAATATGAATTTAATAAGCCCTCGGCTTATATACAAGGTTTTTAAATTATTCTAATTATTTAAAATAGTCTAGTTGTAATTAGTGAGCTTAGTGTAAACCTCAATACAACTTATCAACTGTACAGGGTGGCTCGTTTTCGTGTCTATGTATGGGGAACTCGAAAACCGTAAGAGATACAGTGTCGGTCAAATTAAGGCAAAATTGCTCATTTAGGTGCCTAACAATATGCCGTTTAGAAAGTTTCAAAATTCCGAGTATTTCCGGAGATATCCGGAAAAAACCGAAATTTTGAAAAATCGTTTTGTTTTTTTTCTGTGTTTATTTAAAAACGGATTTCAAATTGAATTGCACTTTTACATTGCGACTTTTTCCGCTCTATCCAATGATGTTATCGACTTTAAAATCCGACGTTTCGTCTTCAAGGGATCATCATCAACTTTATTTTTTTAAATACGAACTTTAATTTTTTTTATCGTTTTTCAGATGGTATTGGCGCAGTTAATATGAGTATGTGTTTTTATTTTTTTTTTATTTTTTTTTTATTTTTATTATTATTTTTTTTAATTTATATATTTTGCTTTGGCGTAATTTTAAATAATTTAAGGTAGGTACTTTTGATATTTTCATATTCTTTAAAATAATTTTCTTTTAAGTGGAAAATTGGAGCCCGTATTAAAAATAAAAAATAGTAAAATTATTTTTTACGAGAATATGGCTATGAACTATTATACTCAAACAAGTTGCTTAGTGCAAAGATGAAATATTTTCAACTTTTAACCAATTAAAAGTTTTTTTAATAGAGACCATAAACAATTTATATTCATACTGCGTGATACTATGGGTACTTTGATGGAAAAACACACCTATTGGAATTTTCCATATAAATAATAAAAAAAATAATAATAATTTATAGGCAAAATTCCAATAGCTCTGTTTTTCCATCAAAGTACCTATAGCATCACGTAGTATGATTATAAATTGTTCATGTTCTCTATCAAATAAATTTTTTAATTGGTTAAAAGTTGAAAATATTTAATCTTTGCACTAAGCAACTTGTTTGAGTAATAGTTCATGGCCATATTCTCGGAAAAAATAATTTAACGGGCTTCAATTTTCCACTTAATACAAAACACAAAATAAAATATTTTTATAGAATATAAAAATTTCAAAAGTACCTAACTTAAATTATTTAAAATTACGCCAAAGCAAAATATTTAATTTAAAAAAAAAAAATAAAAAAATAATAAAAAAAATAAAAAAAAAAAAACATATACTCATATTAATAATGCCAATACCATCTAAAAAACGATAAAAAAAATTAAAGTTCGTATTTAAAAAAAGAAAGTTGATGATGATCCCTTGAAGACGAAACGTCGGATTTCAAACTGGATACCATCATTGGATAGAGCGGAAAAAGTGGCAATGCAAAAGTGCAATTCAATTTGAGATACGCTTTTAAATAAGCCCAGGAAAAAAATAAAACGATTATTCAAAATTTCGGTTTTTTCCGGATATCTCCGGAAATACCCGGAATTTTGAAACTTTCTAAACGGCATATTATTAGGCACCTAAATGCACAATTTTGCCTTAATTTGACCGACACTGTATCTCTTACAGATTTCGAGTTCCCCATACATAGACACGAAAACGAGCCACCCTGTACATTATATCATTGTACGTAGATATTTGTTCGTAAATATTAGGCCCCGACCTACTCCTATATAGACAATTTATTAACACTTACTCGAGGAACTGGACAATATATTTTCCATTCTTTTCGACATTTTATTTCACAAACACAAACACAGCACGTTTTTTCAACGTATTTGATGGATACGGAAAACAGAATGAGTAAGCATCGAGGTGCGATAGCAGGCTCAGGTTGAAGATAGAAAAATTTTATGCTTAAAACCGTATCGATGGGTATGGTGATTCAGAAACTACAATGTAATCATATCGGAAGACAAGCGTTGGAAAATTTCACAGTTACGTGGACATCTTAGAAGCAAAAATGTCGAAAAAATATAATAAAAGCTGATTTTTTTTCGTACATTCAAATTTTTGTAATTGTGCTAATATTACTTTAAGCGCGACTATTAAATTGTAGTTTACTTACCTCTCTCTGCATATATAATAGCTACTTATGATATAAGTGTGAATAGTACTCAATTAAAGCATGAGTATGGAAATTTGCGGAACGACCGAAGCGAGTTTCGCAATTCATACGGGTGCCTTAAACGTACTTTTCACACGTACGTCTTACAAGATTTTTTTCTACGAGCATAATGAACATTGGCTTTTTTAAAATTACTTCTGTATATTTATCTGAATTTGTCGTTTTGCTTATCATAATAACTAGACCATCATGGTGATCATATGTTATTTATTTCAAATTGTTTTTTTTTTTATATCAGTAAAGTTGACAAACCGTACGTAAGTCGAAAAATTCTACCTCAGAAAGTAATTTCCAAGAACCTAATGGAGAGAATAGACTCTTCAGACATAGAAAATAGTGATTTAGCTTCATCAGACGTAGAAGAATCTGCGAGAATAGCCATGAATTCGCTTCTACCGGCCCAGTCAATGATCCAATATGAAAATGCATATAAACGTTTTGAAAAGTGGTGTAGTGGAAATAAAATAAAGAATCTCACCGAGACTGTCTTACTAGCGTATTTCCATCAGAAGTCCACACAACAAAAGTCTTCATCCCTTTGGAGGACAATGCTATTGAAAGAGATAAACATTGATATAAGCAGGTAGGGTCTGATGTCATATATGCAATGTGGATTTTAAATATTTTTTGGGTTCAATGGAAAGATTACTTCAAATGGAACACATTAATGCAAAAAAAGGCACAAGTTTCTTTTAGCGGAAATCGGCTACAAAAAATATCGTTCTATAGGATGATTCTACATAAGAATACTAGCACAAAAATAATTTTCGTTTTCTCCGCAAACGTTTTGTTTTCCAGAAAACTAGATTTTTTTATATGATAATTTAGCTAAAACCTATATTTGGATAATTTTCACATTTTTTTTTTGTCATAGGCCGGTCCAGAAAAACCTATTAATTAAAACGGTGTTATTAGTTTTATCCAAAAATGCCTAATTAATGAAATTTTTTTATTTTGTTTGTAGTTTAGAATAACGGAAATCGGCTACAAAAAATATCCCACAAAAATAATTTTCATTTTCTCCGCAAATGTTTTGTTTTACAGAAAACCAGATTTTTTTATATGATAATTTTGGGTTAGTATATGAGTTAGTTTTGGGTAATTTGGGATAGTGAAGACAAGCGCTACTCTAGTTAGTTTGGGTTAGTTTAGGTTAGTTTGGATTAGTTTAGGTTAGTTTGGGTTAGTTTGGGTTAGTCTGGGTTAGTTTGGGGTAATTTGGGATAGTGAAGAGACAAGCGCGCGTAGAGTGCTTGTCTTATTACTTTGGTTAATAACGGTTAGAGAGGTAGAGAGCTACTCTAAGCAAATAATTTTTTCTAGTGGATTTTCGCTCTTATAATATATTTAATTTTTTTTTTGAAAATGAGATTGATGTGTTTGCGGGGAAAAAGTTTGATTGTTCTGCGTTGAGACAGATATTAAAATGTCAAAAATAAATTTAATATCTTCCTAACGGATTTCGGCTTCGGAAACTTGCGGATGATGAAAAGCACTTTTGACGCCAAAAATTGAAAAAGAAATTTTATAAATGAGGGACATGTAAATGCGAAATCTCTCCCAATATGACGTTAATGATGACAATTTACTTGCAATGTTGTCAGACTTGGCTAACATTCTTGATTTTCAAGTAAGCAAAATGCCAAGTCCAGGAGCATGTTTCATAAAGTAGAATAAGTCTAAACTTGTGAAAGTATCGCGCTTGTTCCTTATAAACCAAATAAGCTCCCATTTGTCTCTTAGCTAACCCAAACTAATCAAAACTAATTGAAACTAATGCAAACTAATCCAGACTAACGTATACTAAGCCAAACTAAGCCAGATTTACCAGAAGTAACTCATACTAAGCAATACTAACCCTGGCTGTTTAGCCATACATGTATATACATATAAGTAATAAAAGTTTGCTTACGGTACACAGTTGACTCAATTTGTCCATTTCCCAGTAAATGTCCTAGATCAAGTACATTTGTCATAAAATGAAATAATTTTAAAAGACAAGCGCGCTACGCACGTAAGTAAATCAACCACAGCTAACCCAAAATAACCAACACTTACCCAAACTAACCCAAACTAACCAAAACCAATCCACACTAATCCAAACTAACCAAGACTAACTAAAACTAATCCAGACTAACCCTAATTAACCAAAGTAAAGAGACAAGCGCAACCAAAGTAGAGAAAAGCGCGCTACGCGCGCTTGTTCTCCGTATTCGAGATTTAGCAAAAATAATCGAAACTAACTTTAATTAGCCAAATAAGCGCATTGAGACGAACGCGCTACGCTCTTGACCAACCCCGCCCATCACAAAATCAAAATTAATCCAAAGTAACAAAACAAACGCACTACGCGTGATATTTTCTTAAACTAATCCAAATGAGCTTTTAAATTTGTATCTATTTCAATAAACTAAATAAATTAGTTTATATGACTTATTATTAAAAGTGACCCCCACTTTTAGCGTAACATCTAATTCTAGTAAATCATATATTCGAATTATTGTTATTTTATTAAAGAAAGCCACTAAGAATCATTATTTATATTTATAAGAAGTTTTCGTCCCACAGTACTTTTGAAACATATTCAATACGAGGCTGTTATATTTTAGAACCAAATAGAAATTGCACTTGGCAACATCTACCCGTACAATAGCCCGCTGAGCCGGGCTAAGAAATTTTAAGAAATAGTCATGTTGACGTTTATCTCATAAATATTATATTATCGTGTTATTAACGGTTTTATTTGCAATTTTTAAGGAAAGAAGTTTTATATTATGCTATTATTAACCTTCTGCGATCATACCTCAGGACAAAGTGTACTGGAATTGTGTTTATTAGCAAAAATTATGTCAAATTTTAATTTTGATTTTCAATTTATTTTGCGAAAATGTGCTGCATCCGCAATTTTTTTCCGTTAATGTGTCCCATTTGATGTAATCTTTCCATAGAAACCAAAAAAAGCTTCAAAATCGACGGTGCTTATATGACACCAGAACCAGCAGGTACAATAATTTAATATCTTTCTTGAAAAGAAAATCGGAAGGTTATAAGGCGAAGAAATCTAAAGCTTTTTCGAAAGAAAATGTCAAGGGCCAACGATGACGATTTTTTGCTCATGACAGTCACACTAATCATTGGAATCGCAGGAGGGTGTAGGAGAGACGAGCTGTGTCGGATGACTATTGAAGACGTCACAGACAAAGGTGACATTTACTTAATTAAAATACTTGATACTAAAACGAAAACCTGTCGAGAATTTGTTATTAGTGGTGGTTCAATTGAAGAAATTAATTTAGTGGAGATTGTTCGAAAGTATGAGCGTCTGCGTCCTGTAGGCATTACCAAAAATCGATTCTTTTTCCAATATAGAAAAGACATACCCATAAAACTGCCCATAGGCATAAATACTTTTGGAGCTATGCCGAAAAACATAGCTACTTTCTTTGGATTGCCTGACCCGTCTAGCTATACAGGACATTGCTACGGCGATCATCTGCTTCGCTCTTAGCAGACTCAGGAGCAGATATTTTGACTCTCAAACGTCATGGGGGTTGGAAGTCGGCCACTGTAGCCGAGGGATTTGTGGAAAACTCCGTGGAGAATAAACGAAAAACAGCCTTGAAGATACTACGAGAAAAAGAGGTCACCTGTACACAGACTAATGTAGATGTTTCGACTGTGAATACTTCGATCGGAAGTTCAGTGTTCTACCAACAATTTCCGTCTGAGATTAATTTAACTAACTGTACAAATTGCGTGGTAGACTTTTTTTAAGCCATATCTTATATATCATAATATGTTATATTATTGTGTTTGTAAAGTTCTAATAAAATTATTTATATTCAGTTTATGTCATTTTTTAATTATTCAAAAAAGACTTTTCGAAATATGTAAATCTTTTCAGAATTACTTTTCACACTAATGCGAAAAAAAAATTATTTTTCACACTAGTGGGAAAAGTAAATCACTTTTCACACGCTCGTAGAAAAAAATATTTCCAGTTAGTACAAGGGAGCCTTAGACTCGCCTCATTCGATTTTTTTTTAATGGAAAATGAAATTTTAAAGCAAAAATCTTTTAATATCCAGTTTATCAAAATAGGTAGGCGGTAAAATGTCACCATAGGTATAAAGGTGTCATTTGCACATATTTTATGTTTATTTTTCCCTTTAATAAATATGTATGAAAACTACTATCATGTTTTATTAACCTTTCTATTGCCGAGCATATGATAAATCATACGTTAAAAAATAGCTGAAGTAGCTGTTTAGGAGAACTACTAACTATTTTCCTTTTATTTCTTATATAAAAAAAAATATTAAAAAAATTCTAGTCATTAAATAGGTTAACCGATTTTATGGGCTGACCAATATTAAACGTGTTATAAATTCTGCTTTACTTTTTGCGTGATGGATATCTTTGCCATCTTTATTGCTTATTAATCTCGTTTAAGATTATTTTTTATTATTACTCGATTAGCTGTTTTAAAAAACATGTTTAAATGTATGCGTTATGATATATCTATATGACCATATTTTTCACTCATTTAAGCCTTTCGGAATTTAAATGCTTGAAACATTATTTTTCCATTACCACATTTCGAAACACAATCGTCCTTTAATGTGATTTAAGTCTAATATAAATGAATCGATTTAAATGCACGAACGTTGAAATAAAAAGTATTGACGATTACATTGAAAGAGTATCTGGTTATATTTTTATTGGTATTTCCGGTACAATAATGTACTACATGGTTCATTTTATTTGAATTTTAGAATCTGAGCATTTCGTGTTTGATTCTAATCTTTTGTAAAACACAGACCGTTATTTCAGGATATTTGTTGCTGCAGGCGAGCATTTAATATGAAAGTTTATGTTACAGATTCCTGAATAAGTTTAGCACTGTTTAATTTTAAAATAAAACTAAAATACTGAAAGTTATATTTAGTTTGCATAAACCTTTTACCACAAAAGGATATTACAAGAGAAAAATTTGAAAATAACAAAAATTATATACACACTACTTTCTTCACATATTCTTTAATCAGAAATTAATTGACAAAAAGTGCAGCATCTTATATATTAGTTGCGGGAATAATTTGTTTCGAATACATTGTAGAGTATCTACTAGAAGCGTGTCAATTAAAATTTGGAATCGTGATGCCTGTTTCGCAGCAAGATAAAAGTTTCTTAATTGCAACTGTCCAATACCGCCTACCAGTCGGCCTACTTGCTACTATTAAAATGGCACTGACGTCATCACATCTAGTCAAGTGTTTTGCCATACGAATGCCATGGAATGAAATCCCAGTATAAACATTGTTTATTTTATCGGGCTTACTTCCGTATTTTACCTTGATTGTCACGCTGGACGACTAGAATTCCGAGTCCCAACTCGTCGTCTTCGATGTATTGTGCATCCAGTGTTGACAGATTGGCCGATTTATCTCAATTTGGGCAAAGAAACGGTTACGACTTAAAACAAAAAAATGCTGCAACTCGAAAAATACTTGTCTTGAATTACTGGTTTACTCTTTCAAAACAGTAGAATGGGGTCCAAAAATGCGCCTTTTGCAACTTCACAGATTATAAGCAATGGACAATTTAGCATAATATGTTTTTTAGTGAATTTTAGTGGTGTACAACTTGTATACTTTTAAATATGGGATAGTATCGAATAACGTTACACACTTTCCTAGATTTCTTTCATTTTGGCGCACTTATATATTTTTTAGTTTTTTTCGTTACCCATAATTTAGACCTGTTTTGAAAACATTTTTTTCTGTTACTCGTAAATATAGGTAGGCAACTAGTAAATTATTGTACTTTAGATACGTGCATACTTTCCTAGATTTCTTTGATTTTCGTGTACTTAAATGTTTTTTATTTTTTGTACGTTACCTATAATTAAAAATATTACCATTATTTTCGTGCTATCCTACTTATAAATTATTTTTATTTCTACACTCGAAATTCGAGACTATCGAGACTGACGTGACGAGACTCTCGGTCTCGAACCTAGAAGTTTCTCTCGGTCTCGAGTTATAATTCCTAGTTTCGTCTCGGTATCGGTCTCGAATTTCGAGACGAGACGAGACCGAGACTAGACTCGTCGAGACCGAAGCACGAGGCCCTCCACGTCCAATCCAACACAGTATGTTGTATTAAGATAAGCTCGTGCATCGGCTGCAAAATGTGGTGATGTCCCAACATGCTGGACCCACATGCGACCCGTTACATGCAAAGGAATCAATTCCGGCAAATCCTTAATTTATATAGGATTTATGGCTAAGCCTATGAGGTAAAACAACTGTCCCAATTATTTACTTTTCAATAATGCCGGCTCATATATTGATTGTTTGTGATTTGGTTACTCTTAATATATTTGGCCCAAGTATGTAAATTGTGAAAATGTAATATACCTTTTCTGGTAAATGATGCTTCATCAGTGAATAGCACAATCTGAGAAAATGTTCTATCGTGCTTTAATTTTCTTAGAAGCCATTGAGAACTCATTCCTTCCCAACTCATTTGCAACAATCCTTGTACTTGTTGTTGGGTCATTTTGAACACTATTCAAAATAGCTTCTTCAACTTGAACGGTAGGCCGGTATCTTCTGCGTCCAAAATCAGATTTGGCTGGTTTTAGAGAACCTGTTTGCTATAAACGGCGAAGTAAAATTTCAAATATTGACTTATGCTGAATTTTTCTTGGAAAAAACTTTTAATGACAAAGTCTTACTGCTTCGTTAGTATTTGGCTTGGCTTCACCATAAACTAAGAGTATGTCGGTCAATTCATGTGGAGAATAATTTGTAGAAGTCATTTTTGCACAACTGAATAATTCACTTATCATAAAAAAATATATTTAGTTAGAAGCAATAATATCAAATTTATTTACTTGCCAACGAATTATAATCTGTCAATCTTTTATTTCTATCGCATACATGGCAAAATATACATACATATATGCGCAATTTTCATGCAATAATGTGCTTTTTTTGTCAATAATATTCGTGGTGTCTCCAGGGACGCCATTGGATTTTAGGACGCTGAAGCAAAATGAGCCCCTTATCACTATAAATTACGTTGCCAAATTTCAAAAAAAAAAATCGGGAAAAGGATATTTAAAATATTTTGAAAAGTGGTTTTTTGTAAACTAAGCATTTCAGGACCTACATTTATATTAACTTTTTTTCTTATTTTTGGATGACGAATCTCCAGCCGAGCGTTGGCGCATGTTTTTTTGAAATACCCTGTATGTAAAGATCATTGGTTTTATTATTTGGATTGCTTAACTGAATTAAATCGAAAAATATAGCAAAAATTAACAGAGCTTACCTTCTCAGAACACATCCTATCTTTTTCAATTCACGGATTAAGGTTGACTTTGAAAAATGCATTCGTATGCAATCATGACATAGTTTCACTGCCTGCTATTAAGGTGTGAGGCCAATTTAATTCATGCAAGCTTACATATTGAAATTAATAATTGATGTATTGAATAAGTTGCTCTACTGATGTGTTTGTATAAAAATAATCATCATTAATTTCTGCTTTAAAATAATTATTATTTAATATATTTAAGAGAGGAAAATTAATTCCAAGCAAACCTGGATGGGTACTACTGATAAATAATATTTGTGTATAAAAATAAGATTATCGATATTCTTGCGTTGATCAACCTTTGGATATTCGATACTGTGGTTATTGAGTCGGTTCGGTAGTTCAGTGCAAACTAGGTATAAGCTAAAAGCTATTATATATGGCAGGAATCTACACAAACGAGCTTGGAATATAAGTAACAAACAACTGAATTAAATATGATAACACCATTTGGTCGTAGTAACTTTTACTTTGCTCCATATTTTCATATACCTTCAGAAAAATACAATTTATGAAAATCAGTAACTTTTTAGTCTTTATAGGTCACAGTTGTTAATTCTATTAACTCCAAGGGCATCCTACAGATCCAGCGTATCAAAATAATCATCTTCTTCCAAATTTGACTTATTGTTTTACAGTTTATTAAATCCCCATTTTTTTCATTCACCTGTTAGAACTCCACCACTAGTAGTGTAACGGAATATATGTTAAATATATGTTATCAAATATTAGTCTATTCCGCTCCATTAATTCTACCTATTTATCAATGGTTTTCAATGTTCGGTATAATGATCTGCAGTGACATCTATCTATGAATGGATATATTTTGCACAATTAACTTTAAGGAGAACAGGTACGCAGATTGATATCATTAATTTATGGATTTGTGTCGGTGCAGATCGCTTGATTTTGGGACTGCCATCTGTTCGGAAACGGGCTTATCTCGTGCAGTAGGCAATTGAAGAACCTAGAGGGTTGTTCAATGCCTGTAATCTACGATAGATTGCTACATTTAGCGTATGTTGAATGTTTCCTTAGTTCGTCGCCGGGTTTCCTACAATGGTTGTCACGTATTTTAAATTGCCCAATGAAAAGCCATTGAATCTAAATAGGTAGAATGTACAATTTTGAAAAGAAGGTGGTTGGCATCTTGTGTACAGCGTTCGACGGGGTAAGTGGTATAATTTTTTTGATCTTAAAATATTCTATTCATCCTGCATATTTTTAATAGTGTTTTCATATTTTAAATACAGAATTGATAACTGTTTTTAATTCGATTAATCATATTTCACTAAAGTTAAGAATTTAGCATCTTTATATGGCACTTTCGAGTGTTTGACGATTTCAATAATCTGAATTTTTTATGGTGACCTTTAGGTTTGAATACCGTTTTTTGGTGAATAATTGCGTATCTTATCGGTCAAATTCGTGTAATTTGATTTTTTTTTTTTTTATGGCAGTGACACACACACTAAAGGTAGATCCTATGGCGCTCGACGAGCGGTGTGTGTGCGAAGATGTTGATTGACACGGTTTTTGAATATTTGTAGGTTGTAATTAGTGGGAAACAGATGTCCTGGAAGTGAGTTCCACAGTGATGCAGTGCGCCAGACAAAGGAGTTCTGGTAACGCGATGTTCTAGGTGTTTCTAGTTGTACGACGAACTGGTGCGCTCCTGCCGTCTGTCGGGACTGCCTGACAGGAGTTGCCAGGGGCGGGATTATGTGGGCCAAATCCTGGGAACATCTGCCGTGAAAGTATCTGTAAAACAGAGACATCTCGGCCACATGTCTGCGATGTTCCAGACTATCCAGATTCCGGGTCAACTCCGGATCGCCGACGAGACGCACAGCCCTCTTCTGAATGGAATCCAGCAGCTTTAGGGTATGCTTTGGTGCGGCACCCCAGATATGTGAGCAATATTCTAAGCACGGTCTTATTTGCGCTTTGTACAGCAAGAGCAACTGCTGCGGTGTATAGAGTTTTTTGTTGCGAAATAGCGCACCAAGCTTCTGGGAGGCTGATTTTGCGATGTTAGCAACATGGTCATGCCATGACATATTGCTGTTGACCGAGACACCCAGCAGCCCGATTGACGAGGATGAAGGAATGGTCGATCCTGCCATAATGATGTCAGGGCCCGCTGTATTGGCCCTCTTAGTAAACGTTGCTGCTTGGGTCTTTGCTGCATTGAACTGGACCAAATTTCGGTCGCCCCAAGTTTGAACTTTCTCCAGGTCTTGATTAATTGCTGTAATCTGCTCCTGTCTGCGGTGATGAGTCTCAGTCGCTGGTAAGGGTTTTTCTGATCTAAAGTGGGAGACAAGGGTACTGTCATCTGCAAAACTGTAAACAGGATTATTCGTTTCGATCAGCAGGTCATTAATATAGATGAGGAACAGAGTTGGTGAAAGTATTGCGCCCTGAGGCACGCCCGCGTTGATGGTGAATGTGTCCGAGATGTGTCCATCGACTGCAACATGTAGGGATCGGTTCTTAAGGAAACTGGCCAGCCAGCTGCAGAGAGAGGCGGGCAGTCCCAAGGACGGCAGTTTGTTGAGCAGTCCGTCATGCCAAACTCTGTCGAATGCCTTTGAAATATCCAACGCAATCGCTCGAGACTCTCCGTAGTTTTCAATTGCCCTACTCCATATATGAGTGACATAGGCCAATATATCTCCTGTCGATCTCTCTTTGCGAAAGCCGTATTGATTATCGCTGATTATTCTGTTGCTCTCGAGGTACTTGAGTAGTTGCTGGTTGACTACACGTTCCATGACTTTGGAGATTATTGGAAGCAAGGCAATCGGGCGATAGTTTGAGGGCGTGGTTTTCTTGCCTTTTTTTGGAACAGGTTGCACTCGAGCGACTTTCCAAGAGGATGGGTAAATCCCTTTTCTGTAAGAAAGAGAAAAAAGCCTGGAAAAAACAGGTGTTAGTTCGTTGGCGCAGTTCTTTAGCACGATGGCAGGTATTCCGTCCGGTCCTGATGCCTTTTGCGTATCTAGTTCTTTAAGGATTTTGCGAATATCACGATGAGAAAACTTGACTTCTGCCATGGTGGTGTTGATGTTCGGTATAGTGGGGAGAGTCTTGCTTTGGGGCACGTCTAAGGTAGAGTGCGATGAAAACATTTTGGCGAGCATGTTTGCTTTTTCTTTGGCTGTAGTCGCCGTGATGCCACGTTCGTCCGTCAAAGGTGGGAGAGACGTTTTTGTAAAGTTGTTACTTACTGCCTTTGCTACCGACCAGAAATTCCTGGAACCACTGGGGCATTGCAAAAGTTTATTCCTGATCCTTTGATTGTGTTTGTCCTTAGTTTCGTCGATCACACGCTTGCACTCGTTTCTCGCTTCGATAAAATAATTGCGATTTTCAGCGGTCTGATTTTGCTGCCAGTACTTATAGGCTTGCTGTTTCCTTCCTACAGCTCTTTCGCATCTTTTGTCGAACCAGGGCTTTCCTTTTGATGGTAACTTGATGGAATTTGGGATGTATGCTTCCATTCCTGAGGAGATTACCTGCATGATCTCTTCGCAGCAGTCTGACGGGTCGTCAGTGGCAAAGCAGACGTCGAGCCAAGGAAAATCTAGGTAGAACTGCCTCAGATCGTCCCAGTTTGCAGAATTGTAGTGCCAGATTTTGCGAGGCAATGGTGGATCCTTCTGTATGAGTGGCAATTCACAAACCGTTGTAATAAGTTTGTGGTCGGAGGTACCTAATGGCGGACCAACTGTAACCTTGTACTGGTCAGGATTGGTGGTCAGAAAAAGATCCAGGAGGGCGGCGAATTCGCCCCTCTCTGAGATTCGAGTTGGTTCGTCTACAAGTTGAGTAAGCCCGCAGCTGATGGCAAATGCTTCAGCCTCTCTACCTTCGTTGTCGGTCTTGTTGTGATGTTTGAGCCAGTTGGTGTTGTGGGTATTGAAGTCTCCCAGAACGATTATTTCTGAACTGGGGTGATCGACCTGTATTGAGTCAAAAGTGGTAGCTAGTGTTGAAAAAAAGCTTTGGTAGGCTCTATCGCTCGGAGGGCGATAGAGACAACATATAAACTTGGTTAATCCCTTGGCGGTGAACTTGAGCCACATGACGTCAAGGTTGTTCGGTTCGAGTGTTTCCTCGCGGTGACATGAAAGGTCGCTTCGGACAAAAAGGCATATTCCGAACTTATGTCTAAATCGGGTATGTAAGTCGTAACCAGGATAAGGGTAGTTCACTGTTGTTGTTGTAGAGCATACTTGTGTTTCTGTAAGGGCTAATATGTGTGGTCTATTTGCTTGTAGATGTTGGGGTACCGAATTTATGTTTGTATTTAGGCCTCTTATGTTGCAGAAATCTATTCTAAATTGGTTCGGTATCTTTGCTGTCTGTGAAATGCGGAATGAAGGGCTCCCAGGGCCACCCAGCGCCCGGAGATCCGAATGGCCGGGGAGTTTACCTCCGTAATATTTTGATCCCGGAAGCACCATCATGTCCATATATTCCTACTGTGAAACCCGGGATCACCAGCGCGGAAGCGGAACGTGATTTGGGAAAACCACTTAGCGCTCCCCAATTCTGGTGGGGTGGTCTTTCACCGGACGATGCGAGTAGGCTTATGCATCTACCACCTAGGGCCGCTTCCACTCGAAGCATCGGCCTCAGACTCATTCCTTTGGCGGTCCCTAGTCTGACAGGGGTAAAAATGGGGTTTGTTGGATCACTCCCCAGTGATCAGCTCCAGACTTTGTACTTTGGTGTTCTCCAGCCTGGGGGAGGACGATGGGAGTTGATGCGCCATATCCCATGGCAACTCGGAATGGCGGGGGCGTCACTCTCCGTAATCAAACTCCTCTCACCAGTTTGACGTTCCTGCCTGGTTTAATCCAAATATATAGAGAACGTAATTATTTCATCGTTTAGTGGTCATACATATGACTTTAGATTTTACATATTTTCATTTAAATTGAACAGTATTACCTGGAAGATTCTCAAAGCGAATTTTATATGTTCCTGTAAAAAGTAGTTAATTCAATTTGAGTAGAATTTCGCTGAATTTTCTTTAGTAGTATTGTTGACCGTAGTTTTTGAGGCTTATTTCATTAATCTTTCAGTTGATTTGTAACATCAAACTATAATTATTATCACTTATCGTGTCACGTTTGACCAATGATGTACCGGCATTGATTTGCATATAAAAGAGGTTTAAGCACATGTGTGTAAATTTACCTGGTTTATTTTTTCTTTATCGTTTATCTAAGTTCCTATCTCAAAGCAAGATATTAATTCTCTTATCTTTATCTTTGATTAATTGAGACGTAATTTACGTCAAATTATTGTTTATGTGCCAAGGGCCATATTTACAGATTAATTAAAGAAATTATTTATCTGGAGTCATTAGACTTGTTTTAAGAGAGGTTATACCTAGTTCTTCCTATTTTTTTTTTATTAAAATCCAGTTATTTTCTATTTGAAGTTGCCGAGAGCCACTGTTTGAACAAGTTTCATAATTGTCTTTTAAATTTTTAATTTTGATCATAATTTCTTTTGAATTTCATATCTCTAAGTAAAGAAAAGAAATATCTTGAGTACCAGTAATTATTCATAGTGTTATTTAATCATAGTTATTTATAATTTTTGCTGAACTTTAAATTGTAATTTAAGTTCTGATTATATTTGCTGTAACCAGTAAATTTTCAAGTTCTTGGTTAAAACCTTGTATGTCAAACTGAGGTCCACAGGATACTCTTCTGTATAATTTTTATTAGCAGGATACACTGGTCTAAGGCGTTTATTATTTTTCTTTACATGTAAATACCGCTGGATGACGTAAACCTCTATTGTCCACGTCGCTGTGCCAGACCTGTAGAGGGAGAACCATACGCTAAGGCAACCCTTTTGAAAACCTACATCAGCTCAAGTCAGCTAAACTTGGGAATAGGCAGAAGCAGGTTTCTAGTAAAGGTCCCAATATGGTTGCATGGACATGGGATAGTTGGACAAATAGGTACGGAGTGGTAAACTAAAATAAATTGATTGTGAAGACCAATTAAATTTGTTAATCTTTAATAATAAAGTTAATTTCTTCTGTGACCGTATTTCAAGTAACATTTGTAAATTAAATTTTCAGTAATCAATTGGGTTTGATTGCATTTGTAATGTAATTTTAATTCTATTGATCTCAATTGTATTAATAACTGCAGTGCACATGGTACCATAACTTGTAATTTAATCATACAGTTAATATATAATTTGCTTTTAAGTTCATTTCTTTGATTTATCGCAAGTGGCGCCTTAAACTAAAATTTAAATCACCAGAGGAAATAACTTAACCCACACGCTCAAATAAACTAAATAAATTAAGTTTTGCTCTATCTTTACAAATTAGCTGAGCTAGATATTCATTACAAAGTGGCACACTAATTAGTTTCAATAGATGTACATATTCCTATTTGGAAGCAATCCCAATTAGGCTAAATACCGTGAAACAATAGCATTATTCATATTACTTCTATCACAAGTTGATCAGTGTCCCTCTAACTACTATCTAAAACATATAGTATATATCAAACAAATTAAGCTCTAGGTGATACACGATATATGCTACATCAGTATAACATACGCCATCAATCTAAATTGGTAGTAAAATATAGAACAAGACTATTAAATTAATGCTGCAATATATGCAGAGAAATGCGAATCGTACTTCGTACAAAGCCAGTTTCTGGATGAATCCAGTTACCTAACTCAAGTAAACTAATTTTCTAACTTTGTCGTTGGTAATTCTGAGTTAGTGCTATTATTGTAACGTTGTATATGCTCTGCGCGCTTGCAGAATTTGAAATATATTATTTGAACTACTGTTATAATAATTTTATAAGTATCGTGTCTGTTTGCAGAATAGTTTTAGAGATAAGAATCGCATGCTATTTTTCAGATTTTGCTTAGATTTCATGTTTTTAACGCAATTTATATGCAATGCCATGCTTATGAAATCAGCGGAGGATTTCGTATTCTGTCAGTGGGAGACAGAAACGAAACTTGATTGTTTTCCCTCCAAATCAAATAAAACACTTTAGACTTATATATCTCTAGCAATATGTTGGTATTTGTGTGACTTATTTGGCTTAGAGGCAAAATAGAGTTCCATGCAATTTTTCTATATTTACCATCTGTTTCAATGCATAGAACAATATGAGATTTTTTTCCTACGGCAAGCATTTCCGAACTCGTAAAGCTAGGGAGCTAAAATACAAGTAAATCCATCATGGCAATATGGAATCTGTCAACATTGTTTATTTTATTAGGTTTTGAATATAATTGCTTCCGAGAAACTGTGTAATGTTAACCTGGATTCGCCATTTTTCCAAAACGTCTGAATCGGCTTGTACTTTTCAGGGATTATTTTTTTTTCCAGACGAATGCCAACTCGACTGAAATAGAGACTTTTTTCTCAATGTTTATTGTGAAATGCACGAATATTTTAAGTATTTTTATCGCCATTTCGTTTTTGATCTCTTTTATTTCCACAGCTTGCTCATGTATTCATCTGTTATTATTCATAGTGTGAACTACCTAAAACATTTAAACTGCTATTTAATTATACACAGTCCTAAGTTTGAAGTTGAACTTGAAAAGTATTATGTAAGCATTCAGCAACAACGCGACCGAACAGCGCAGGCAATTATGAACCTTAAAGCTACAGTGGTCAGCAGATTTTACGATATAAATAGTCAAGCGGACTATCAGTCACCTATTCCGCTCTCATCTGCTGCAGTCCACAGGGACGTGGTGGATACCAACATCCCAATCTCCAAACTCAACTCAGAGTCCAGCCCACAGGAGCGTATTTCTTGAGGGATACCTGCCTAAGGAGTATTAAAGTCGAATCTACGATAGATCTATCAAAATTCTAAGTCAAGTGATTTTTAAAGCTAAATAGTTACAGTGCCTTAAAATTCTGGGTGAAATTAAGATAAGACTAAGACCCAAAACCAATTCAAAACATACCTCAACCGAGAGAACATGCGTGTTTTAGTAATCCAGTATAGCGTAAACTCATTAAGTCTTTACCAATTTTTTCCCATTCGGTTCTACTTGGAAAGTTCACCTCGAATGACCTATTAAAACAGTATCGCTTTGGCATGTGGTCCGTTTTCATGTTTAAAACATCTCCCCCCACAAGATCAGCGATTGCCAAGTGTCCCGTCCTTCTATTAATGGTGATTGTTTGCTGCAGTCTATGTACCCCCAGCCTGCCCCCCCCCCCTTATCACAGAGTGTGGGGGCGGGAGGTCCAGGAGGGTCTCCATGGCCGCAGTTGGAGTGGTCCGCATTGTCGCCATCATTCCTAGACAGGCAAGTCTTTGTATCTTGCCAAGTTGTGAAATCGCGCTTTTTCTGTTGTGTCTTAGGCCACCACACCAGAGAGGCGTATGTTAGGATAGGTTTTACCACCATTTTGTATGTCCAATACATCATGTCTGATCTTAATTCCCATTGTTTCCCGTGTAAACGTCTGGTAATCATGAGTGATGCCACCGCTTTTTTGGTGATATTTTCCAGATGTCGGTTCCAGGTAAGTTTCGGGTCCAATATATTACCCCTAGATACTTTACCTCGTTCGAGATCAGTATGTTTTGTCCTCTCAGGCTGAGTGGTCCTAGATCCCCACCTTATGCCTTCGAGTAAAAGCTACGATGTTAGATTTGTTGGGACTAATATTTAAACCCTCCTGATCTACCCATCTTGTAGTCCGGTTCAGAGAATTTTGCATCTGCTCTCTAACCGTTGAGTTAAATTTGCCTCGGGTGATGATGACTATGTCATCAGCATATCCGAGTGCACAGTGTCCCCCATCCGTGAGTGCCCTGAGTAGGCCGTTCGCCACCAGGTTCCACAGGAGCGGAGATAACACCCCGCCCTGCGGACACCCTCGATGCACCCGAGCCACCAGCGCGCTCCCAGCGGCGGTTGCTTCTACCAACCTTCCCCTCAGCATGGAGTTAATCCACCGACAGCAAGTGCCCTCAACTCTTTACCATTAGACGTTGCTATTGTTATACTGAAGTGCCTTCTTTATTATCTCTTCTCACCTGATGTAAATTGATCCAGAATTTGAGCTATATAACTTGCACGCCATCTAAAGCGTGGTATCACGGATAACTAATCGTGCCAATTTTATAACGCTGTGGAGTTTTAACACACCTATTCTCTCAGTTACATCGGTAACTTCAAAATTATAGTTTTTTTTCCCTTATAACTCTCTTGCGTAAAATTAATATGCACGTTTATTGGAGAGGGGTGGCACTAAGTACATAAAAGATTATATAGACCTAATTACTTTATTACATTTAAATATTTTGGAAGCCATTCAACCAAAGTACGTCCTACCAACGATCATAACTTCATGCCGCAAATTAAGGCAGGTTCTTTTTTATAAAATATAATCGAATCAAGGAGGTGTTGGCACTAAATTCAAGTTCCGGTTTAAGATCTGCAAACCATCTTCCCAGCTAAGATGTGTGCTACTCAAATGTGCCAAAAATGGGTATAGGACGGAGACGTCAAAAATTCTAAATTGGAACGGACCGCCAAGGTTTTTTGGAGCCTAGTTAGACAAAGGGGTGTTAATACGTGTTAGGTTGAATTTTTGACTCAGTTAAGGACACTCGGTAGGTTGTTCTGCAATCAAGCTAAGTCGGTTGAGTTCTTACTCAATAAAAGCGCTCTAAGTTGCCGATTAATCATTAACACCGTAAAGTTGCTGATTACTCATTAAAAAATGATCTTTCATATTTAATGTCAAATTTAATTTTATTCGAATTATGTATTGCAATATTACAAATTAAATAATTCTACCCACTTTATTACTAAAACTGGAGATAGAAAAAGCGGCACTGAAGTATGTTAGAAATAAATTATTTTCTTTCTTGTAAATATGAGACTACATAGTGAAACCCAGTGTTGAGACTAGACAAACGTGACTTTATAATCATTTAACACTGATTAATCAATTCGTACAATATAAGATTAAACGTGTGCAACTATAATATTGAGGAGTATAGTTTATATGTATTAATCAAAAGTAATCAAAAGCACCAAAACGGGCTAAAATGTATCGAAATAGGTTACACAAATTAAAGTAAGTTAAAACTAACCAAAACGAACCGAATTTTGGCGACTAACGAAAACTAACCAGAAACATTATATTTGACTATAACGTATCAAAGCCGGTTCAGATGAATACTATGGTTTCTTGACAGTGAGTTTCCAAGGTCGCGTCACGACACGGAAACTTTTAGTGAACGTCACGACAAGGTTTATGCATAACTGATTATAACGTATCGGAACCCGCTCAAATAAGGAAAATAAATTGAGACTAAGTGAAAATAACCGAAAGTTGATTGGACGACTAACCAAAACTAACCAAATCTATTAAAAGTGATTAGAACGTATCGGAACCAGTTCAAATGACTAAAATAAGTTGAGAATAATTATTAAAACTAACCGAAAGTTGATTAGACGACTAACCAAAACTAACCAAATCTATTAAAACTCATTATAACGTATCGGAACCGGCTCAAGTAAATAAAATAACTTGAGACTAAGTGAAACTAACCGGAAGTTGATTAGACAACTAACCAAATTTATTAAACTTGATTATAAGGTATCGGAACCGACTCAAATGACTAAAATACGTTGAGACTAATTGAAACTAACCACAGATCTAGGAAGGGGAAACTAACCGCAAGTTGATTAGACGACTAACCAAAATTAACCAAATCTATTAAAATTGAGTATAACGTATCGGAACCAGCTCAAATAGGTGAAATAAGTTAAGACAATTAACTTATTACAAGATTAAGAAACTAACCAAAAGTTGATTAGACGACTAACCCAAACTAACCAAATCTATTAGAATTGATTATAACGTATCAAAACCGACTGAAATGGCTAAAATAAATAGAGACTAAGTGAAACTAACCAAAATTGATTAGACGACTAACCAAAAGTAACCAAATTATTTAAAATTAATTATAACGTGTCGGAGCGACTCAAATGACTAAAATAAGTTGAGACTAAGTGAAGGTAACAGAAAGTGGATTAGACGACTAACCAAAACTAACCAAATCTATTCAAATTGATTATAACGTATCAGACCCAGCTCAAATAAATAAAATAAGTTGAGACTAAGGGGAACTAACCGAAAGTTGATTGGACGACTAACCAGAACTAATCAAATCTATTAAAATTCATTATAACGTATCGGAACTGACTCAAATAACTAAAATAAGATGAGACTAAGTGAAACTAACCGAAAGTTGATTAGACGACTAACCAAAACTAGCCAAATCTATTAAAACTGATTATAACGTTTCGGAATGTCTCAAATAAGAAAAATAATTTGAGGCTAAGTGGAACTAACTGGAAGTTGATTCGACGATTATCCAATACTAACCAAATTTGTTAAAATTAATTATAACGTATCGCAACTGACTCAAATGACTAAAATAAGTTGAGAATAAGTGAAAGTACCCGAAAGTTGATTCGACGATTAACAAGACTAACCAAATCTATTAAAATTGATTAGGTATAACGTATCGTAACCGGTTCATATGACTAAAATAAGTTGATATTAAGTGAATCTAACCGAAAGTTGATTAGCAGACTAACCAAAACTAACCAAATATATTTAAATTCATTATAACGAATCGGAGCCAGCTCAAATAAGTAAAATAAGTTGAGACTAAGTGAAACTAACCGAAAGTTTATTCGACGATTAACCAAGAATAACCAAATCTATTAAAATTCATTATAACGTATCGTATGACTAAAATAAGTTGAGACTAAGTGAAACTATCCGAAAGTTGATTGGACGACTAACTAAATCTATTGAAATTGATTACAACATATCGGAACCGGCTCAAATAAGTAAAATAATTTGAGACTAAGTGAAACTAACCGGAAGTTGATTGACGACTAACCAAAACTAAAATAAGTTAAGACTATGGGAAACTAACCGAAAGTTGATTGGACGACTAACCAGAACTAAACAAATCTATGAAAATTGATTATAACGTATCGGAACCGGCTCAAATAAGTAAAATAAGTTGAGACTAAGTAAAATGAATCGAAAGTTGATTAGACGACTAACCAAAACTAACCAAATCTATTAAAATCGATTATAACGTATCGGAATCGACTCAAATGACTAAAATAATTTGAGACTAAATGAAACTAACCGAAAGTTAATCGAACGACTAACCAAATCCATTACAATTGATTATAACGTATCGGAACCTGTTGAAATGACTAAAATAAGTTAAGACTAAGGGAAACTAACCGAAAGGTGATTCGTCGACTAACCAAAAATAATCTAATCTATTAAAATTGATTATAACGTAAGGTAACCGGTCAAATGACTAAAATAAGCTAAACCGAAGTTGATTAGACGACTAACCAAAACTGACCAAATCTATTAAAATTGATAAAAACGGATCGGAACCGACTCAAATGAGTGAAAATAAAATAATTTGAGACTAAGTGAAACTAACCGAAAGTTAATTGAACGACTAGCCCAAACTTATCAAATCCATTAAAATCAATTAAAACGTATCGGAACCGGCTCAAATCACTAAAATAAGTTAACACTAAGGGAAACCCAAAACTAACCCAAACTAACCCAAACTAACCCAAACTAACCCAAACTAACCGAAAGTTAATTGAACGACTAGCCCAAACTTATCAAATCCATTAAAATCAATTAAAACGTATCGGAACCGGCTCAAATCACTAAAATAAGTTAACACTAAGGGAAACTATCAGAAATTTGATTGGACGACTAACCAAGAGTAACCAACCTTATTAAAATTGATTATAACGTAACGGAACCGGCTCAAATAAGTAAAAAAAGTTGCGACTAAGAGAAACTAACCAAAAATTGATTAGACGACTAACCAAAACTAACCAAATCTATTAAAATTTATTATAACGTATTGGAACCGACTCAAATGACCAAAATAAGTTCATACTAAGTGAAACTAACCGCGTTAGATCGGGGATTGAGAGATAAATCGAATGTAGTTTTTACAACCACCACTAATATTATAAAAATAAATAATGAACGAAACTTGAAGTAATATGCATTTATGTGGTATATTTTGGTAAACTAAACTTGCGTAATCTGCTAAAAGTAATTTTTTACATTAGATTGGGTTTAGGGTGGGTGAGGGTGAGTTTTAATTTCTAACGACAGACTAGTCGTGTTTCATATCGTTAGATCGAGGAATGTGAGACATATCGAATGCAAATGTTATTTTCCTTTTAACAACCACACTTATAACGTTATAAATTGTAACAAAGAACGAAACTTGAAGTAATATGCATTTATTTGTTATATTTTGGTAAACTAAACTTTTGTAATCTAACCTGATCTCACCCAAACTTCTATCAACTATATATTTTCACACAATTATTAGTTTTCTCAAATCTCAAATTTAATAAGCGTTGCATTCTGCTTCGGCATTTTCAATGTCCCTCCCGGTTGCATCTTTGTGAAGGGCTGTGAATTTTTAAGTCTGGTATGTCACTCCAATCAACAATACCATCTTGGTTTTCACCTATTACAGTTTGAAATGTATTGTTGCCATCGCCACTTTGTAATTGGCCGTCAGAAATATCCTGATCTGCATTCGATGAGTCATCGGAAGACAATGGCGGGTCGTATTCACTGCCACTGTCGCAAAATGGCTCCTCTTCAGTTTCGGAAAGATTAGCTAGTCTATACAGCTCAGAAGCTTTCAAAGCTCTTTTATTATCGATGTCCGTACGATGCCTTTTATGCTTTGATGGTCCGGCAGCTTCACTATCCATAATTCCTAGAAGAAATATAATTTTCCAAAACCGGCCAAGCAAAAACACGCGTTAGACTATATTAAAACTGCCGCCAACAGCACAACATTCCCCTTCGAACGCCAGCAGATTACTGCCGATGCCGTGGTGAACTCGTGAACTCGCTCGCGTCATGAGCGTAAGCGAGTCTCGCTTATGTCACAGTTTATACCGTACCCGAATCAGTTAAACAACTCTCCACGTGTTTTGAAGCCAAGCGCTTAAACCAATAGGAGAGCTGGGAGCTCTTATCTTGAGTCTGCGCTCAATGAGTGAACGCTGCCTTTATAAATAAAACATCAGTTCGGCATATATGTATGTCTCTTTTCAATAAGATACCGCCTGTAAGAAAAAGAGATAGAGATAGTGATGGCGAGAATTAACCGTAAAACGAGGCACGAAACAGGCTTGTGTTGTGTTTGTATTCAGATGAGATTTCGATTATTGATTTTCTGCGCGGCGACAAGAAAAGTATGTTGATTGAAAAGGAACCGAAAAGCGAAAACTACCATCTTGTTTGTTCGAGAGTCGGCTTTGTTTGTAGTGCTTTTTTGGACTGCTTTCGCGAATTTTGTGTATTAAACCCATAGACTTAGTTATATGCCTATGATTAGATCCTAGTTCGACTCTGTCCACAGCCCAGCTGGCCGTATAATTCTGACGTTTCCAACTAATAATGCGCATGCTCGAAATATGAGAGTCCATGAAAAAATAGAATTTGGCTTCACTAACATCAAAGGTGCCGGCTCAGAGTTGTATAACCGATTCGGTGACGGTATAAACTGTGCTTAAAATATGCTCATGACCCATAGGTAGGGCCATCGGCTCTTGTTGATAGTGGGGATGACCCAAACGGGTGGTCACCGGCAGTGAACATTTTAATTAATTTCCACTGAGTCTTTTAAAAGTTTTAAAGTTATACCCTTACCTTGCAATGCAATATACATTTGATTGCATTTTATTAATCTTTAATTTGATAAAAAAATATTTTTTTAGCTATTGTATTATGCATTTATTTAGAAACAACCTCTTGTACAAACTTGAACAGGAAAATATTGCCATCACGGTGGTAGAAATTACAACATATTGATCTTTTAATTTATAATCAACTCCAAGACAATCGTTTGATTCCAAACTGTTTTCCGATATATCGGTACACATTCGCTACACCGAATATCAAAAATATTTGCCATACCAGCTGTTAAACTCAGCTGACTTAAGCATTCGATCCAATGATAGAATCAACCCTCGATATAAGTTAATATTAAAAAAATCGTGTAGCTGAGCATCAAAACAATGAATCTTTTTCTTCGAACGTCGGTGAAATTCCTTAGACTCAGGACAAGATTAGCGATAGTCCCGGATGCGATTTTACTAAATATACTTCACGCTAGCACAAGACACGCCCACCGTAATGCGTCAGCTTTAAACATTTCCGATATACTCGGCGTCAGCACATCGCACTAAATATACTGCGCTCCAGCACAGCCGCCGTAATATAAGGTATATTATGGTCCTTTTCGCCTGTTTTCGGAATGCAAAGAATTTAAAGTGAATAAAACATCGTTTATTGATATTATAATATGGTGACAAAAACGTAAATGAAAAACCATGCCATACAAAGCGAACATTATTAATCAATGTGGCTTAGCATTTGATACATTTTTCATGATATTTGCAATTAGGTCGTGTTTCAGCTTGACACTGTTACGTTTCTTCCTTTCAACAGACTCTGCATAAGTCGGCCTGATCGTATTCTTCTTTTTCTAGCGCTCAGACGCTTATATATTTGTCGGCGACTGATGGATGTAGGCTGCACTCCTATGCGTCGTGTTGTCGTCCTTTTCATAGCGTAAAAATGTGTCGATTGAGATACAGTTGTGATATGTTCCAGAAACTTTACAAATTTAACCACAACGTTTTTGTTATCCCTGTTAATAGTTCTTTCTGTTAGAGCTAGTATTCGATCAAACTGCGACTTCAAGGAGTTTGTTATAGGCGTCAAACACACGTTTGCGTCATCTTCGGCACTGTTTACACCCATATCCATGTTGATGCTACGAGTATCGACAGGAACTGAAACGCCCTGAACATCTGACCGTTCGACGTCAGCATTCTGCTGCAAGCATGTAAAGAAATTTCTTTTGGGTGCATTTATACCAAGAGCAATGTAAGCCAAATTAACTTTGTCATCAGGTGTTAATACTGGAGCTGATTCTGTTAGTGCTCCTGTATTTTGTTCTACGGCACAGATATGTTTGCAGTATGCGCCGCCAGATCCACTAGACCAATCACAGCATGTGTAACCACTTTTTCCGCTAACCGTTTAAAGTAACTGAGATTCGGTTGATGAGGTTACAAAATATGTCTCTTCATCTACGCTTTGTACATGCAACTTGCTTGCGACGCTTTTAAACTTATCGTACAAAATATAATGCAGAGTTACTCTGTTATTTGCGTGATTCAAAATTTTCCTGGTGTGATATGATTCTAATATGTTCGCAACAAATTCGAGCAACGCAATACTGTTAAAAGCTTTACACCTTTGTAAAATTACATCTTATTCTTATCGAGGCTTCGACATAATTATTAGTATTATGGCATCTGGTAAGAAGGTGTCTCCGATGAAAATGACACCATTCTGTGCGCCTTAACCAGTATGCGTTGAGGTATTCAACAAGCAGGCTATACTTTTTGCAGTCTTCTAATAGTGTCTTGAATAATAATTCGCTATCAATATCGTTAGTTGCGTACATAACCGCCCTAAACGCGATCATAAATGACTGTCGATCACTCTTGTCTATACGGTTTTTTGATTCACACAATCACCTCCAAACGCTTGCCAAAGCAATGGCTGAGATTCTGGGGAAACAGTTGACAAAGCTTTTCTTTCAGCCTGGGAACCATCCGTCATAAAAACCGCTGGAAAGCCATTTCCTCCAAACCCATTTGGTTTTTTTTTTTCGTAAAGATAAAAATGCGTGACGGTATATTTCTTCCGACTGACCAGAATGTAATAAACAAACTAAAGGTATACCTCCAATTTTGTGGGCATTCAAGATAAATGTGACACAAGTTGCAGTTTGATCGCACGATCCAGTTGTGTCAACGAAACAAACCTCGGATGACCAGTTTTGCTCATGAGCACGCTTCATTATGGGTGTCAAAGTGATGATACAAAATGGATCTCTTTCTACAAGAATCTCGATCCCATCTTCAGCGTAGGCATTTTTCTTTTCCTCCACTAGTTCGAGAGCACTCTCGAGAATTCTTTGACCTGAAAATATATTTGAGTAAACATTAATTTTTATAACAGTTGTAAATAAGATCTGAACATACCTCCATTCATCGAAGAGATATGTTATTTCACGTTCCCTTGGATTAATTTGCGAATCGGCCAGTTGATAAGCTAGGTCCTGCTTTGCGTTTGCACTCAAGAGTTTCATTTCGTGCATGTTTTTTGCCGTACTTGGTGTCAGTCCTTCATTAAAGTAATTATAAAAGAGCAACTTAGTGGTATCAGACATATGCAAGTAGCTGAACGCTTCCACACAGTCAATTCGATGAATGTGTTCGAATTGAATCTGAAATTAAAATTACACACAAAGTGGTGCAGTAATTAAAAAAAAATGACAAGCTGTCAATAGTCAACTTTTTTTACATAAATGTACATTAACTGATAGTAGTACAACGTATGTCAATAGATAGCATGTAGGAAGTTAAGATAGGAAACTAAAAACCAATTTTTTTCTATGTCAAATATATATAACGCTGTATAATCTCTTAAGGTCGGGAAATGACGTAGGTAAAAGGGTACGTATATCACTTTGTTACCGTTTAATGAATTTTGAAAATTAAAACGTCAAAATGTAGAAATTAAAAATACCTTTCAAACGAGGTATTATCGACTCCTCTTCCCATTTAAGATTGAGGGATTGGAGCGCACCCCCGCTGGGGGTTGAAGGTGAGAAGTATGAAAATATGTGGAATATGGATATTTTTCGTTAGACCGCCCTGTATAATGTTATCTTAGTAAAACTCAAAACTAATTTGCATAAATTACCTGAATTATAGCGCACAGTCCATCCTTCAGATAATGGTCATTGCGTATGGTAAACCGAGTGACCTTTTAGATTTTAATGTCGATACTTACACTACAGCCCTTTGCTTTGAATCGTCTCTTGCTACGAATTTCGTTATCGGTCTTGATTTTATTAAAGTCTGTGTGATGGTAAACGAAGAGTTTCCGGTAAAACAAGAACTTGAGATTAGGCCATGAATTTCGCACAATCCATTGTGTTTTGGTGCTCTCGCTAAATTTGTTGATCCACGTACTACACTGTGTACCAAAATCAATATTTTTCTTCACTTCTGTTCATATTTGTTCGCATCCGCACATGAAGTTTTGTAATGTTCTCAAATGAAATTATTTCCAACACATCCTTCTCGTGCAAATCTAGGTATCGTTTCAACCGAGTTTCACAATTTTACAAGTTCGGCAATAAGATCGAAAAATCTACAAGAGCAAGCTAAGACCCTTTGCGACAGGCGAGTAAAATCGAGATTAACTAATAGGCGAAATCACCGCATAGTAACAATACAGGGCGCGAAATCGCCGAATAGTTAGGTGTGCTGGAGTGCAGTATATTTAGTGCGATGTGCTGACGCCGAGTATATCGAAGATTTATAAATCTGACGTATTACGGTGGGCGTGTCTTGTGCTAGCGTGAAGTATATTTAGTAAAATCGCGTCCCGGATGCAGCAAAACAAAATGGGTTTGTAGTTCGTTCATTTGAACGTCACCCGCCCGGTGCGATAAATTTATCAAATGTCTCACATTATAAGGTTTTCGAAAGATCCTAGCATCACCATCCTACCGCATTACATGAGCGTTTTAAATGTGCATCAAAGGATTGGTAGGTATACGTACACAACACATGCGATTAATAGCTCATCCAAGTTTACTTATTCTGCACCTTATTTTCTCAAGGTAAATATAAAAAAATTAAAAATATAGCTACTAGCTTAAAAAGTTAGTCCTTTTCAGTTGTTTGTTTAACTTCCTAAATTATCAAGTGGGATTGCCCCGTGTCAAACGAACAAAGCGATGCAGGTTCAAAAACCGCCGAAAATCCATTTCCCAGTCATTTTCCATTACACAAAAGTGGAAATTTTATTATTTCATAAATGAAATTTTGACGAGCGCAAGGGCTCATTCCCTTCGCGTTTGGGTGAATTTAATTTTGGGCCAGCCAATTTAAAACAATAAGGCCTTTGTTAAGCTTGCCAAGCCAATTGGATCTGACGGGCCGTACTGCATAACAATTCTTTCTTTCACATTATCAAAATTTATAAATTTTTACCTTCCCGCTCCACGTCATGCCACGCAAAGGGGAAATATTGTTTCGACACAAAAAAATTATATAAGATATTTGGAAAATTACCAAACAGTTTCTGAAATATCTAAAATCAGAATTTAAGAGTACGAAAATATTTCAGTGCATATTAGGAAAATGTGTTATGTGTGTTATTTGATAGCGATAACGATCACCAACAAAAACTCCTACTTACACCTTTGTAACCTTTATATAAATAGGTTTTGTTTAAGATATGGTGAGATTTGGATAAGAGTTATTTTAATAATTAACACTTATTTGACTAGCAGCGACGAAAAAGATTGTGAAGAAATCCAATGCTTACATTTGTTAACTGCTGTTATGTGACAATATTGATTTCAGCAGTTGCAATGTTAATCATATTTATAGAGTGAACATAATATTAATTGTTCGTGGTACCTCCCTCGCCAAATGTGCCCTTATTCCAGATTCCTTAATTTATTTCTTTGGTAAGCATTTTAAAAACACCTGTGCCTTCCTTTTCGAATGCGTCGCTCCTGTCGCGGTTTCATTATTGGCCCATTGTCTTGCCGGTGGCGGCACTTTTTTATGGTATTAAAAACTTTAGTTCTGTTCTAGGTGAAAAATTGAGTTTAATATTCTATTAGGTGGAAACTTCCAGTACGCCTTGATGCAGTTTAGTTCATACTTATTGTAGGGAAAGTATCTCCGTCGATTCTGAATACCCAATGAATAGAATATTGCACAACATTGTTTTATGTGGGGATATGTCAACAAAAAACGAACATTCTTGCCGAAATGTGTGCATCAAATTCTACTGTAGATCCTCAAGGAAAGGCTCCCCCAACTATCCCGAGAGTGAATTCCTCAATGCCAGGTCTGGTATTTCGCCAACGTGAAGTGAAACGAATTCTAAAAAGCCCAGACACTAACAAGGTCACAGGAACGAACGACGGCGTTCCCGCTATAATGCTTAAGAAGTATGCTGCTGCCTAACAGCCCCAATATGCAGGCTTTTCTGCCTATCATACCGAACTGCATACTTTCCTTATAGCTGGAAATGCGCTCAGGTGCAACCAATCCCAAAGAGAGGTAAAAAAACGATTCCAAATAACTACCATCCAATTGCCTTAGTTCCCATCATGTCCAAAGTTATGGAGAAACTGATCAACGAACAGCTCTTAAGATATCTCAAACCGACAGGCATCATAAGCGATCGCCAGTATAGCTTTCGGAAGCACAGACCGACGGGAGATCGCCTGACGTACGTGACCTACCTGTGGACCAAAGCCATCGAGAGCTACGGCGAATCTCCTGCAGTGGCTCTCGACATATCCAAGACATTTGATCGGGTGTGGCATCAAAATTGGAAAATCCGGCTCAATGCTGGTAAAACAGAGTTGGCCATTTTCTACAGGAAATTCACTAACATCGAATCAGCCCCTATCCTAATCAACAATACCCCCATCCCTCCCAAAACATCCGTAAAATACCTAGGAATCATTTTTGATATGAGGCTCAACTTTGGTAAGCACATCTCCCATGTGCAAGTTAAAAACAGGGAAGTGTTCCACAAGTTGAAGCCTCTTATCAGAAATGGTTCCTGTCTTAGCCCTCAAAATAAACTCATCCTCTACAAGTCAATTATCCGGCCGTATCTGACGTATGGGACACCTGTTTGGTGCTCTGTGGCAGACACGCATCTTAAAAAAATTGCAAATCCTGCAAAATAAACATCTCAGGGCAGTATTCTCGGCAGACCGGTATACCAGGATCCGGGACTTGCACGCCTGGGCAGGGATCGACTATATCGACGAATATATCGATAAAATGGCGTGTAAGTTCTACACTACTGGAATACGGGGCTCGCCGAGAACTGCCCATATTGCAGATTTAAGATGCGATGCGGCCATTAGGCCTAAGCATGGCCCCATACACCGCAGAACCACCATATACTTCACGGACCCGCGGCCACCGGAATAATTGACTTTCCTGTCTTCCCACATCTCCCTAAAACCACCCCTATCCACCCCTTTTGCGCCCCTCGGTGTTGTCGATAAAACGACAAATATCAGGAGCGCAGAAGTTACAGATTTCAGCTCCGACACGGCAGCCCAAGGCAAGCTCCCCTCCACTACACCGAAAAGTGTGGTGGGCGGGGCTTGTTAAGGGACCTGGCCGAGCTATAAAAGCTAACTTTCTCGACTGAATCAAATCAGTTTAAACGCTGCTTCCAAGTCGCCTCCATGCTCCCCTGTTCCGGCAGGCGAAGTATGGCATGACGAGCCGGGACTATGTCTAATACCTTGTTACAATTTCTCACCTCACCGAAGCTAGTAGCTTGCTACTAGCCTCCCATCTTTTACATCTGTGTATGAATGTTGTGTATGTCCTGTGCTATAGTGTGACCAAAGAATCGTGTAATGGAGTTTTTCCTATTGTTTTCCCCATGTAACCACCCCTCACTATCCCACCCCCTGGAAAACAAGTCATCAGTTCTATTGTCATCCGTGTTGTAATGTCTAACTGTAAAATATCTGAAAGGTTGCACCTAAGTAGATCAGTTGCGTTACTGGAAATAGTGCCTAATTACAAGCTGGAACACAGCTTGGACATACCATCGGTCCTTTTGCATTGAGTGAGCATGCCGGAGGGATGCTGAGACGGCTTTAGGGCGATCACTGCCTACTGGCGCGTGTTCATTACATGTTAAATTTAAGCTGTGTATTGTAAACTAGGTGTATTTATTCATTGTAACTACCGTTAATAAATGTTGTTGCTTGCTTGCTTGGGTGTGGCATGACGGATTGTTAAGCAAATTTACAGCATACGGACTACCACCAGCACTGCTTCTATGGCTTTCCAATTTCTTAAGGGATCAAAGCATCTGATTTGGTATTGATGGACATCTCTCGAAGGAATTTAAAATCAATGACGGAGTTCCTCAAGGGTATATATTATCTCTAACACTGTTCCTGCTCTATATCAACGTTTTCTTAGACAGGAAAATCAATTCTATTTACAGCTTTACAGACAACAGCACCATTATATCCTCATTCATGTCGCGAAACCCAATGACCGCTGTTCGTTCCCAGCGCTAGCGAGAAGATCAGATTGCTGCCATCAATGACGATATGAATGCTATCGTGGAATGGGGTGGGCAAAACAATGTTCAGTTCAACGCAGGAAAGACTCAAGGAAACACCGCAAAACTTGACTTATCAATGGCAGGACAAACACTGACTCTGGCCTCATACATAAGCTCAAGTTATAAGATTCCATACAGAGAAGAGCAGTCCGTCTTATGGATGATCCAGAGTTGACTAAAGATCTTGATAGCCTTAAACATCGCAGAAAAGTGGCGGACCGATCTTTTTACTGTCGATACTACTACGGAAAGTGTTTGAACGAGCTGACACTTATGATTCCGCCCAGAGTTGTAGTAGAATGCCCAACGCAGTAAAAGCCTTCTATAAATGATTTTTGTGGGCACCTCGGGGTTACAAGCTGAAATTTTCACAGAATGAAGGCATTATTATATTAATTCAAAATCCGAAGGTAATAAAAATTCAGAACGGGCAAAAGGGCAGTATACCTAAAAATCGGGATTATTAAATTACGAATGTTTTCCTATAAAATTCATCTACATTTTGTACGAATTATATTTTTTATCATTGCTTGAAATATGCAGATTACATTGGTTCTTGGCAAAATAAATCAAAAAATTGAAATATCTCCCTTAATCCTGGGCAAAATCTGATTGAAATATACTCATTTTTGTATTCATCTCGCATTCTCTCCGAAATGAAGGCTCAAATCAAAAATTTTAATTCTTGCAAAAAGTTTGCTTTAAGTATTTAGAATACATAGGTGCATGCATAATTTTCTCAAATGGTAATGGAAATATAGAATTAAATTTAAAAAAGTAATTTTCTTCTAGCCGCAACCGTCCGATCTCGCGCTTCCCGAGTACTCTCGTATCTCACTTTTCTCCATAGCTTCCTCTCTCTCGTGCCTATTGTACAATACATAGGTGCTTTTACACCATTACGGGTTAGAATACTAATAATAATAATAGCTCTTATTAATTGAATAACGTCAATGAAGACATTTTCGATTATACTGAAATTTATTTTCCTATACGCTGCTAGGTAATAAAGAAGTAGAAAAAAAATCATATACTTAATGCAACTGTTATTAAAAAAAAGACTAGCTTTTATTCAGAATAGAAAAACTGAAAATGTAAAAAAATCTTTATAATAACAAAATCTATTTATCTTCAGTGTCTGTATCTTCTTCAGGAATAGACACAATGGCTTCAATATTGCCTTCCAGTATTTTTTTGCATGATCCTATGCAACCTATTTAATTTCTTCTACGTGTACAAGCTTTGCTTTCATACAATCTAATAAAAAATTATTTAATGAATTTTTATTATGTACCGATTTAATCTAATAATAAGTTACCTTTTTACATCCAAAACAGTGGAATTTATTTATCCACTCTGTTTTTAGTTAAAAAAAACAGTTAACGAACTTTTTATCTGAACGAGCACTCTCATAAAACGAATTTCGCAACTCTAGTGGGGGATTTACCAATATTTTTGATAAGAAAACAAATTGCGAACCAATTGACAACAAATTACTATCCTCTATAGTCACGGAGAAGCTGATACTAGGATTTTGTTGCATTATACTCTCTGCTAAACATTGTATGTATTATTTGACCTGCATAGTGGACTCCAATGACACTGATATACTTGTACTTCTGGTACATATTAAAAATATATATTTCTAGAGAATTTGGGGTAAAATGTGGAAGAGGAAATTCGGTGCGATATGTGGTCGTTCATGACATCAACCTAGAAGAAAAACTTGCATAAAAAATTACCTGCATTTCATGCTCTAACGGGTTGTCATACAACCAGCCAGTTTTCAGGATTAGGAAAAATAAAATGTTGGAAAATTTATCTAAATTATTCCGATTATTTAGACGGTATTGGAGTCCAGGAATTTTCAGATTCAATTCAATAACATAGAGAAATTTATCACAAAATTATTTTCAACAAATCCAAACATTTCGTCTATTAATATTTTCAGGACACTATTGGCCTCTTCATCGCTAATTGAAAAAACTAGCCCCTACAAAAAATAGTTTAAAATTTCGCAGTATGAGAGCGCATTATTAAACTAAGGTGTGCTTCAGTTCTTTAGAACCATATCCCCTATTACCAGAGGTGACAGAATGCGGATGGAAATTTGAGGAGGTAGGTGATATCCAAATTATCCCCAATTTTAACAACACCAGCATTTCCTTCGGATGTAAAAGTATTTATTGCATGTAGATGTAAAAAAAGGTAAATTATTATTAGATTAAATAGGTACATAATAAAACTTAATCAAATAATTTTTTATTAGATTGTATGGAAGCAAGCTTGTACACGTAGAAGAAATTAAATAGGTTGCGTAGGATCATGCAAAAAAATTACTGGAAGGCAATATTAAAGTCATTATGTCTATTCCTGAAGAAGGTGCAGACACTAAAGATAAATATATTTTGATATTATAAAGATTTTTTTTTACATCTTGAGTTATTCTATTCTGAATAAAAGCTAGTCCTTTTTTTAATAGCAGTTGCATTAAGTATAAGATTTTTTTTCTACTTCTTTATTACCTAGCAGCGTATAGGAAAAATAAATTTCAGTATAATCGAAAATGTCTTCATTGACTTTATTCAATTAATAATAGCTATTATTATTGTTATTAGTATTCTAACCCGTAATGGTGTAAAAGCACTCATTGTATTGTACAATAGGCGCGAGAGAGAGAAAGCTATGGAGAAAAGTGAGATACGAGAGTACTCGGGAAGATTACTTTTTTAAATTTAATTCTATTTTTCCATTACCATTTGAGAAAAAAAAAATGTATTCATGCACCTATGTATTTTAAATACTTAAGGCAAACTTTTTGCAAGAATAAAAATTTTTGATTTGCGCCTTCATTTCGGAGAGAATGCGAGGTGAATACAAAAATGAGTATATTTCAATCAGATTTTGCCCAGGTTCGGAGGGAGATATTTCAATTTTTTGATTTATTTTGCCGTAAGGGCCAATGTAATCTGCATATTTCAAGCAATGATAAAAAATATAATTTGTACAAAAATTTAGATGAATTTTTTATGAAAACATTCATAAATTAATATCTTACACGTTCATATAATAATCTCGATTTTTAGGTATACTGCCCTTTTGCCCGTTATGATTTTTTATTACCTTCGGATTTTGAATTAATATAGTAAAACCTTCATTCTGTAAAAATTTCAGCTTGTAACCCCGAGGTGCCCACACAAGTCAAAATAAGATATAAGTAGCACTCTACTATTGTGCCAAACAGACACACTCTGTTAACCAACCTACGATTCAGTTGCGAATAACTAGGACATCGTTGTTGCGCGACTCCTTTATCTATAGGACTGCCTCGCCCTGGAGTGGACTTCGCAGTGACGTCTTTCAGGAAAACTACAACCTGCAGCGCTTCAAGTCCAACGTCCACCGCCTTCTCCGCACACGCATCGCTCGTTAAGTGGTATGGGATTTTCCTTTTGTGTGTGTGCCGAACATTAAAAATAAAAATACAAGCATAGAAATGATATAGGCAAAAGATCAGATAGTTGGGGAAATACCATCTAGAATTCAAAGCAGAGGCTGGGATTTTCATGCACGTAGTAGGTACAAAATAGTAGATCAGGGTTCTCATTTAAAAAATCTTTAAAAAACTAATTTTCTTTTAGGAGTTGTTTTTTCAATAATTATCAAATGTACAAATACTTGAAAAGAATTTTTTGCCTAGTGCATTTAGGATTTTATATTGTAGCCTCGGCAGACATGTGCTAAAATATACATGTTCCGTATAGTCTTCCTCCTATAAGGTGCGTACCAGCTCAGCATTTTATTGCATGATGGGTATATATGCCAACTGAATAAATTAAATTTGAGGACAAGAGACTACATGAAAATCCGTGCTTTTGTTTAGAATCGAAGAGTATTCTCTGGAAAAGCTATTTTAACGCCGTCGCGCTACTTCTCTTACCCACGCCAAAGCTTATTTACATTATTTATCACTACCAACGCGTATCAAATACCCTCTACTAAGTTATAAGTTTTATACATCAAGATTCAATTTATTAAAACCAATAGCTATATAATTTTCAAAGTATAAAATCAATAGTTACATATTGTTCAAAGGACATCTTTCAATAAGCGATTTAATTTCGGCTCTCCCTAAAAAGGAATCTTACAAATTGAAATCAGTCAAGCAATCAATCTTTATATTGAATATGTTGGCTGCAAGAAGAGAAAAGTGGGCTAATAAAAACGAAAATGAAAAAAGACGTACCGTTGTATTTTGGAAGAAGTTTATTTAAAAAAGATTATTTCAAAGTTATTTTCATTATAGTACGGCGGTTAGTCAAACCAACCTTGCATTTTTGAGTAGAGCATTGAGGTTTGGTACAGTGGTAATATATACCCATACCTCACTTTTGTGGAAGTGGAACCAAGTTTGCAACCACGGGAGAGCAGCGGTATGGCGGGTTGCATACCTGCCAGGGACAATTTTGAGAAAATCGCTAAACGGTCACACCCGACCAATTCTATGGGTGAGTACCACTCAAAAATATTACAGGAGATGTTCTGGAACGTAACTGGAGTATGTACCAGACGCGTGCTGGCAGATTGCCTACCCTCAGGCGCAGAAACTAATGCAATCGATTTTGTAGTGTTAAGCTAGGGATTTTCGTGAGTGACTCCATTTCCACAAACAAAATATAAATAAATCAGGTCTCAATGGACCCATACACGTCCTTAGATCAGTATGCTCATAAATATAATAATAATATCAAAATAGTTAACTTTAGGTTACCTCGGTTGTAAGGTGGATAGAAAACTAGAAGATTAAGAAAAGCCATATTTATTACAAACAGACAGTTTAACAGCATCATTTAAAGCGTTTAGCATTAATTCCATATCGTTATTAATGGATAATATTATTCATTGTACTAGATGTAATCACGGAATGTAATAATACTAAATCTATTACCTACATCACAAACTGAAGTCATAAATATCAGACTTTGGCACTTTTTTTGTATTAATCAAGGTACTTAGAGCATGGGCAACAACAAAACTCATAGCAAAGGACTTTAGATTTAGCGCAGTTGCATTTTCCAGCGCATTTATTTTTATATTTACATGACACCAGCGTTTCTTTACAAGCCTCTTGTGCTGTAGGCTTAGTTCTATAGAGCAGCCTCCATCCATCCGAGCCGGCTTTCCAGCCGCACACTGACGGTGATGGCTGGTTCCGGATTGGGGAGATCGCTTGTCTGGCGTTCTGCTCCTCGTATGAAGCCCTCAGAATTAAGCAGCATTTCCTTAAAGCCGCTGGAGTGCACAAACCCGTTACTCACTCTTTCCTTAAGCAGTTTGTCGGCATGACTGCGGGCAAGATCAGCCAACAGAAATGCAGGTGCATCTTCACTGCATTCCTTTTCAGTATTTATTTGCTTGATCACTTGTTCAAGTGCAACGTCACGTACTTTAACTAACTGCTCCGATTTCTTGCCTAGACTTGAGTTAGTTTATAAGTCTCGCACATACTTTGTCCGACAGTTGTTGTGGTACCATACGCCGAGCCTACCCTGCCAACCCATGAGTGCGATTAAAATTTTACTGTCTAGTTTCTTGGTTGCAGCGGCTTCTATCGCATTTGTAGTTTCTGTGAAAGTCAGTCTATGAGTTGGATTGACTCTTGGCCCATGCTTGCCTCAGAAATTTTATTCTATCTTCTCATTAGCTGATTTCACCTCTTCGAGTCTTCCCCGTGTAGCTAACCTAACGAATGGCTCGATATTTTCTTGACAACCAATCTGCATATCTCTCTAAGTTCCAGCGAGCTTGGTTGAATCGCAAGGTACGAAGCAACGCTTGTGACAGTTTGGGTTATTGGTTCTTAAATTATGCTCAATGCGAAGGCCCGCATCTAAAACATCCGCGTTGGCATTACCAGGAATATTCCCTAGTTTCTGGTAAGCTTTTAGATTCCTAGCCAGGGTAGCGATTCCTGCATCTATCTTTGCTGGCTTGTCTAGTGATGGATCGATGAGGTCCCCTCCCTGCTAATATTTCTGATACAGTATACAGAGACCAGTCAATAACGTCCCTACTTCTCTTTTTATTCTGCTGCTCTTCAACAAAGACATCTAAATCATTCATGATACTAACTCTGTCAAAAAAGAAATAACCGATTTATTTTGTGGCAGTGGCACACACTAAAGGGAGATTCTATGGCACTCGACGAGCGGGGCGTGTGCGAAGATGTTGATTGACACGGTTCTTAAATAGTTGTAGGTGGTAATTAGAGCGAAACAGATGTCCTGGGAGTGACTTCCACAGTGATGCAGTGTGCCAGACAAAGGAGATATTGTAAAGCGATGTTCTAGATATTTCCAGTTGTACGACGAACTGGTGCGCTCCCGCCGTCTGTCGCGACTGTCTGACAGGCGTTGCCAGGGGCGGGATGAGGCAGGCCAAATCCTGGGAACATCTGCCGTGAAAGTGTCTGTATAACAGGGACATCTCGGCCACATGTCTGCGGTGTTCCAGACTATCCAGATTCCGGGTCAACTCCGGGTCGCCGATGAGACGTACAGCTCGCTTCTGAATGGAATCAAGCAGCTTTAGGGTTAGGTGTGTGAGCAATATTCTAAGCACGGTCTTATTGCTCTTTGTAAAGCAAGAGCAATTGCTGCGGTGTATACAGTTTTTTGTTGCGAAATAGCGTACCAAGCTTCTGGGAGGCTGATTTTGCGATGTTAGCAACGTGGTCATGCAAGAACATATTGCTGATGACCGAGACACTCAGCAGTCCGATTGACGAGGATGAAGGAATGGTCTGCGAATGTATTGAGTTAGTTTGGGTTAGTATCGGTTGGTTGCGTAGCCCGAGCCAACCAAACGAGCGGAGGGCCAAGCATGGTGTTTTATATTTTGAATTTATGAAAATTGCGAAGAATTGCTTCAAATATAGGTACCTGCCTATAAACACGGAACGGCGAGTGTACAGGCCCCTTATTTTACCTTTTTAGGCCTGGGACGACCAGAAAGTACGTCCAAGAAATATTTGAAAAATTCTTTCTTACCCGTTTGTCTATGAGATTGCATGCGCCCAACCTGAGATATCTAATAATTCTCTCCCCACCACCGCCATTCCGTTAAGTTCAGATTTGGCTCCAATAGACTAGCATTTTTCCTCAACATCATAATGAACTGTGGAAGAAAACAATTATATCTTAATAAAACGCTAAAAGAAGCTACGTTACATTCTTTTGGAGCAATATTTTCATAAATATTAAGATGCCAGTTAAACCATATTAGACGTTTGTTGAAGTTAAGGAACTTTTTATTGCAGATACGGTGTCATGTCTTTCTCCAGGGTTATATATTTACAATTTCTCCATAACTTTCCGTTTTACTGTTCTAAATCTAGCGGCGTTCAAGCAAACCAGTTAATTTTGCTTTGAAATTGCCTCGAAAATGCCGAACGAAAGCATCAGATACAGAAAAAGTAAAAACTTTTCCAACAAAAGCTTTTTATCTTCTTAAAAATGGTGCATACGCATCTCGAGCTTTTATAAAACTGCACATTTCCAGACAAAATGTCGTCATTATATATTCAGCGAGCTATTGTCGTGTCGTGTAGTTGCGAGTGAGCATCTCTTGTGCAGCTCGTTAGAAACAGTGACGCGAAACATGTACAATGATGCCTTTTTTTCTTTTAAGCTGAGATAGGCACTCGTAGCTAATTGGACATTGCGTTTGCGGTGGAAAATTGAGCGAGCGACATATATGTAAATGGAATGGCACAGTTTTTACGGCATCAGGAAGGTGTTGGATTTTTCCGCCATCATAATGATTGTCAATAAAGATTACTTTTCCAACAACTACGGTACATTTTAGAATTAATAAATGGTACAAAGGACAGTTTGCCGTTTTTTAACCTAATTTGAAAGTGTTGAAGTGATAAGTAATAAGCACAAAAAATAAAGGCGCTGCAGTAATAGCGTACCAACAAAAGTTTACTTGATTGTTGATATTTTAACACATCATGCACATTTCTCCATTTTTAAGCTTGATGTGGAAATCCAAGTAATCCAATTACTTATAATTACGTTTACTCATTTTTGAGATACAAATTAATGCAACATTGTAAACAAAAAGTTGTCCAAATGAGCTAAATAACTTTGCAACTGATAAAGGTTGACATTTAAAATGTTGGCGATATGTAGCAAATATACAGTGTGTTTTCTAATTGAATATCAATATTTAAGGAGGTGATTTTCGGCTTCATTTTTAAAAAACTTCATAGGAACGTATGTTCTAAACGTCTTAACCTTTGAGATACTGGATGGTGAAATTTTAAACAATAGCAGCCGTATTCAGCATCCTCTTTTAGCTAAAAGACCTCTTTTAAAACCTATTTAAAAGCGCGGATTTTAAAATCCGTATTCAACTTCTGCTTTTAGCGCTAATAGACCTCTTTTAACGTACTATTTAGAAGCGATATTTAAAAGTGGGCTGGACCATCTTTATATCGCTTTTATCATGACATTAGACAGCCGAGACAGCGGGGTAACCTCACAAAATATCCCCTATAACCTATAATGCCTGCATTTGTGCATCGTGTTTTATTTATAATGGCAAGTTTTCAAGCAGATTGGGAGAAATCGAAGAAATTCGAGAATATGTTGATATTGATCCACGATCACCCACTTATTGTGATAGGATAGCCCCATTTACGTTTTATGATGATAATGAATTTCGCAGGAGATACCGTTTAACGAAAGAAACTACCCGATATGTGATCGATTTAATTCGGCAAGATCTAGAGCAAATAAGAAATGCCCTACACAATATTAGTGTGGAACTTCAAGTGCTTTTGTGTTTGCGTTATTATGCCAAGGGATCGTACCAAGTAGAAACTGGTGAGTCAGATTAAAATCAAAGTCAATTTAGCTGCTTATTAGCTTATTCGGATCCAATCGATCTCGATCTTTTCTGCTAAAATATGTAAAAGAATTTTATAAATAAATCATATTGGAAATTAGATTGTTTTATTATTTACCTTTTCTGACATTATTATTTATATTTTTCGCGCACTTTTCCCGACAACAATAGTATTTTCAAATTTTAAATTCGATGCCGATATCGACCGCCAAATGAATAACTTGCGCAAATGTCATTGTTTGTTTACAAATCTCTACGTAAAGCAACGTTGCCATACTTTGTTTCCCTTAAAAGAGATGTTAGTTAAAAGTGATATAAACGTTTTGCCTGAATACAAAATTCACTAAAAGCGCTTTTAAAGTTAAAAGCGGTTTTAACTAAAAGCGGTTTTAAAAGAGGATGCTGAATACGGCTGTTAGTATTTAAATTTAATTTGGTGTACAGGGTGTCCAGTTTTCGTGTGTTTTTCTATGCTAGACCCCTTATTAGAAAAGACAGAAAGATGCGGTTTGCGGCTTACTGTTCTATTTTTTTTGTGAGACTTTCATTGCCGTAAGCCAAGTTTTCATAGCCTTCTTAGTTTGTGACATAAAGGGTGAAATTGAAAATCATACTTTTTTTACTCTCCGCTATATTTCGATAATTTGATAAGATGTCGATAACTCGAAAACGGATTTTAATAGTTTTTTTTATGTAGAATCCAGTGACGTAGTCAGTTTTTTTCCAGGAGTTACAGATTTTTAGATTTTGGCCAAACCTAATTATTTTTTAATGGAACACCCTCTATATTATTTTCTTATCTTACTCATTTTCTTAAGAGCTTTTCAATAATATATAATTATTTATGTTTATCTTTAAGAAAAGTTTTAAATTTTAAATATTTCCTAAAAATATGCGTTTTCTTCGTAGTGAGCTGACACCGTAAATGAAAACGAAATGTATAAAATAGGTGGTCACTAAGCTTTAAAATATACTCCTGATAATAGTAATAACATATTTATTTATAAATTTTTTTTATTACATTGTCTATAATAAGTCATAGAAATTGCTCCCCATTGTGTTCGAGACACTTTTGACATACTGTTCCGATTCTTCGTAAAGCATTCAAAATGATCACTGGTCGTCCCTGCAAAAGCCTAAATGTCTGGTGTGGTGTGTGGTTTCTCGAAGTTGATCAATGTTTTGGTATTGCCTCTTATAAATTTGGTTTTCTATATATCCCCACAAAAAATAATAAAGAAAGATCAGGTGACCTTGATGACCATCTTTTATCTGGTTGCTGTCTCTCTGAATATCTACAAACAAAAAACAAACAAACAAAACGTTTATTAGCAAAAATGCTAAACGAACAATGTAAAGAGATTACGAACAGCTAATAATAAATAATGATAATTAAATGGTAATATCTAATTACTAGCTTTTAATATTAATTATTACTATTCTATGATTGTCAAAATTTACCTGTTAAAATACAGCTCCGAGGCTTCATTAGCATCTTCATTACATTGGATAAAACAAACATACATATCGTGTGTTTCGTAATTTTCGAATTTATTATTTTGTGCCATAATAGGGGAATGGTGTTTAAGATGACATGCTTTTTGTTTTAAGGCAAATATTTGAAAATTCAAAGGTGATAAAAAATAAATCCCAGGTTCATTAAAAATGTTTATTTAGGTAACTACTTAACAAAAAATAATTATTAACATTAATGGACACTTAGATGAAATAAAGTAAAAAAAGACAATCATGTCCGTATGAGTAAGACGGTACACGGCAGTTTAGGTTGACATACCTAATTATCGGTGCACAATTTACATTGAAACAACTTAGTTCTTGATGCAGTTCCAGCACACAGAGTGTGGCACCATCGATCACATAATTGGCAACATACTCAATGCTCTCCTGGCTTCGACTTACTATATCGCTCGTTGCAATAAAGGCATGCAGAATCGGATTCATCCACACCTTGCGTGTCCTGAAAGACATTGCGTTTCACATGCTTTACAATTCTAGTGCTCTTCGATTCTCCTTCGCCTTTTTGAAATGACATACTATGTCATCTTAGGCCGACGACCACTATGTCATCTTACCCCACGAGGTCGAAATATTCGGCGTGTTTTGCTCTTTAAAAATTTTAAGGATGATTCGTTTATATTCATCGCTTATATTAACCATAATTCATATAAAGTTAGTCAAATAAAACGAAAATCTTACCTTATAGATATTTATTTGCACAAACACTTTCATCAAAATAATATTTTTGAGTCACGAAATCGAAACAATGTACACCATAAACAAACAACGCGAGCGGGCGGGCTCAAACCATTTCAGTGAGTACGCCCTCTGTAAGCCGATGTGTGAAATTCGATTACGTGCTTGTGGCGCGTAAATTTGAAACGATACAGTTACTATGTCAGCTTACCTGAGTATGTCATCTTAAGCACAATTCCCCTAAGCTTTTTAAGCACTATAAATGGCCAAATAAAAGTTTCAAATTAGCTTAGACACTCGCCAATATTTAACAGCTGTTAAGACAATTCTAAATTTCGCATGTATATTGTTTTCTGTCGTCCATACCTATCCATGGTTGACCTAATGCATTGATATTGCTAGGTGTCATCGCTAGAGGACGCGAAGCTAATACGACTATTTTAAATATTAAAAAACATAAGGATATAAATAATAAAGATTTTTTAAAAACAATATTGTTTCGTTAATTACTGCTCATTAAACCCATATTCTGATAATACTTATGATATAACGGAGAGCAATTTGAACAATTTATATGTCTTATAAAAAAATAAAAAATTGAAGGAATTAATATGTTATTACTATTATCAGAATTATATTTTAGAGCTTAGTGATCACGCACTATAAAAAAATAACCAAAATAGTTTTATACATTTCGTTTCCATTTACAGTGGCAGCTCACTACAAAGGAAACGCATATCTTTACGAAAAATGTAAAATTTTAAACTTTTCCTTAAAATAAACATAAACAATTATATATTTTTGAAAAGCCCTTACAGAAACGAGTAAGACAATAAAATATTATACAGGGTGTTCCATTAAAAAATAATTAAGTTTGGTCAAAATCTTATCCGTAACTCCTGGAAGAAAACTGAGTGCGCCACTGAATTCTAAATAAAAAAATCTATTAGGATCCGTTTTCGTGTTATCGACATCTTATCAAATTATCGAAATACAGCGGGGAATGAAAAAAATATAATTTTCAATTTCGCCCTGTATGTCACAAATAAGGAGGCTATGAAAATTTGGCTTACGCCAATGAAAGTTTCACAAAAAAATAGAACAGTAAGCCGCAAACCGCATCGCTCTATCTTTTCTAATAAGAGGTAGCATAGAGAAACACACGAAAACTGGACACCCTGTACTATGCATCAAGGGGCAGGCATTCTTTGATGTATCATATTCCTTTTTACATCCACCAAATGCGTGCAGAACCAGACCTGCATATTTTGGCAGATATTGATGATATGCCACTATTTCCAAAATCCCCATTCATCACTTGATTTATTCAATCCAATGCGCGACTTTCGCTTAAAAAATTAGAACCGAAACGATATCAATATCGTTAATATGACAATATCACCATACAGGGAAATAAATTACATTTTTTTAGGCGCAAACCGTGCGTCGGACTAAAAAAACTGAAGACATCAAATCTGGTCATAAATGAATAAGGATTTGAAAAACACACTTTAGAATTTACGTATCCTTTCGTATTTAGGAAGTTTTTCAGTAAAAATCTAAGAAAACCTATCACTTCATTAAAAAAGGATTATTACTTATTATTGTCTTATAATTAGGCTGTGGTTATAAAAATTATTAATTATGTTGTCGTTTACTTGGACAGTACAGTTTTTAAATTCAGCTCTTCTCGTCTTATTAATTTGGCGTTTAAAATATCCGAACGTTGTAATTATGAAGACGAATGCTTGAGCTTACTAATGAGGGGTTGGCAGACATGCATTACATGTATGGTTTGGCTGATGGCAGATCACCGGATGGCGATTGTATCAAGATCGCTTTCCTAATAGAGTCATACCAGATAGGCGACATTTGCAAATGTGCATAGAAGGTTGACTGAAATAGGTGCTTGCCAAATAATCATTAAAAGGGGCCCATCGGACTGTAAAAAGACCATAAATTGAAGAAGCAGTTTTAAATTCCTTTGATAAAAATCCTGAACTAGAAGAAATGGAAATAATTTGAATATCTCACACGTTCTAATTTGGAAAATTCGGCACGATTTTCTTTTATACCTCCATCAAATTCAACGAGTCCATGCGATATTTTCCGAGTGTTTCCTTTGCGAGTTAATTTTTGTCATTGATTTCTGGAGAAAATTGCGCATAATCCCTTGTTTGATCGTGAAATAATCTCGGAAATAATATTTACAGATGAAGATAATTTCTCCAGAAACGCTATCAGAAATTCCCACAACAATCATATTTGGGCCGGCGAAACCCCACATGCAGTTGTAGAATTTAACCATCAAGAAACGGTAAATGTCTGAGCTGGAATTACTGGTAATTACTTAATCGGATCATTCTTCCCGCCAAAAAGCCTAAATGGCCATGATTATCGCCGGTTTCTATAAGAGGATTTGCCCATTTTGCTAGAAGAAGTTCCTATGCTCCCTTTATTGTTGAAGAAAGAGAATATTCCAATCGCAGCAAATTTAATAACCGATAGGTAGGTCGTGGTGGACCCCAACCATGCCCCGCTAGGTCCCAAAAATTTAAATAATTTGGACCTTATTTATGTAGGGCATCTTAAAACTCTGGTTTACCGCAGACCAGTAAACTCTCTGGAAGAGCTGAAGAATCGTCTAAGAGTTTCCTGCGATATAATAAGAAATTCTAAAGGTATACGTCAAAGAGTTCACGATGATATGAGCAACAGAGCTGAAGCATGTATCCTCCATGGTGGAAAGCATTTTCAACAACTTATCTAATTTTTATGTCAATTTTGTTTTACATAGGTTGTTATTAATTTCTTAGCAGACGATTTATAATTTTGATAAATTTATTAACAGAAGGTATAGTTTATTAAATAAGAATTATTTGTTAGTTATCTTGTTGTTGTAAAAACAATATCGTGTTATTTCAATAAAAGTGTAAAAGTAAAAGTAAAAAGGAAATCCCTCTAAGAAAATCATTAACATTCGGTGGTCACAAATTTGTTACTGAAAACTAGATATTTCGAGATATTTCGCAAAAAAAAAACAGATTTCTCGATTTTAACCAGTGGCAACCATTTTTTTTTATGGCAGTGGCACACACACTAAAGGGAGATCGTATGGAGCTTGACGAGCGGTGTGTGTGAGAGAATGTAGATTGAAGCGGTTCTTGATTAGTTGTAGGTTGTACTTAGGGAAAAATAGATGTCCTAGGGGTGAGTTCCAGAGTGATGCAGTGCGCCAGATAAAGGAGTTCCTGTAAAGCGATGTTCTAGGTGTTTCCAGTTAAACGACGAACTGGTGTGCTCTTGCCGTCTGTCGTGACTGTCTGACAGGCGTTGCCAGGGGCGGGATGAGGCGGGTCAACTTCTGGGAACATCTGCCGTGAAAGTATCTATAAAACTGGGACGGCCACATGCCCGCGTTCATGGTAAATGTGTCTGAGATGTGTCCATCAACTGCAACGTGCAGAGATCGGTTCTTAAAGAAACTGACAAGACAGCTGCACAGAGAGGCTGGCAATCCGAAGGACGGCAGTTTGTTGAGCAGTTCGTCATGCCAAACTCTGTCGAATGCCTTCGAAATATCCAACGCAATCGCTTGAAATTCTCCGTTGTTCTCAATTGCCCTACTCTTTATATGAGGCCAATATATCTCCTGTCGATCTCACTTTGCGAAAGCCGTATTGATTATCGGAGTTTATTGGAAGCAAGAATATTGGGCGATAGTTTGAGGGCGTGGTTTTTTTGTTTTTTAGGAACAGGCTGCACTCAAGCGACTTTCCAAGAAGATGGGTAAATCCCTTTTCCATAAGACCGAGAAAAAAGCCTGGAAAAACGGGTGGTAGTTCGTTGGAGCAGTTCTTTAATACGATGGCAGGTATTCCGTCTGGTTCTGATGCCTTTGCATATCTAGTTCTTTAAGGATTTTATGAATATCACGGTAATGAAACTTGACTTCTGCCATGGTAGTGTTGATGTCCGATATGGTGGGGAGAGCATGGTCTTGGGGGACGTCTAAGGTAGAGTGCCATGGAAACATTTTGGCGAGCATGTTTGCTTATGCCTTAGCTGTAGTCGCTTGTCAAAGGTGATAGAGCATTTTTGTGAAGTTATTACTTACAGCCTTTGCTACCGACCTGAAACTCCTGTTGACACTGGGGCATTGCAAAATTTTATTCCTGATCTATTTATTGTGTTTGTCCTTAATTTCGTCGATCACACGTTTGTCTTCGTTTCTCGCTTGGACAAAATAATTTCGATTTTCAGCGGTCTGATTTTGCTGCCAGTACTTGGAGGCTTGCTGTTTTCTACCTGCAGCTTTTTCGCATCTTCTGTCGAACGAGGGCTTTCATTTTGACGGTAATTTGGTGAAATTTGGGGTGTATGCTTCCATTCCTGAGGAGATTACTTGCGTGATCTCTTCGCAGCATACTGACGGGTCATCAGTGCTAAGACAGATGTCAAGCTAAGGAAGATCTAGATATAACTGCCTTAGATCGTTCCAGTTTGTAGAATTATAATGCCAGATTTTGCAAAGAAGTGGTGGATTTTTCTGTAGCAGTGGCAATTCACAAACCGCTGTAATAAGTTTGTGGTCGTAAGTACCTAATGGCAGACCAACTGTAATTGTGTACTGGTCAGGATTGGTGGTTAGAAAAAGGTCCAGGAGGGCGGTCGTTTACAAGTTGAGTAAGCCCACAGCTGATGGAAATGCTTCAGCTTCTCTACCTTCGTTGTCGGTTTTGTTGTGATGTTTGAGCCAGTTGGTGTTATGGGCATTGAATCCTCCTAGAATGATTATTTCTGAATTGCGGTGATCGATCTTTATTGAGTTAAAAGTGGTAGCTAGTATTGTAAAAAAACTTTGGTAGGCTCTATCGCTCGGAGGGCGATAGAGACAACATATAAACTTGGTTAATTCCTTGGCGGTGAACTTGAGCCACATGACGTCAGGTTGTTCGGTTCGAGTAGGGTAATATGTGTGGTCTATTTGCTTGTAGATTTTGGTGTACCGAATTTATGTTTGTATTTAGGCCTCTCATGTTGCAGAAATCTATTCTAAATTTGTTTGGTATCTTTACTGTTAGTTAAATGTGGAATGAAGGGCTCCAAGGGCTACCCAGCGCCCGGAGATCAGAATGGCCGGGGCGTTTACTTCCGGAATATTTTGATCATAAAAGCACCAAAATTTCTATATATTCCCACTGTGGAACCCGAAACCACCAGCGCGGAAGCGGGACGTGATTCGGGAGAACCACTGAGCACTTCTCAGTCCTGGTGGGGTGGTCTTTCACCGGATGATGCGAGTAGGCGTATGCATCTATCTACCAACTAGGGCCGCTTCCACTGGAAGAAGTGGCTTCAGATTCGTTGTTTTGTTGGTCACTTGTCTGACAGGGGTAAGAATGG
>MU183278.1:185901-214959 GCA_016904865.1 Pissodes strobi | reverse complement strand
TTTTGCTCCACAAATGATTGAAATTTTGTTAGGATTGTTATAGAGCCACTTCGGGCCCGGCTCTATAACAATCCTAACAAAATTTCAATCATTTGTGGAGCAAAAGGCAATCAATTCCAGGTTTTTTTTGCTTTTCTTGAAAACGGTGTCCGAATAGACACCGAATCGACGAAACTAGGTACAAATTTCATAAGGGTCACTAAACTTGCACTTGTGCAGTTTACATCCTTGAGCCGGGCCCGAAGTGGCTCTATAACAATCCTAACAAAATTTCAATCATTTGTGGAGCAAAAGGCAATCAATTCCAGGGTAAGAACTAATGTTATGATAATAAAGCTATTTTTCAATTTGAATTTGAATTTTGAATTTGAATTTATAGTTGTTTCATTTTCATTGAGTGGTTTTGTTTTTGTTAGTTTGGATCTTAGGGTGTTTTCTGTTTTGAAAATAGTAAGAATGTTTTATTTTTTACCTATTCGTTTTATTTTGTCTGATAAACCAGGAATATAAGGAATAAAGAGGTTCGCAATAGGTCTATTTTGATTTTGTGTAATATTTGGTTGTTCAAACTCCATAAAGCATTTTTGAATAAAATCAATAGGATAGTTATTATTAATCAAAACATTGCTTAAAAATTCTTTTTCTGTGTTGAAATTTTGACTATTACATATTATTTTCATTCGATCATATAATCTTTTTACGACCCCCTTTTTAACCGTTATTGGGTGATTTGATTTAAAATTTAAATATCTGTTTGTATGTGTAGGTTTTTTGTATATTTTTGTTTAGAAACTATTCAAGTCTTTTTTTATAAGAATGTCAAGGAATGAAATTTGTTCATTAATTTATTTTTCTATAGTGAATTGGAGTGCTGGTTCTTTCATGTTAATATGATTTAGAAAATCGTTAAGAAAATGTTCGTTATAATGATAAATTGAAAAAAATGTCATCTATATATAAATTAAAGGTTTATATTGATAATTTTCAACAAAATTTAATTAAAAATTTTACTGTTTTATGGTATTTACTAAAAATTTTCATTTTTAGATTTGTTCGTTCTTGACAACGGGGGCAGATTTGTTCCTCGAAACGTCAACTGTTTTTTCAGTTTCCTTTGAGTTTTTCAGCTTCGTTAGCACTTGTGCTGTTTACACCCTGGAGCCAGAGCAAGCGGCTCTATTTTATGAATAAGCGAAGAGAATGGGCAATTGTGCAAACTTGTAAGGTAAACATGGATCCGCCACAACAATATAGGACATATCTACAAAATTCCTTTAACCTTCCGCTACTGGCGCGCAGATTTCTCTAACCGTTACTGGCGGCGGACTCTGAGTCCGCATACTAAAATATCCAATATGGGTGTGGATTTAGTCTGCATATTATTATGAAAACACTAAAATCTTATAAACAAAGCTTTATTTCATTAATTCGGAATATTAAACACATACTAAAACACAAAATAAAAAATGTTTCAATAAGCTTTAAACTCAATGTTCATAGCAATCTGAACAAACACAAGTTAGATGTTCCAAACACATAAACTTGTTACATAATCGACATGAGAATCGTGTTGGACGGTTTTTCTTCCTGTCACAATAGTGGCATCGTCCTCTAATGTTCATTGGCTGTGGATCAGGATCTGGATTTCTAATACCAAATATCTCTTTTATTCTTAGATATATGGTTTTAGGAATATTTGATTGCATTGCCCGTGAGCGGAGATGATTTTCTGCTAGTTGAGATGAAAGTAGCAAAAACTTTCGCCGTGGTAATTTTTTGTCTGGATTTTGTAAATGATATAATACCATGGAATTAACCCCAGCCATGTTGAGTAGTGCATAAAAAATTACCATCGGCCAACGCCGAGTATTCCTAGCGCAATCGTAGGCGGCACACATTTTATCTAGTGTATCGACTCCACCTTTCGAACCATTATAATCGATTATCATCTCTGCTTTTCCTGTTTCTGCGTCAATATTATCATCATGGTGGAGACTTGAAATAAGCAATACATTTTTATTTCTCTTCGGTATATAAGAGACAATCGTCATATCTTTACTAAATCCAAACATACTTGAGCCTATTGGTCTTCCTGTTGGATTGGAAAATTCTGGAGGAAGTTCAGCTTTGTTTTTTCTTATGGTGCCCAAGAAAGTGAGAGTGTATTCCGTCAATAAATTTTGCACAAGTGGTACACTACTGAACCAATCGCAGGTCACATTTCTTCTGGAGTGTCGAATAGGCTCAACAAGTCGACGAACAATAGCTGACGGTGAGTTATCGACGGAACAGGGTCCATCTGGCTGTGTTCCAACATACACCTCCAAATTGCAGGTATAATATAATTTTGAATCGACCATAGCAAATACTTTTAGTCCATATCTATTCGGCTTACTCGGAATATATTGCCGAAATAAGCATCTTCCCCTAAAGGCTTCCAATTTTTCGTCGATTGTAACGTTTTCGTAAGGTGTATATGCAGACTTACAATTTGTGACAAAACATTCAAATATGTCCCTGATTGGAGCCAGTCGATTCATTTGTTTTCTCTCGGCACGAGTATCCATACTGTCGAACCGTAAGTGCTGCAACAAAAACTGGAAACGGAACTTTGACATTGTAAGGCGGAATTGTTCGACACCGGTACCATTATCATTCCATAATTCGTCAACACTAAGCCGGCTAGATTTGAGAACCCCAGCTAAATAGCGCAGGCTAATCAGAGCCTGTACTTCAGCAATATCAGTTTCTTTGCAATTTCTTTCACGTGTATAATTGTCTCTGAATTTTAGAATATGTTGAATGGTATATTCAACGATTTTTCAAAGCATTTCCGTATTGAAAAAGTAATTCCATATCTCAAAAATACCTTTGAGATTTTTCATAGGTCCTTTTGGCCCAGGCAAATGTTTCATTATGTTCTCTTTTCTAGTTTTAGAACACGATGGAATATGTTTCTCCCATTTGGTGGTTTTATTTTTTCCTAGAAAGAAAGACACTTGCAAAGGAACAAGTTCGTGTGAATCACTGTCAGGTTCTTCTGAATCACTGTCGGAAATTTCTTGATCTGTGTCTGAATTCAATATTTGTTCTTCTACAAGGTCTTCCTCCTCGTCTTCAGGATCACAATCATCCTCTATCATTAAAGTCTCGACTTCTTCCTCATCCAGGCATAGTTTCATTAGTTCATGAAGCCTTTCCTGATCTCTTTCATAAGATCCCATCTGAAAAATAAAGCAAAATAAGATGTTATAACTAAAATTTTCAGTACACTTCTGCTCTTACCTTGAAAATCTTAATGAAAATGGAAAATGTATTATAAATTTACAACTGTTGAAAACGTGATGTCTTACTGGCTGCGAACTGTCACTCCGCACATGCATCTAATTACCGAACGACTAATGCAACGTACGCCACGCGCTACACTGGCGTCTATCATATCATTTATGAGGAATACCGAGAGCGGTAGGAGCGGCAGGAGTGGGAGTTACTAGTAAATCCATAAAACGAGAACATGCGGAGTACCAGTCCGCGCGCCAGTTGTGGAAGGTTAACCCAAATGAAAAGTTGCTAGACTTAAATTGCAATAAAAAATTATTATTTCAAATTAAAATCTTGTATTCAGAATGAGTTTAAAGTCAATATTTAAAAGATCGCGATATAAGAAAAAACTGCATGTTAGGCAACGACGCTAAAAAGTTCGATGGCGTACGATGAAAGCCGAACTTTACGTTCTCGCAGTAGGCCTATAGTGTGTGACGTCAGAGCTATTCCCTTGATAAGAACTTTGGCCTTGTTTTTATGACTATGTTGACGATACAGGAATTGGTTTCATTGATGTAATATTTAGCGTTCAAATAATTGTACAAAAGAATTCATGAAAAATAAAATTTGAAAAGTAATATATTGTGAACTATTAGAATGCATAAACTACTAAACAAGTATCACCCTGTCCTAAGTTTGAGCTTGAACTTGGAAAATATTATGCAAACATTAAATACAAATTACAAACAACGCGAGCAGTCAACGCAAGCGATTATGAACGTTAAACGTGTAACGATCAGCACATTTTATTATATAAATACGCTAGTGCACCATCAGTTCGGCAGATTTTGCGCCGCACCTAAGAACCAGTTCCCGGCAGAGCACATGTTCGCTGGGTCCTAACCTATCATTATTCCTTATCCAAGCCTGAGTCTTGCAGAGCACTTGTACGTGAAACTCAGGGATTGCCTAATCATAGTAGTGAAAGTCGAATCTATGATAAATTTGTTAAAGTTCTGGAAAAATAATTTTTAAAGTAGAATCTGTCAACTAGTTCAAGTGCAATGTGAACTCTGAGTGTACTTAATGCAAAAACTAACTTTAAATGAAAAACAACACACCTCTTAGGAAAAACTATTTATAAAAAAAGTTACTAAATACCTAATAACAATTCAAAAATATACCTCAATCGAGAAAACATGCGCACCTTAGTAATCGGATATAATATAATCTTAGTTAGTTTCTGACCAATAGATATTGTTAATGTTTTCTCATAGTCCTGACCAATAGACGTTGTTATTGTTTTTAACTAAAGTGCCTTCTTTATAATCTCTTCTCACCTGACGTAGATCGATCCCGAATCTGAGCTATATTCCTGCACCCTAACCAAAGGGAACCACGGAAAAAGTAAACGTGACAATACATTGCAACACGTTTTGCCTATTAAAGTTAGCAAGTAAAGATTTTATTCAAAAACAAACCTAGCGCCGGAGAGTCGTGTTTGCAAAGCCCGGCTCCGATAGTGGAGTCGTAGAGCGCCACCAGTTCTTCTCAACTAAACTGGAAAAGCTCCGCTGGTGTTGTACGGGGTTGCTAAGCACGCTTATCAAACAAAGGAACTCAATCTTAACTTAACAAGAAAACACAACAATACTACAGTGAGATTTTTTTTAAAAGGTTAAGGCAAAGGAATGTGGAAAGACTATTAACTAGGGTACAATTTGAAGATTGTTCGGAGACCAATTCTGTTGTTACTTGGTACTGTATGCCTTACAACTAAATGCTCCGAGCACTACAATCCTAAGTGATCACTTTGATTTACCTAAGCTTATTACATATGTATGCGTGCGCTGCTAGTAGCTGCACCAATTATAAATGTAGCAATAATAGTAGGTAGTGATAAATGGCCACAATAATTAAATCAACTGACCCGATAAATGAATAAATATATGAAGAATAAAATTAGAATAAAATTATTGAAAGCTCTTAATGCTGGGCGGTCAATGCTTGATTTATATTTAGATATTAGAAACAATTTATTAATCGGCCAGAAAAATAAACGGTTCTGGAAATAATGGAAAAGGGCCATTAGCATCATGTCGTCCACGGGCTTCACAAGCAATAGAAACAGAAAATAATTCAAAAGAAAATGCTTACCTAGTGCAGCATTTAAATCCCGATAAATCGGTCGTGTCAAAACACAAACTAGATCCAACACAATATCCCCAAGAATGATATTATAAAATACAATACTAAATACTGAGTCACTATGACTGCACTAAAGCAAAACACTTCCTCTATCACCAAAGGGTATTTCTAGAAGAACAAGATCATCGATTCAGTCAATTTGTCTTCCTACTTCCACGAGATTAGAGGAAAAAATTGTAGGGCGGAGAAAATGCCTAACGAATCTAACGATTCGATACGGGGAATATCTCTAAGATAATAAACGACTTAATTCTCGTTTATTATGGTGGTAAAACGACGGTGGGAGCCACAATTAATGAGCTGAAATTAAATTGCTCAAGAAATACTAGAGAATATTCCCCAACAAAACGATAAACCTTTAAAAATCTAAATCGACAGCAGCAATTATGGGAAATAGCTCATTCCTATTACCCAGTGCCACCAACAGTACCACCCGAATATTGCTAGTATTGCAGCAGGCCGCGTGGAAAGATAAATATAAATTTTTGAAACCAGCCAGAGGTCCCAAAATATAAATATCTGAAACCAGCCAGAGGTTCCAAAAAGTTTTATCAGAAGTTGTCAAGAGTTATGAAATATTTAAACCAAAAATAAAATATGAATTTGACGGATCTAATGAAGCTTAAAAGCAGGTTTTATTAACACAATTCTTAAAAATATAGAACGGTTTGCTGGCCGTTCTACGGTAATATAATTAATAAGAGTTATACTAATAACATAATATCCTATTTTAGTGATTTGATCAAACCTAAGCGATCTCTGGTTCGCTTATCAACTAAAATAAATATAGTCACAAAGTGTCTGAGGGCTACATACGAGAAAAGGATGACCAACATAGCTACTCAAGGCCACAACAGTGTTATAAAAGCTAATACAAATATATCGTTAACCTATATTTAGAATAAAATTAATTTACATTAATAAATGCGGCAACCTTAAGCTTATTGACAGCAAATCGAATCAATAAATTTAGAATTAATTAACCGAAGAGTATTGACCTCTTTTCAATAATTCTTACCGCAGAATACAGCATTTTTTGCGAAATGCAGCATATAAAATGAAATTTAAAAATATTTTACACTGGCCAAATCGGACTGTTACAACATATTATAGTAAGTTATATAGTAGCAAGACGGAAGGAACTTAAACGAAGTATTATGAGGATTTCTCATGTATTATGAGGATATCTCATGTTGCCTAGTCTGTTGCTGAAATGGGTTCATTGCGTATGATTTTATGAGCTTTCAGTTTAAAATTAGATGTAATTTAGACTGAAAATAACAGCAGAAATATCAGCGAATAATAATCGATTTATACATCAGTAGCAAAATTTCTTAAGCAATGTGTAAATGTTTTTAATATTTAACTCTAGCAATTATATACTTCTCTATATGTACTATTATAAATTAACTTTTTTTAATCCCTGAATTATATTGCTCAGTAAGTTGAAGTAAAAAGTGCCAACAGGAACAAAGCTGCTCGGTCGCATCGGAAGTGTCGTTTGGCAAAGGATTTAGTAGATAGCCCGCAGCGGTGGATAAATTTAATCGCTGCTCCATAGCTTTTGTTTGCTTCACGAATCATAAAAGAGCGCGAACACACAATTACTAGACTGCAGAGGTATTATTTAGTTTTTCGTAAAATTTTTCCCTAGCCGTGACTCCTATTGTGGACGAAAATCGGGACTTTATTTTCCATAATTTACTACATTTTTTTTGTTCTCGCAAGCTATTTCATACTGATTATTGCGTCACGAAGTATTTTGCAAAGCTTGTCCTTGTACATATAATCTGTGTTATTTCACTAGCAAAACTTTGGTATCGAATAATAAAACATTTACATCAAAAGAAAATACCAAATGTTATTAAATAATAATAATAATACTGCAGGGTTTATGTATAAATGTATTTGCAGCCCTTAAGATTAGCCCTAGTAAAGATCATTAGAGCTATAAAAATTTTAAAATCCTTGAGATAATTGCTTTTCTATCCTTTAACTAAAATAATTCACCAGTGTATAATACAGACTGTGAACTACTAAAACGCATAAACTACTAAGTAAATATCACCCTGTCCTAAGTTTGAAATTAAAAAATATTATGCAAACATTCAAGGCAAATTATAAACAATGCTAGCGATATGAACCTGCAACAGTCAGCAAATTTTATAATATAAATACTCAAGCGAACCATCAGTTTGACAGACTTTGTCTCTCACCCAAAACCTGTTCAACCAGTTCCTTACAGCACACATGTGCGTAAAGTTCGGGGGGTCCTAACCTGTAACCTAATTCCCTAGCTAAAACTCGAGTTTCGCAGCACACATATGCTTGGGCTTGGATTTACCCAGCTAAAGTAGTAAAGTCTATAAATTTGTCGACGTTCTAAGATAGATAATTTCCAAATCTTCTTCTTCGTGTGCCTATCCGAGTCGTATCCTGGCGACCATCTGAAAAATCATATCTTTATTAACTGCTTCTCTAAACAGGCCCGTGTTTGACTTTCGGAACCAGACTCTTAGGCTTTTCAGCCATGAGATCCTCCTTCTCCCTGGTCCTCTGTTTCCGTACACTTTACCTTGTAGGATGCACTGGATGAGATGATATCTATCTTCATTACGCATTATGTGCCTAAGATATTCTAACGTCCGGCACTTTACAGTGTAAAGGACCTCACTTTCCTTCCCCATGCGGCGCAGGATTTCCTCATTGGTCAACCTCTGCATCCAAGACACTCTCAGCATCCTTCAATACAGCCACATTTCGCAGGCTTCCAGCCTCTTCTCCGTAGCAGCAGTCAGTGTCCAAGCCTCCACTCCGTAGTGCAATACAGAAAAGACATAACATTTTAACAACTTGATCTTGAGGTTTATGTTCAAGTCATGGCTCTTGAAGTACTTTGTCATCTTATTGAATACTGCTCTTGGCTTCTCTATCCTGCATCTGATTTGCTGCGAATGGTCCCACTCTTCATTAACACAGGTACCCAGGTATTTGTATCTTTGTGCTCTTTTCACACGTTTCCCGTTTATAATTTAAGTGGTTATCTGGTATATTTCTTTTACTGATGACCTTTAGTTTGGTTTTGTCAACATTCATTTATATCAAGACCATAATGTTGACTGATCAGTGTGATTTGTATCATCAGGTTTTGTAGATCGTCCAGGTTATCTCTGAACACGACTGTATCATCTGCATATCTTATGTTGTTCAACCTCTGTCCATTCAAGAGCACCCCCGCTCGCGGAAGACGAACTCGGAGTATATATTGAACAACAGTGAATACAATATGCATCCCTGTTGTACTCCTCGCGCAATTCGGACTGACTTTTTATGGCCCTCATGCCCACGGACAGTGACCTTTTGATTCCAATACAGGTTCGCAACAATACTCAAGTCTCGGTCATCCAGGCCGATGTTCCTCAGCATCTCAATTAACTTTGTGTGTCGGGTTATATCGATTGCTTTTTGGTAGTCTATAAAGCAGGCATACGCGTCACAGTTCATGTCGCTGCACCTCTGGAACAACACCAATACACTAAACATGCTTCCCGTGTACCGAGCGCGCTTCTGAAGCCAAACTGGGTGGGGCTTAATTGGCGTTCACATAACCGATAGATTCTCCTGTGACTGACTTTCAGAAACAATTTCAACAAATGACTCATTAAGCTGATTTTCCCATATTCATTGCATTTCTTGGCACCAGGCTTCTTGGTGATGAATTCCGAATCAAGTCATGCGGTGGTATCTCTCCCGTATCATAAATGTGATTAAAGATTGCAGTCAATCATTCAATGTGATTGTCGTCTAGCAGTTTCATGAACTCCCCTGCATCCCGTCAGGTCCTGGCGCTTTGCCTTCTTTGAGTCCATCGACAGCACCTTGAACTCCCTATCGTCAAAATAGAATATGCATAGTTAAAGTGCAAACTCTGAGTGAAATTAAGCCAAAACTTACCATAAATAAAACACACACAACTCTTAAAAAAATTTAATATAAAACTGTGACAAAAATTTATTAAGTCTTTGGTCAATAGATATTGTTATTATTTTAAACCGAAGTGACTTCTTCGAGATGATAATCTCTTCTCATCTGACGTAATCGATCCCTAATCTGAGCTACATAACCTGCACTCCAACCAAGGTGCAGAGTTACAGATTAGAGTTCATAACAATAAATTCCCGGACCGCTTAAAGATAGCAAGAGTGAGCAATTCATAAGAAAGGTGATATCCTCCAATCAGTGTTGATGAGAACTTTAAGACCGTCCCCAAGGAGCAGATTTATAACTGTTTAAATTCCATGGTTTGCTTAAAACCTGTTTAGCTTTCGAAGCCACAGGTCTACGACTACTGTCATTAGTCATCTCCGATGATATATTCAATTTTGAAAGGAAAGTGTACATCCGGGCTGTATTTTCCGACTTAACCATCTGCTGGCTCAGAAGGCCAAGTATTTCAACTTTAACAAAAAGTATAGATCTTCTAAAGCCGTACCTGTCGAAAGTGATAGAAACAAAAGTAAAGCACGGTATGCTAGCGGTCTTTGTCTTAGGCCCCATGTTATTTCTCAATAGATAAACTACATACGTATGTGTGTAAGAAGAAGCATTGCGGACATAATTCTTTTTACTTCCTATACAGCAGCATTGAACAGATTCGCCAACCACTTTCGGGTCTTACATGTGCGGTCGAAGATCCTCGATTGGTACCTGTGCAACATACTTAGGGCTAATAACACTTATACTAATCCTGTGAGGTATTTAGGAGGGACACTAGTTTAGAGATTGACCTGGGACGCACCATGACAATGACCTGCATGAAAAGCTTAATAAGGACATCTTTATCCGACGTAATCGACAAAGTTTTTCTTTTATCTATGCATATTTTCATTCCCACCGAACCTATGCAATGTTCTGCTGAGGACACTCTTCTCATGTAGTGGGAATGTAGACTCGTTGAGTTAGATGGTTGTAGAGATACCTTCATATCGCTGGCATACTTACTTTTACCTATGTTTAAATTCCTAGTTGCCTCTCTTGCTGCTATTTTTAGCGAGGGTCTTCAAAAGGTAATTGGGTAGTGTGAGACTCAGAAACTGCCTTATGACTAAAATTAATCTCTGTTCTCTCAGTCTATGAGCCCAGAGGCCGTAAAACCTCCAGTCTCTCACTAGGTAATTCCGCGAGCACAGCCTTACTTAAGCTTAGGATTCAGACTTCTCTCTATCTTTGCCTACAGATACAGGGATGATCTCTTGAAGGGATAATTTTGTGGTTTATTCTATACTGACTACACAAGTAAGAAGTAAATTGAAAATGCATTCATTATATTAATCACTCACGTAGAGCGTACATGATTGCCTAAGCAACCTGGTCTTTCGGCCGCCTATAGTAGATCCGTTGCCTAGCTTTATCGTCTACAAAATCATATTGAAATGCGTTCTTTGGAGGGTATGCTGACTCTGTCGTAGGTAGATGATCTGCATGATCATGCAATGGCTTCTTCTCTCGATACAGAACTCAGGAGGTTGATCATCTTCTCTCGAGTATGATGTCCTAGCTCTTCTGGGCGTTAATCTTAATAGTGCATCAATCGGCTACCAGGTCCGCTTATTAGCGTAGCTTCCTGCAGATGCCGTCAACATTTCGGTGTTCTACAACGGTATCAGTCCGTCTTCGTGCATGGTAAGCTTTGTTGTTGGCGTATTGTGTATAATTGTGAACTCAGTACCTATCTTTGCGATATCATCGTTGTTAATCTCCTAAGGGCAGATGTTTGGCTTCCTATCCTGACACTGAAGTAGTTTTCCACGAGTCCGGCAGTGTTTTCCGAACTCCGACATTCACAATCCTATCGTGCTAGGCCCTGCACAAAACTCTGGTTATATCCAGTGAGATCACTCCAGAGCACTGCTTAGTAGGGAATACCCTAGTGGTAGCCTAACGACCTAAAGTTGTGTAGAGTGCCGGCTCACCCTAAGGCTATATCCTATCCTGATACTGAAGTAGTTTTCCACGAGTCCGGCAGTGTCTTCCGAATGGCGGACATAGCACAACTTATTCACCATCCTATCGTGCTAGGCCCTACACAAAAATCTGGTTATATCCAGTGAGATCATTCCAGAGCACTGCTTAGTAGGTGATACCCTAGTGGCAGCCTAACGACTAGAGTTGTGTAGAGTGCCGGCCCAGTTAGTTTCAATGTTTCTATCTCGACCCTAATTCTTCTGACGAGAATTATTTCAGCCACTTTGCTGAGTACAGGAAGGAGATTTATTCTGGTACTTTGGGTTAGCGGAGATGACTGAAGCTATTATCCTAAATTTTAAATGGAAAGTGGACCACATATGCTTCCAGATGGAAAAGAATGCCACAAAGCCAGTAGTTAAGGTAAATTACTTAGGAATTACCCTGGACAGAGGCCTCACGATGGGACGCCATATCGAGAAAGCATGTGAAAAAGATGCGTAGGTTTCAAAGGCGCTAGCGGCGCTCCTTCCTAATGTTGGTAGTTGCAGGTCTGGTTCTACTACACCTATTAACAGACGAACGACGCAGACTATACATGACAAAAAGGAGGTGACAGCACGAATAAGAGAAACAGCAAGAGAAATCACAACAGCGAAATGACAAGCGGAATGGGATCAGGCAATAAAGGGCAGGTGGAGTCACTACTTAATCGGATATCTAAAAAAAATGGATCTCAAGGAAATGTGGATGCGTCGACTTTCATTTGAATTAAACGCTGACCGATCACGGCTACTTCAATGCCTACCTGTATAGAATTGGAAAGCGACGAAATTGATGTTGTAGATACTGCATCCCGAAAGAAACCGCGAAGCATACTTTTTCCAATGTCAGAGATGGAGAGACAAAAGATTAGAAACAAATCTGCTCATCGAGGACGAGTTAGCTCCAAAGAATATGAATGTTCACATGGTAGAAAAGAAGACAAAATGGGAGACCAACCATAGGTATATAAAACATATCATGGAAGAAAACAAGAAAATGAAAAAAATTTAAACAAAGAATCAGTAATCCATTTCAAAGGGGATTAAAGACCAACGATAATGTAGACACCCCGAAGCTTCCTGTAGAGCTATCTACGATGGGACTGGGAAAACTTCTCCTTACGGGCGAGAAGGAGGTTTAAGATAGTATGGCAGGGGTATCGAAAAGGGTAGCGAGTCCCTCACTACCTGAGCTACCTTCTCAGGTGTACATAAATGTATTTCCCTCTTCTATAAAAAAAGTTTGGGTTAGTTTGAGTTAGTTTGGGTTAGTTGGGTTAGACCTAGAGTTGTGTGGAGTGCCGGCTCCCTCTTAAGTTATACTGCTTTAGGGGAATTAGTCTCAATGTATTTTTCTCGACCCTGATGCTTCTGACGAGAATTCCTTCAGCCACTTTGCTGAGTATAGGAAGGAGATTTATCGGTCTAGTAGTTTTGAGCAAACCTAAGGTCAGAATCATCTCAGAGTGCTTTCACCTATTCGAAAAGTCCTGATGATGTCGTTAATAATATTGGTTAGCGCTGCTATATCTTAATCATGAGGTTGGCTGTGTGATCTCTGCTTGAGGTTTTCCTGATTTTAAATCTCTTATGCAGGAAGCAGCCAGTGCTACTAAAATGCTGTTGGTTTTGTCAACCAGCTCCAAGTATTCGTCGTCTTCGTCAGGATCTTCATTAGTGCGTTTGCTTCTCTATGCTCATGAAGACCATTCCATTAGGACCGTGCAGTGGGGGTACCCACGCTTTTTCATAACGTATGTTTATCTGCATCTCCTATGTGGAGTGATGGTCACCATTGTTCAGTTCTAAGATTTTCTGGGTTCAGCTACTATATTTTATACCTTGGTGAATTTGGTGTGCCCTGCAAAGTTTTCTGAGCCTTCTATTGGCCATAACTATCACTCTAATCCCCTCAATAGCTTCTCCATCAGATTGTTTCAACTTGGGACCTGTCTTCGTGACTGTCAATTTGAAGTCAGCGGCATGAACCACAACTGTTTAACAAAGACGCTTACAAATTAATTTTGACGTGCCAAAACAAATTTAAATATCGGAAAACTAGTGGATGGAAGAGCGAGGGTCAGAAGAGCGGGTATAAAATAGCGAAAGAATGAAAAAACGATAGTTATAGGCAGGAGTGTAAAATATAGAAAAATATGGAGTGAATGCTACAATTTAGTGCTAACCCGTAAACATTTCATCTGCAAATATCTTTTTTTCTTGCTTTGATCTATGGCTCATTTCGGGCGCTGATATTTTCATTTCTTGTTTTGTTCTTTGCCATTTTTCTGGCACATTTTTTGTAATAATAGCATTTAAAACAATAATAATAAATAAGTACAAGTGATTTGCAATTACCTCTCTATATGTAATAATTTCTGGAAGAAACACTTGAAAGCAAAGTATACAACCAAATTGTTTGATGCAATCAAAATATCCTCAAGAGACTAAAAAGAAGCTGGCAACTTGCCGCTAAAAACTATTGACATTTGAGCTTAGCAGTTGGCAATTGTGACCAAATTTAATCGCCCGTTCATTTACTTTGCTTGTACCCCATGCTATTAAAGACTGCAAACATGTAATAACTCGCGAGACTGCAGACATATTATAATATGGCTCTTGTTGCGCTGACTTCCGCTGTGCAGCCGAAAATTAGGTTTTATATTCCATCAATTTCAGGCTGCTATTTGTTTTACAGTCCGGGGTAGTTACGAGGAAAATAGTTGTTTTATGATTCTTGTACCCCATAGGATATATTCAACTTTATTGATTAAAGCGGATACAGAAATAATTTCTATGAAAATGCAAATTTAAAACTTAATGTTTTTGGAATTGAAAACTTCTGTAGGCGCGTTCAGCATATTTTTTTTTTGGTTGTTAATAAAACTGAGTCGTCTGATTAACATATGAGACGTCAGATTAATGCTCATTTAAATACTTTTAGATATTTAACACTTCTTTCGAGACCGCCGATTGAGTTTTCCGTTTTCGAGTTATTACGTCAAAGGTGTGATTCTTAAAATTTTGTTAATTAATTTTAATGATGTATTTCGGACACATTCTTTTTGACGATCTTTCGAACCTTATTGAAATTGACGAGAATGGTAAATTAGCGAGTATTTTTTGGAAGCGTCACTGTGAGCCATTATAGCGCCGAAAAGGTTACGAAGATCACAAAAACCAACTCGACAGTTTGATAGGGAATTTCTAGAAGAAAAAATATCTAGATGCTTCTCTATTTCACATATGTCGAGAAATGTAAAAACATCGATTTACTGGTTAAAAAATTAAGGTTTATATTCATTTTTTCGAGAGATTTTTTTAAGCTGATCACTTGCCAAGAATCTACACCAAAAACCGGACAAGACGTCACTTTTAAAATGATGATGCTCTTTATACAGGGTGAGCTAGTTGAATTTAATCTTTTCGCTATTTCCAGTCTTGGCACTCTCAAGAGATATAAGGCATTTAAAGACTTATTTATGTTACCCTGTACATCTTGTCAGTCTCTGTACTATATTCGAATAATATAATCATTTTCTTTACTGCCAAATTATAAACAGCCTATAAATACTTTGACGCACGATTTCCATCGGCGGCGGCTTAGCTCAGATGGTCGAGCGCGCACTTAACATGCGAGAGGTACTAAGGTCGATGCCCAGCACCTCCAAGAATTTTGAAAGCTTCTCTAGGCGCTTTTAGCATTTTTTTTTTCTAGACAGTGAAAAAGACTGAACCGTCATATTTGAACACTGTCAGACCGTCATTTGGGTAAAGTCCGATCTAGTCGACTACATCCAAACCAGAGAAAGAGAAACAGTGAGCAACAAGAGATACAAGGAATTTAAAGTCCTATTAGGATTGCCCTGTACATCTTGTCAATTTCTGTAAACTATTAATTCGAATAATCATCTAGTTGCTTACAAATAATTATAAACATAATAATAAACTATTACAATACATATTTATTTTGCCGGTCTGTGTCTTATATTTACCATTGACGCACGTATTCCTATCGGCGACTTAGCTTATGTCCTTTGGGTCCAACCCGAAGCTTCTCTCTCTTATCCTAGTCGACACTAGACAGTCGGCATGAATAGGTCTGGACGATTTCTCGTCCTCCACGCACCAACTGCATTCCAGATCAGCAAATGCCTGTTCGACAGTGTCATGTGCAGAGCCCTGTCGCAAGCCTCATGTCCTCCCTATTCAGAGCCAGAAAGGCACTCACTCTACAAGGCGTTGGGTCATTCAACAGTAGCACAGCCTGCCCCATTCCTTGAGTATTCCGCTATAGATCCTTGACCTGCGCATTCATTGTGATTCTTGGGATGACGGCGGTGATACTGTAGAATACACCTATTACAAGTTCATGTGCCATTGGCCTCCTCGTTCCCCGGGACATTTGGGTGTCACGGAATCCATAGAAAACTGACAGTGTAATGCCTCAAAGACGTTCCTACACTCAGACACCAGGGCATAATTAACTGTATCATACTTAAGAGCCAACAGAGCAGCTCTGATGATGTATATATCTTTCTTTCTGTTGGCTCTTAACAGGTCTTTAAGCGCGCATTTGAGAATCACATACATTTAGACCTGGAACACAGTTGTATAGTATCAAGGGCGAAAGCAAGTCTCGTTCCCATGGTCTCCAAACACACTTGCTCCTAAGCACCTGCTGCTAGGCGCTATCCGCATAACAGACGATTCCATTAACGATCTGCCCGCAATCACGCATCCCTATCGAGTATCGAGTGTGAAATCTGCCTTCATTATGAGTTTCGGGCATTTGTCAACCATCCTTCTCCAGACTTTGATGGGTCCCCTCGGGCTATTATTTTCCCTTAGATTACCGAGACCTTTTAGTCTGTATACAGACCCCAAGGCCTCATACTTAGGGATAAGCGGAAGCGCAGCAGACCAGTTAGTTTTTTAAGAGTCCTGGTTGACACCGTCCTTATAGCAATTGTAATTCCCAGTTCTGAACTCTGTCTAACCGAGCACTACATATGTCCGTTTGCGTAAGATGGCCTCGTAAATAAAAAATAATGTAAAAGAGCTTAATTGGAAACAAATAATAACCTAATATATGCTCACAAATATTGAACGGATATATCGGATGTAACAACATAACATAACAAATTAATACGAAATATGCATAAAGTATCGATCGTCACATCAACTAATAATAATGAGTTTTCAGTATTACACCTATTGCTATTAAACCTTGTGCGCGTCTACCATAGTATACGTTTCGCAGTTGTACATAAATACATCTTAACGAGTTAGTTATGAAGTACCATTACTTAAAATTATTAAAATCAGATAGTTCATCAGTCAGAGCGGCACTGTTTATCATTTACCACCATATATATTAAATTGTAAGAATAGGGAAATATAATATGAGAAAAAAAACTATGAGCATTAATCGATCCGTACTAGTAAATAGTATCTCTACTTATTTATATTTGCATTGGTAAGCTATGCTTACACCTAAGCAGTTCCAAAAGTATTGATATCAATACAACGCGGAAAAAAATAAAACATGGAATCTAATACAAGTCTGAAAACACTAAAACACGCAAATAACATTATGTGGAAGACCACAAGCTTTCTGTTTACATAAACGCACAAAAAAAAATTAAACTTACACCTTTTTACACTAATCATCATCCGAAGATACTTCATCTAATTCTGGCAAATTATCCCTAACATTCTTCTCAGTAGGCAGTTTCTCATAAAAACTATGAAGCACTTCATCGAGGTAAGGCAGTAATTTGATTAAAATCTTTTTTTTTCTCCTCTGATATACAGTTTGTGTATCTGCATTTCGGTAAATCTACAGGAAGAGAAGTTTGACCTCTCCTACAAAATGACATCTTTTCAAAAGGTTCATTTTCGTTATGGCTTTTCTTGTAGAAAAATATACCGAATGTTTTGTCATAGTGAATCAATCTTACATTCTCCCATACAAATTTACTTCTCTAGCTTGTAGACACGTTTTTAGTAACAAGCCGAAATCGATAAAATCATCCCTTTTCATCTCCTGTACCTTGAACGGGAGTTTTTTGCCACATGATCGTACCAGTTGAAACCAGTCCCTGTGCTGTTCCATAAGGCTCTCATAATGTTTCTTCTTTTTCTTAATAATTGAGTGAAAGGTGTCACATTCCATTCTCGTGTGTCCTGGTATTAAGAATTTGTGATCTATTATGTCAAAATTTGAATTCTGCATCAAAGTCATAAACATCGCCACTATGTGACCATTTTTGTTCTGGCCACGTATCAGAATAAATGGTTATATGCTATATATTAATATTTGATGGTAGAGTCAAAACCTCCTTATACAAACAAAAACCAATCTGATTTGCACCTCTACCAGATAGTGTTTTCTACCACATACCTACAACATGTAGTTTTGTTGTTGACGCAATCATACATTGTTAAGTTGAAGGTTCATAGTTGCCGCTTATAAAACGCCACTGATGTGGTTAGGCTTGGCGTCGGCAGGCATTGCTTCAAATCAAACGTAAATACAGCTCTGTTCTGGTCCTGCTTTCCCTTTTCCTTATCCTGTTCTTTCGCGGAATATGCTTCTTTAGCATCTAGTTGATGTTTGCGCAACTCATTTGTCAAACTTTCTTTTTCTATAAGTTTTGGCATTTCTTTTCATACATTGCTTTTTGTCGCATTCTTGGCAAGTATCCTTACTCCATTTTTTTTTGGATATAATCATTGTATGAACAATAGATTTGTAAACTTTTCTGCTGACAGGCTTTTGAGGTGAAATCCAAATTTTATATTCCTCATACATCCTTGCAAGAGTACAAAATGACGGCAAAAATTTACGATCTGCTGTTCGTTCGCGACAATAATGGCTCTTGAGAGGATGTGCTTCTTAACTAGTTCAATTTTGTCGGTTTCAATTTTGTTCTTTGGTGGATGGTGACCCCTCTCATCGTCCAATGTTGTGCCTGTGATGAGAGTCTTTTTTATAACCGTTTCAATAAATTTGTTTGATAAATCAAATGTTTTTTTAAAACACACTTTACACACTTCTATTAAATTATCATTTAGTTTTAAATGATACTTATAGTTACATTCTCTTGCGTAGCACCAATCTTCTGAGTTTTATTTTCTTTTTTTAAAATTAAGCCTGAAATAAATGCCACTATCTTGTTGAAGCTTCCTAATTTCCAATAGTCTTCAAATATTTTGTACCGTTGTTCATTATCAATTCTCTTTGGACATTTCTTTCTACATTTTTCTAAAACTGTACATTTACGGCCTCTTATTAATTTTCCTTTTATAGTTGAATACTCCTTCCCCTCGTTTCTATTAATGTTTCGTTTTCTTCTTGCTTCTCTTGTATTTCCTTTTACTCTTTTACTGTATTATAAAAAGTTGCTGAGACAACTCGGGTTGACTCCGAATGCACTAAACAATTGCGAAGTGTTAGTCGAGATAACTTAAGATAGCTGCCTTTGCACATTAAAAAAACGTTGTCTCATATTACACTACACCAAAAAATGCGCAAAGTTATACATATTAACTTATCTCCTTCAGCACACAAATAGCTTTTTATGCAACGACCTGTTTGTCGTAGTTAACTCAAAACGCACTTTTTCAGACTTGTCTTCTTTTGCACGCGCACGAGCGAAATATTGTCAAAGTCAGCTGTCTCATGTGAAGTCTGAAGGATATCATATCAGAAATAAACATTGACTGGATTTTTAACTTTTCCTATTAAACAAATCTAGGAAAATAACCGACAAACTCCGAAACCAATATTTCTGACATCCATGAGACGGTTTTAATGTATATTATCATCGAGAAAGTGATTATTTGGGAAGGTAAGAGAATTACTGAATGTTTTGAAATGCACTGCTATAAATGCCTATAACTTTGAAGGTTTTCTCGATAGCGATGGCCAGAATACAGTGCGACTTATTGATTGATTATGTGCCAAGCCACTAAAAAGGTTTATAAAGCCCGATCGATCTCATCAAACAGTCCGAGAAAATTAAGTTACGTATACGACTATAGAACTCTCAATTTTCCCTGGAACAGCTCGATAAAAGGCTAAGGTAATACGACAACCATGCAGGTATCAAAACGAGTAAGTAGTATTGTAGTTTGCTTGACCAACTTGAACCAAATACTAGAATAGACTGATGGAATTTTGTTTATCTATGGGTAAGTTTCTTTGTGTTTTTACAATTTATTTTTAGAACGTAAGCAAATGAATGGCGTAAAGAATGCTTCAATTTCGTGTGCCATTACTTCATGGAGGTTCATGCTGGACAATTTCAACATTTATGAGATTAAAATCTTAGTTGACTAGTTTTTCTTCTTCAAGCTTTCTAACATTATTTTGCGTAAACTAATCCAAATTTGATAAACTAGATGCCGTCGAAAAGACAATTTAACGCCCCCATGCTCGCTTAGCATGCTATGGGATACCAGGATCTAAGAACCTTTTTTTATAATATTATCTAAATTTTAATACCGCTCTGTTGAAGTTTTCACTTCTATCGTGTGGTCTTAAGCACACACCGTAATTTTTTTTTTCATGTAATTACTAGAAGCGACTTTTAATTACATTTAACAGATGGTTTACCCATCTTTTCTCCTGATTCATAAGTGAGGCATGTTATTGCTCAAAAATTTTAACTTAAGCAAAGAAACATTTTCAATGAAAATCTTGTTTAATAAAAAACCAGTTTTTAATTCATGTTCAGTTTTGGTAATACTCACTTTAATGCACCAACTGGTTGAACTTAGGAAAATATCTCAGAACAAAGTACATTTCACAATTTAAAATGGTAATTGATATTATCACCTCTTTAATTTTTAAGCTTTTCGTTTAGCAGACAAAGGAATCCTTTTCCATTCATCTCTAATTTTCTAGGTGGCCAGTCACATCTCTTTTTGTGTCTGTTTTATCTTGCATATACTTAGAACCGCCACTTTCTATAAAAGTGTATGTAGCGAGAGGACGTTTAGCATTGCCGCTGAACTTTATAGGAAATAATTGTCTGTGCCCAGTAATGATCCAATAACATTCTACATGTCATTCCACTTAACATGTTTGACCGAGCAATTAAGAAGTTTGCACGCAAAGTCCAAGTATGCTCGTTTCATTTACATTCTGAGGTTGCCAACTTATTCTATGTCCCGCTTTTATAAACAACTAGAAAAGCGACTTTTGCGCCAATTAGGTGCTTGTATGTATTTCCGATATATGAAAGGACATTCGAGAATGAAAGCTCTATACTTAAATCAAAACTTTAACTTTGGCAAGTTATATTCAGTAGATTGAATATAATAGGGAATTAAATCATGTAGTCCCTGAGTCAAGAGAGGTTATAGAGTACGCTGCTTGCAGTCCGAAGGTGCTGCCATGGGTGGTCGGTATAAACAATTAATTTTAAATCATTTATGACCACAAAGGAGACAGACTAAATGTAGAAAATTTTACAACAAACTCCCCATCATCAACATCATCATCATCACACAACCATATACGTCCACTGCTGGACATAGGCCTCCCGTAAGGTTTTCCATCTAGATCTATCTTGTGCAGTGTTTATCCAGTTTGTTTGAATTCTCTTTTGATCGTCTGACCTCCTAATTGGCGGTCTACCTCTACTGCGATATGCCTCCTGTCGTGGCCTCCATTCTAGGATCTTCTTTGTCCAACGCCCATCCGTGAGACGCGCTACGTGTCCAGCCCAATTCAACTTCAGATTCGCTATTTTTTTCTACGGCATCTGTCAGCTTAGTCCTCTCTCTCTCACCACGATGTTTCGAATTCTATCTCTGAGTGAAATGCCAAGCAGCTATCGTTCCATTTTTCTCTGGGCAATACGGATTTTGTTTACCGTCTTTTTGGAAACAGTTAGTGTTTCCGCTCCGTAAGTAAGTACGGGCAAGACGCACTGCTCGTAGACTTTTCTTTTCAGACACACAGGGATATTAGCTTTAAAGACACCTTACAGCTTTCCCAAGCCAGTCCTATTCGCCTGCTTATTTCACATGTTTGATTGTCACTTCGAATGCATAGCTCATGTACCAGGTATTTGTAGGAACTTACTAGTTCAAGATTTGATCCATTTAAATTGATTCCTTCGCTTACAACCAGACTTGTCATAAATTGTGTTTTGCTGCCATTAATTTTTAGTCCTACTGAGTTGGAGACCTCGTAAGTCTCCGTAGCATTCCCTGCCTTCATCAACCCGATCCGCAATGAGAACGATGTCGTCCGCAAATCTGAGGTGGTCTACGTTTGCTCCGTCTATCCACGTTTTTAAACATATATTCCATTAGGGTTGTAAAAAGTTTCGGTGAAATGACGTCGCCCTGACGCACTCCTCGCTCAATGGGAAAGTCTGTGATGTCTTCATGTAATCTAATTGTCGCTTAAAATGTTTTTAATAATTGTTGTGTCTCTATGGTCTACTCGAACTTCTGTTGAAGCTTGAGCATTGTTTGTTGATTTTTTTGTATCAAATGCATTTTTGTAATCGACGAACATGAGGATAAGGGGTTTATTGTATTCTATTGATTTCTTGATGGGACTCATGACTAGGAGGTGGTCGTTTGTGCCGGAAACCTGCCTGTTCTCCAGACTGGTAGTAGTCGAGTGTATTTGTAATTATTTTAGTAATTATCCTCATGAACAGCTTATAGACGTGCGACAGAAGAATTATCGGGAGATAGCTCTTTAAATCTGCAATATCGCCTTTTTTATGGAGGATTACGATTACTGCTTGGTCCCATTGTGTAAGGGTTGTCCCGTTTTCTATACAAGCATTAAACAGTTTACAGAGAGTTCGATGTAGGGCATCACCGTCTTTTTTTATAGATTCTATTGTTATACCGTCATCTCCTGAAGTTTTGTTGTTCTTCATTTCTTTCAGAGCCTCTCTTAATTAATCCAAATTGATTTCGGGAATATCTATTGATCCCCGATTTTGGACTTTGGGAATGTTGATATTTTGGTCCTGGATATTTGTGATACGGTTGAGTTCGGAGTAAAAGACCTCAACAGTTTTTAAAATATCTGTTTTATTTGTTGTTACGTGTCCACTCGCGTCCTTTAGATTGCTGATATTCTTTTTGCCTTCCGACATCGGTTTTCTAAGGACCCTCATACCTTTATTTTCATCTATCACCCTTGCAATTTCGACGGCATTTGTTGTGTATTTATCGATCAGTTTTCTTCTGGTTTTTATCAGTTGTTTAGTATGTGCGCTAAATTTTTCACTTCTGTGGTTAGAATTTGTTCGAAATTTATCTTCTGTGGTCTTGACGGTGTTTGTGATAAGTGCATTTGCTGTGTTTATGTCTAGGTTGTCGCGTGTTTCTACAGATGCCAATTTAGATTCAATATATTGTATGTAGCCAGCTTCATCTTTTAATACCTACTCTCCATTTGTTGCACAACGGCTTCCTGGCTGGTTTTTACCGCTCGGTTTTTGTGTTAATAGATATTTTTGATCTAACCATTCGGTGATCGCTTCCGACTATAAATCTATTCAACACCGCTACATCATTGATTATCTCCTTGTTATTCAAAATAATGAAGTTCTATTTCAATTTTTGTCACGCCGGCCGTCTGGGCTTGGCCAAGTCCATCTTCGCTGTGGAGCCTTACTGAAGAAAGTGTTCATCGCTAATAGATTATGCTGTAGCATGTATTCGAGCAGGGTCTGGCCTCTTTCGTTTCTTGTACCAAAGCCGTGGGGGGCCATCGAGAATTCTGTATCATCACACTGGCTTCCCAGCTTGGCATTAAAATCACCCATAAGCATAGTATACTGTGCCGGATTTTGGCATAGTGCCGTTGTGATGTCTTGGTAGAAGTCTTCCATTTTACTATCATCGTGAGTGGATGTTGGCGCGTAGGCCTGAATAATCTTAAGTGAGTATCTAGTATTTATTTTATATAAAAGGTATAATCAGGTTAATATCGTCGCCTCCTTTATAGTATAACAGGTGTCATGAAGGCAATATAATTTGGTCTTCTCTTTTTCGCTGTGTTCGCATATTCCAAGAATGTCCCATTTTATATGGGAAAGTTCTTCTTCCAGCTCTAGCAGTTTTATGTGTGTTAACAAGGTTCTTGTATTATAAGTAGCAGCAATCAGTTGTCGTCTCTGATAGCCTGTCCTAACTCGGGGATCCTTAGCACCCTCTACTCGTGTACCTGGATACCCGCTATATTGGGCGAGGGTTTGCGAGTTGCCGAAGACTGAGGGCCGTCTCTTTCGATGTCTTCCATAAACGAGATATTTGGCCGTAATTCGCCACGCTGGCCAAACGGGTTGGCGAATGTTTTGTATCAGCCGCTCCTAACATGGAGAACAGACGCTATGCAGCCGCCCACTGTGGTTCAGACACTGCATGGGAATCTTTTTGCCTTCACCTTCATCACTTTGAGATCTTACCGGCATGGGTGGCCCTACCAGTAGCTATGCTACCGCCGGCATCACTCCCTGAATATAAGGTTACTGAGCCATCTCACCAACGACAAGGTATTTGACACCCCAAAATTATTAAAATGTATTTTGTTTTTCGTGTTCCTCAATTTCGCTTATTTCAAGAGCTTGACTAATATTTTTGAGATTTTCATCTTCACTTGGCCATATTTTGATATTTTTTGATAAATAAGTAGGGCAATTTGAAAAAATAGATGGTATGCAGTCTTTTTTAGCCGTGGTTTTAGTACATCTATTTTAAAAAACTTACCTGTGTTTGAATCTTGTATCGTTGTACTTTTTGTTATACTACCTTCAGTACTGTGCTGTAAACAAATGGGCCGACCGGCACTAAAGCAACAGATCGTTAAGTCCGAAATATATGGTTTTACGTATTTAAAAATACCCCTAACAATATTAGTTATTTATGTACCAAGGGTATTAAGTAAATGTTTATGCCCTAAGGGCGACAATGTTACAAACCCGAGGGCCTCTGGCCAGAGGGTCTATAAGTCGCCCGAGGGCGTACACATCTATTAATACCCGTGGTGCATACAAACTTTCATATCATACTACTTCGTTATTGCATTCACAATATGTAAATATTTAAAAAATACGAATTCAATTCAATTATTTGAGTCCATAAAGTGTACTTTATGCCCGCACGGGCCATAAAGTGGACTTTATGCTCGCACTGGCATAAAGTAATGCATTATGTAAATGGTATCTTAGGTTTAAAACACAATAATGTACTGGTATGACATAAAAAGTATTATACAACGAAATATTAGGTACAAGTTTCACGGACTTAAAAGCACATAAATAGTTTCGATTTTCTGAAAGAAAATAACACTAATAACCGCAGCTAGTATCGGAAGAAAATCATTTTATGAATATGCATGTACAAGGTAGTGTACTAGATAATTAAATAAATAAATTACGAAATACCACATTATAAAAAGAGGAAAGAAAATCTTATGGAAATATGTTTTTCCAATATTGTAGAAATTTTAATGTAAGAGATACGTCCTTTATATACGCGCATATTAATATTCGTTACTATCGTAGTAGTTTAGCAACGTTGCAACCAATTATGCCTCGATCGCGATTACCCTTACACCCGCAAGCCCCCTTCCGACATCTTCGCTCCAAATGGCCCACATGCATGGCATCATGAGCTAAAATTTTGTGATCACTTTGTTCTTTTGTAGAGGTCTTGTTGCACCAATGATTCCTGCAACCTATTGGAATATTTAAAAAGTGACAGAATCCTATATTAGAAAATGAACTGATAATCTTTAGCGAGAATATAAATTAGAGAATATTTTGTAGGGCAGCGTGGTTTAATGGTTTGTGTGCATTTACACCAAAGACAACATATTGCAACAATTTCACATTTAGCAAGAATGATACAGTCGACATTTTTATACATGCAAAATTTGTCAACTTGTTAAAGCAGAAAGGAGGATAAAGTATTTTATTTCTTTTCAAAATTGTCCAATATACCTATTAAATAAGCATAAAGGCAACACACTAATTTGAAATCAGCTCGACCCTTTACAACTCTTTTGTTAAAGTATCTCGTTCCTGTTAGGTATCAGTCAAATTGAGAATCCTTGGTAATGAACGATGGACATACCTAAATAGCGCTCTAATGAAATGGGATTATACTATATAATTTAGTTTCTCCCTTTGACAAAAAGTAACAGAAGTTTCAAAACGTTTCAATTTAGTGAAACCCATAGCTACGATAGAACGGCCTCATCTGAAAGCGAACGAGGGTACAATAAAATTAATTTTCTCGCAACAGAGTTATTAATCCAAAGAACGGCTGGCTTTCAGTTCAAAACAGATGGATACTTATTTTCTTTGAAGTGTTTTCAGCCCAATAAATGGCAAATTGATTAAGGTGTTCATTTCTCTAATTAAACTGATTTAGGCATTTTGAAATTGTTTTTCTTTGGATTATAATTATAGTGAGAGCCATAATTTCAAATGATATTTTAAAAAAAATTCTGCATTAGTGATGATGAAGCACTTATACTTTAAAAATACGCGGCCGTAAATTTTGGTGACCGTTGTTACTGTTTGAGGAATTATTCCACTTCTTAAACCGATGACATTTTAAGGCTTACGTCATTAAATCAAAAATTAAAAAAATCCCATCGTTGGGGAAGTACCCCAACATGTGTATTAACTTATCATTTTTCACTGTATAGTTCGGTGATGACACCCTGTATATTCGCAGTATGAATGAGCCATAATTAAAACCCAGATAAATGTATTTCATCCCAGATAAACATTAATTTGTGCATTAATTCTTATGTATTTAATTACCTTCTCGACGTAGATTATGTCACCTACGATTCAGAAATCTATATTAAGTCAAGGGCAAGGCAAACCATTACTTTTTTATTTTATCAGCATGGCCGATTTTTAAATTATGCAAATATATCCAAACTCCAAATACAGTCCACTAAAATTATTCTATTATAATTTAGCTATTCCTCGTTTATATATGCACGAAACACATCAACATATTTAAAACACACGCTATGGATAAGCAATTACGAATTAATCATCGACAATACAATGGACTAGTGCACAAGTAAACGAAATATTAAAAAGGCTTATTCCGATGCGTCCTCTGCATTAACTCTCACCCCAGGCCTTTAACTAATTCAAATGTCGAATTCTAAAGAACTCCTTTTTAAAAAAGGTACAAATGCTTGCAAATTTCGTCCCCAACATTGCTAACTATGATAGGGCACATTAGTTACTTAATGGGGTAAAACTTTTACTATCCTAGTTAGTTCCAGAAACGGGTTTAGTCTGCGAGGAAGAATTAGTAATTGATTTGGGATTCGGAACCTCGCTTTAAGGGCGCAAAACTTAGGGACAATAGCTTGCGGCTTGAATCAGAAGTTCTGGTTTTATCGATAACAGGATAATGCTGCGGAATGGAAAAACAGGATTACCTTATTTTTTAGGTTTATGGCGCTGAGTTGGGGAATGACCGATAAACTATTTTATTGAACGTTCCTTAGGCTTAAGCTGTAAGTTTTAGACCTTTTTGAAACTTTTTATTCAAAAGGGCAACTTTTGTCAGACTAGACATAGTTACTTTAAAACCTAATTGATAATAATACAACATTTTTAACATGTAGTTGTTAAAGACTTCTTAGACTAGTATTTATTATGTGTGACAAGCGTTGATAACACATAACTAATATTTTATAAAATAGTCCTATTAAATATTTTCAAAATCAGAATTTGAAATACTCATGCTGTTTCTTAAAATTTTTTCCGGTCATATCATAAAAATAATAGCTTAGAGTAGTGAGCTTATACTTATATGGCCTCTAAAACCACCACAACCAACTACTAGAAGACTCACTGAAATGCATAAGCCAAAACTGGCCAAAGCTTCAGACAATCGAATCGAAGACAATAGTATGTGAATCATCGAAATGCACCATGTTTATGTGAAAAAAACAACAACACATTTAACAAACCTTAAGATACTTGCTCTCTCTGAAATTAAAAAGCTCAATTTTCACATCTACTACAAACAAAAGGGAACGTGATTGAAGAAAATACCTTTGAAGACCCAAACTAACCCAAACCAACAATAATAAATAAGAGAAAACATATCAAGACAATTTACCTACTACTGATTGGCAATATTGAAGCAGGATACTTTGAACTACTCGCACCAAAAATGAAAGATATCGATGATCCTAAAATCAGTTGTCAAGAAACATCGGAAAAGCGGCATGAAGAACAAGATTGCCGCGGAAATAGATCTAGTGATCAAAATAAAGAAGACCAGCCTACGAATCTAGGAACTGCCCGAAATGTTTTGCAGGAACAACCGGAAACCACCATGGCTGATGATGATGAGATGAACCGCACCATCATATACTGTTACTACCTTTCAACAAAGCTAGATCTAGGAACTGCCCGAAACATTTTGCAGGGACAACCGGCAATTACCAAGGCTGATGATGATGAAATGAACCGCACTGTTATGCGCTGTTACTACCTTTCAACAAAGCTTGATCTAGTAACTGCCCGAAATGTTTTGATGGGACAACCGGCAACAACCAAGGCTGATAATGATGAAATGAACCGCACTGTTATGCGCTGTTACTACCTTTCAACAAAGTTTGATCTAGGAACTACCCGAAATGTTTTGCTAGGACAACTGGCAACCACCAAGGCTGATCATGACGAAATGAACTCCACTGTCATGCGCTGTTACTACCTTTCAAGGAAGCTTGAGACCATAACAACGGGGATCGCTCAGACCTACACATAATTTTCACCTCAAAATATCCTAATCTAGCTGAAGTTGCCGAAACACGTTTTCCTTATTAAAATCAAAAGGTAAGCGAAGTGAAGATTTTAATTAAAAACAAACCTATCACCGGAGAGTCGTGTTTGCAATACCCGGCTCCGGAAGTGGAGTACTAGAACGCCACCAGTTCTTACCAACTAAACTGGAAAAGCTCCGCTGGTGTTGTACGGGGTTATTAGGCACGCTTATCAAACAAAGAGACTCAATCTTAACTTAACAAGAAAACACAATCCAAATTTACGGATCAATTTATTAGATTCGAGGGTTTTTTTCAACAGCAACAATCTTACAGTGAAATTTTTGCAATTTTAAAGGCTGATATTAAAGTTTATGAAAATTGTTGAATCTAACAGGCGAAGGAATGTCAAAGACTATTAAGTAATTAATAATAATGGTACAATATGATGATTGTACTGAGACCAATTCTGTTGTTAACTCGGTACTGTATGCCTTACACCTAAATGCTCTAAACCCTACAATCCGAAGTGATCACTTTGGTTTACCTAAGCTTATTACATATACGTATGCGTGCGCTAGTAGTTGCACCAATTATAAATATAGCGATAATAATATCAATTAATAACAGGCTACAATAATTATATCAATCGACCCGATAAACAAATGAATAAATGAAGAATAAAAATATTGAAAGCTTGGATGTCAATGCTTGATTTATATTTAAAGATTAAAAGCGATTATATCACCCGGTCAGAAAAATAAATTAATAAATAAA
>MU183278.1:140610-180901 GCA_016904865.1 Pissodes strobi | reverse complement strand
TTTTTTCTGTGTAAACAACGATGGTTGTAGAAGTTATCCATAATTGAAATAGTTTTTTTTTTCAAATGGGGGGTTCGTTCTATATATCTATACATCTTTAATTCAAGATGTAATCTCAAATATTTGATCAAAATAAAACCTTTTAAAACCCATTAAAACAAATAGATAACAACATTTGAAAAATAATTATGGTTTATACTGCCGCACATAATAACGAATGGCCGGCTCGATCCCTGTATTTGACACCTGTAAACTTTTTCTTGTAGAGCGTTTTATAACAGAGAATGTACGCAGAAGAGTTGCGAATACTTACAAGGAGGATTTTTTTAGAGTTTGTCATCAAGCTGCTTTATGTGCGTGTGAAATTGAAAAAATTGGGACGGGATTTTGCCAAAGAAAGCCTCAAGTAATGTAGCCGTGTTCCTTTTCAACCTTGAAAGCCTAAATAGCAGTCGGCCGCCATGTGTTACAACATATTTTCAATGACCGTAAATTTCCGAAAATGTGATTTTTTTTTTGATATACAGGATTGCAAAGGAAAAGGAGCATTTACCAATAACATTTTTAAATGGAATTTCCGTATAATTTTAGAATTTTCAACTTGGTCAAAATTAAAGACTTAGTTTGTCCAACATACAATTGATATCCATCCACATTTAAAGACTGGGAAAATATAGGCCAGTCAGTGGGGTGTTTTGCCCTACAAAAGGTGGTGTAGTAGTAATTTTTTTATACGTTGTTAAGGTTTAGGCCTTGATGAAAAATCCAAGTTTCCGACCGCTCGAGCCGCCATCTTGGATGGAAGGTACAGCGACGAAAGATTGAACATATTTTCCAAAAAAAAAATAGAAAAACTCCCCAATTTTGTAATTTTTCCGAAATTCTCGCTATTTTTTACATAGTTATAATCAGCAGCGGCTGCTGAGGTAGTGCCACGGTGCCACGGAGCCATGGCACTACATTATTTTTCTGAAAAAAATATGTTATGAGCTTCATATGTCTCATTAAAATATAACGCACAACATAAAAACAACTGAAAAATAAGGTAGTGCCATGGCATCGTGGCACCGTGCCACTACCTCACCAGCCACCGCTGCTTGTAATATTTCCGTGATTTCTTAGTTCTACTCATTTTCACATCACCTTGAGGCCCTTGAGGAAGAGTAAATGGCGCGTTTTTTTATGGTGGTATCCCCGATAGGCCTAATGCACAGCGTCGCAATCTTAGAAGGAAATGACTCATGAACCTCGCAATTTATTAGCGTTTTCCTTTATTTGATGATCGGGGTCGGTTATCATCGGTGCTTATGGGAATACATTGATTGGTCATCTTCGTCCTCACTATCGATTTGAACCTCCGGGACATTTTCGCATGACTGACCACTGCAGAAGCCACACACAACGGAACACTTCAACCCAGCTTTCCTGCAACCACATGCTGTGCCGCATCCTTTTCTACAACTGCATGAAATGAATTTCAATAAGTTGTCGGGTGCTGCTTGTTTTGTCATAGTGAGTGGAACAAGCCCATTGCTGTCAAGTCTCTAGACCCAGTCTTCTCTGATTTTTTCTCGACTCCATACCGTTTCTGGACTTGATGATATGTCCTGAAAGAATGATACCGCGCAGCATCCTTCGTTGGTGGCAAGATTGGATTTACTTTTTGTGGTTGATCTAGCAAAACGTTGATAGCGGATTTCTTCTAAGGTGTCTTCTTCCATGTTGCCACCATACAAAGCAACCAGAAAGCGTGCTCCAGCATCTGCGATGTCGTCTGGTGTTGCATCCTGATGTTTGAAGATGCCAATCGTGTCACTGAGTATTGCTGTTTTCTGGAGAAGCAAACAAAACTTCATTTTTCCTTGGTTGAAGATTGACGATGTCGTATCACAGCCACTAAAAGCATGGAGAAACAGAATGTTCTCAGCTACTTCTTCATGTTCAGCAATTTTGCCTCTTCCTGGTTTGCGGAGGTAGATGTTCACTTGAGAAGGTGCCAGTACTGTCAGCAAAACAAGAAGGTCGACCTTCTTCAACGTCTTCCCCAACTACGAAAACAGCATCAAATTTTGGGCAGAAGGAAATCGATGTTCTGACAATCAACATAACAGCATCTTCTTCCGCCTGATTGACAGTAATAGCAGCATGCTCCATTTTTTTGTCAGCATTGAAATTAAACGGGCTTTATTGTTTTCGTTGGCTAAAAATAATTCCTGGGAAACTTGAACGGGCATTGTTTCATCGAAGACAGCATCCACAGATATATGCTTCTTCGATCGGCGAAGTCTTTCTGCGGCCTTGGTGTTCCTTTTGCCTCCATCACTCGGATATCCATCAAAAACAACAAATGCATGTGAACCGTAGTGATTTCGTATATATTGAAAGTACTTTTCGGAAATGGACGCAAATGAATCATTACGGTGCCATACAACTTTGTGCAAATGGTAGCCTCCATCCAAGTTGTGTAAAAACTTTGTACAATGAAGATTTCGTACCTTTGCGCATTCCTTCGTCTGAAAAAAGCGACAAAGGAAATGAAACAAGCTCGAATTCAAGATAATCTTTCAACTCGTCGTCGGATTTCTTCGCAATGCACATGCTTTGAAACAGCATGAGTGGGTTGAAGTTGTTGCTTCCCCGACTTTTATGCTGCTGTTGACTGCTGCCAATTGGATGATCTTGTCTTTGCGTTTAAGTCTGATGGACCCGAAATTTTCGAACGTGACAACCATGCTCGTCATCACCTCGATACCTTTGTCTCTGGCCAAATGAGAGTTAATCTTATCATCCCCGACAACTCCTGTACTGATAAAAAAAAGCGAATTGGTTTCGGGAAGGGAGGATGCTGAGTAAACCAGTTCAAAAGTTTCTTTAAGTCTTCGTTGTCCCGACTAATGCGTGAAGTCCTGGAATCGACGACGTGTGGCTCGGACGAGTTTAGATGAACGTTGCAATATTCCTCAATGGCATCGCAAACGTTATGCAAAGATATCATTCCCAAAGTCCAGAGAGAACGCTGTCACTTATTCCACTACCACGAGTGAGGCCCCCACAGCTATGCATCATCCGCATCAAAGTTTGTTCCATGGTCATATCAGGCCAAACCCCTGACCAAAACTTGTTTGAGCGCCTGATAGTGAAATAGCCCTCCGTTGTAAATTTGTGGTATTCCACCGGCTTCATTTTGTTCTCTAATTCCAACATATTTTGCAAATATAGAAGAGCAGATTTTGCCTAAGGGAAATATCCCCTTGCATGAAACTACGGAAGCATTTTTTGAACAGTGTCGAGATACAGTTGCCAGTTTCCCATTCGCTCAGCTTCAATGAAATGTTTCACTAAAGTAATCATTTGAAAATACTTAGTTCGCGCCTCTTTAAATTTAGTCGCAACAACTTTGAATGCTTCGCTTTCTTCGGCTCTGAGAATCGTCGATTTATCGAAATGCCCAATCAGTTGTTCCATCACATCACGATCATTGTCTGTAAAAGCAAGGGATTCCAGAATCTGGTGTGCCAAGGCAAGATGACACAATATGTGTGCACGAATTGCACGAGCATATGCGTGGCCAGCCAGCATTTTCTCAACACTATTCTCAGCGTAAATAGCAGAGAAAAGTTCTTTCAATCCACTTCCGGCCATTATGTATCCAATGGAGCCAAAGAAAGACATAAGTAGATGAAATACCCCTAGTATTACGATGACATTTGCAAATTTTGGATTATTAGCGGCGATTTCTTCAGCTTTCGCATAAAGCGGCTGATCGAAGGTGATAAAGCAGGTTTTGTAGTTCGACATCTTACATTTTCCCACAGCGAGCAGAAGTGCTGTATGAATTGTAGCAAACTAGCTGGGTGGAAAGTTAATGAACGGAAGGTACATTATCTTCGTTTTGGACATACAGGGTGAAAGTAAGAAATGCCATATTTTTATTCAACTAAAAAAACGGTACGTTTCTGCTTTCTTTTAAATAAAAATTATTTTCGTAATCTTCCACTAGTTTCTAACAAAAATGGCCTCTTGACTTTTTCCGTCCGCTGAACGGTTTCCGAGTAAAAAAATAAAATTAATTTACCAATTGCCAATTTCGTTATCTGCAAAATATTCTTTGCCCTTTTTGCCTCCGCCCAAATTATTACTCCCCCCAAATTGTTCCACCCTTTTGACGATGTCCCATTGTACTTGATACATCGAAAAAATATCGATATCTAACTTTCATTCCAACATTTTCATCGTAAGATTAACCGCTGCGGATATATTTTGAAAAATACAGTTTTTTGTATCTTTAATTCAAGATGGCGACTCGGGCGGTCCTTCCCCAAGGTCGAAAACTTGGATTTTTTATCAAGACCTAAACCTTAACAACATATTAAAAAATTACTACTACACCACCTTTTGTATGGCAGAGGCCTTTAATGGCCCCCACTGATTGGACTAATATGAGAGTTTTCAAAAATATGAATAGGTTTTTTTGTAATATACAGAATTGCATAGGAAAAAAGTATTTATTTCCAAATAATTTTAGAATTTTTAACATGGGCAAAAGTCGAGACTTATTTTGTTCAGCATACAACTGATTCCTATATATCCACACCTAATGACTAAGAAAACATGTGTATTTTCAAAAATATGAATAATTTTTTTGTGATATATAGGATTGCGTAGGCAAAAGAGTATTTATCAAATAACAGTTTTAAACAAAATTTTAGTATAATTTTAGAATTTTCAACTTTGTCAAGACTTATTTTGTTCAGCATACAACTGATATAATGACTGAGAAAATAAGTGAGTTTATGGTATATGTAAATAGATAATACAAAGATGGTGCTTCTTGCAGTATTAAAGCTTTATATAATCAGATCGAAAAAGGCTTCCTTTTGATATTCAGGGCAAATAAAATATACGACTGTAAAAGTATTTTCCTAAATTGGCATTATGCTAAAATGGTTCCGTTTTTATGATGCAGATGTAAGAAGTATCGAATCTAGTCACCTTTTAGTTTAACTGAAAGTTGTTGAGTGAATGGATGAATGTGAAGCACGGGCGAGAGATCCCTTCCGCGTAGGCTGATCCCATTGTGTGCCCACTCACATACCAATTTAGCCCGGTAGCCCAACCTCCCTAGCGAGGGCAGACATCCTCCTCGACTGGATCTTTCTTATATCCTCCGAGTTCAAACCGCAGCTACCCTCTCTTATCCTAGCCAACGCTAGACAGTCGGCATAAGTATGAGTGGATTCCTCGTCCTCCAGGCACCACCAGTACAAATGTCTGTCCGAGCGACATTGTCCCGTGAAGAGCCCTGTCACATGCCTCATGTTCTTCCTCTTAGGAGCTAGTCTGTCATATTCCTGTAGTATTCCGCGATAGATCCTTGCCCTGCACATTCATTGAGTTTCTTAGAATGACGGCGGTGATACTGTAAAATACACCTATTACAAGTTCACGTTTCATTGGCCTCCTCGTTCCCCGGGACACTTGGTTGTCATGGAATGCATACAAGACTGAGATGCAAATATCATTCCTGCTGATGGCTCTTAACAGGTTTTTATGCTCGCATTTGAGAATCACATACATTTTGGCCTGGAATACGGTTGCATATGTCTCAAGAGCGAGAGAAACTCGTCCCTATGGTCTCCAAACACACTTGCTCCAGTACCACTGGAGAGCGCCTTCCGTGTAACAGGCGATTCCATTAACCGGTGATGGGTTACGATCTGTCCGCAATCACGCATCCCTATCGAGTATGTGAAATCTGAGAAGTCAACCTGATCTGAAGACAGTATGTTGTCCGCGCTCATTATGAGATGCCGGCAATCATCAGCCGCCCTCCCTCCTCCAGACCCTGATGCGTTCCCTCGGGCTATAAATCCAAGATGCTTAATAAGCTCTTTATAAGAAGCATCTATTTTATTCAGAAGATTGACCGTCCTAAGCCAGGTAAATATAGGTTAATAATAAACTTCAATGTACGTGTTTTATACATTTAGGGCGTATCTACTTTTCACAAGAGCGTTTTGCTTCGGTTTGTAGTAAAGTTTTGCAATTAGTCACAGTTAAGGTACAAGGCATTAATCTGATAGGCTGTATTGCTTACAAAATAAAAAATATTTTTTAAAGCGATTATACGCCTTCTCGTAAATTACTCTTGCCAAGGAATCTGACATAATCAGAAGTAAATGAAGCAATGAAATTTTTGGAAAATGCCATTTTCATCAACTAGCCATGGACGGATCAAAAATATTCAACATGTGTTTCCTCGAACACAAAGCTAAACAAACTACGCTATTGAATAACAGATGGCACCAGTGTTACATTGGATTTTTATTGGTGAAATAACTCACTATAGTTAGTGTTCGCAAAGATATCAAGAGAGAAGGCGATAAAAACCGCTACATATTCCATGATTTCATTAGTTGTTTTCCCGATTCCACACGACACAACGCGACGTTAGCGGAGTGTATCAGAATTACCCATGTCTTTACGATCCATTCCGATTTGGCCAGTGTCCAAATATTTTTAAATTTCATTTTATACGCTGCATTTAGCAAAAAATGCTTTGTTTTGCGATAAGAATTATTGAAAAGAGGTCAATACTCATGGGTTAATTAATTCTAAATTTATTGATTCGACTTGCTGTCAATAAGCTTTTGCCGCATTTATCAATGTAAATTAATTTTATTCTAAATATAGGTTAACGATATAATACATTAGCTTTTATAACACTTTGTGACTATATTTATTTTAGTTTATAAGCAAAGCACAGATCGCTTAGGTTTTATACAATCACTAAAATGGGATATTATGTTAAATAGGATAGCTTTGTTTAAATGTTACATTACCGTAGAACGGCCAGCAAACCGGTTTATATTTTTAAGCATTCTGTTAACAAAACCTGCCTTTAGGCTTCATTAGGTTCGTCAAACTCATATTTTGTTTTCGGTTTGAATATTTCATAACTTTTTGGGACCCCCGGTTGCTGAATTCCAATCACCGGCTAATTATTTCTGAGATCTTTTTGGGACCTCTGTTTTATTTTTTTCACACTACATGCTGCAATGTTCGCAATATTCGGTTGGTTCTGTCGATAGTATTGGGTAGTAGGAATGTGCTATTTCCCATAATTGCAGCTGACGAGTTAAATTTTTAAAAGTTTATCATTTTGTTGGGGAATATTCTCTAGTATTTCTTGGACCATTTAATTTCAGCTCATTAATTGTGGCTCCCGCCGTCATTCTAGCCTCATAATAAACGAGAACTCAGTAGTTTATTATTTTAGAATTATTCCTTGCATCGATTCACTCGGTAGGTTTCAGCCCATCACTACTTGCTGATCTGACGTAGATTATGATCTCGTGGAAGGAGAAAGGCAAATTGTCGGAAACGAATAGAGAGTTCTTGTAAGAATACCTTTCAAAGCCAAAAGAAGGTTTGCTATTAGTGCAGTCATAGAGACTCCACATTTAGTATTAATTGTGATTTAATACTACCCATTCTTCGATTTATCGGGATTTAACTGCTGCACTATGTAAACATTTTCTCTGTAATTAATTTTTTTTCTATTGCTTGTGAAGCACGCGGACGACGCCATGACGCTAATGGTATTTTTCCTTATTTTTTAGAGGCTTTCCAAGTTCATCGTATAAGACCAGACCGTCGAATGTCCAGTAACCCTCACACACTAACGAGGTAATATTGATATAGTTTTTTGTCTAAATTAACGATTTAATTGCTTTATCTGTGTTAACCTTTTTTTTTGTGCATAGTCCACCATTTGCTTTGCGTCCCATGTATTATCTTATCTACTCCATTTTATCAAATCTGATTTTTTATTTTAATGTAGCTTTAGTTTTGATCATATAGGGAAGTTTATATTTTCTTTTAGGAGTGATTCATATCTATCTTTTTTATATTCAAGTTGTCTGTACCTTAGTATTTACCTTTTATTTGCTGATGGGCATTGGAAGTCCATTGATAATTTTTTTAGGGGAATTTGTTTCATAAAGAAAATATATTTATGAAACGGGGCTATAGTTTTTTTTTATTAAAGTAACAGAGCTTTGGCTAATGCGTATCGGGTTATTTCAGGGTTCAAATACAGGGCTATCAGTGTGTTTACCAGGCTGCAGCTTTTATTACCGGGCTACAAGTACTGTTTTCGGGCCCAATTAATCACCTGGCCACATATCCTAGCCGCAGGCGACACTAGAGCCAATCTTAACACCGAGCTATCGAGTCCTCGGCTAGATTTTCTCTCGGGGCTATCGAGTAGCAGTACCTGAGTTACCTACAGGTGCCCTATGCCTCCACCAGAGTTCGACGACCGGATCTGGCTATCGTACCGAAGCTTTAGTTCATTTATTCGTTTGTTTATCTGACCGATTAATATAAACGCTCTGAAGGTTCTCTCTTTTTAATATAAATCAATCATTGACAGTCGGGCTTTAAGACAGCTTCAATAATTGTATTGTTTTCATTCATTTATAGGGTAATATAACCGCTCTGAATTTTCTCTCTTTTTAATATAAATCAAGCATTGACAGTCGCTTTAAGACAGTTTCGATAATTTTATTGTTTTCATTCATTTATTGGGTCCATTGATTTAATTATTGTGGCCATTTAACTTTACCTATTATTATTGCTACATGTATAATTCGTGCAGCAACCAGCGCACGAATACATATATGTAATTAGCTTAGGTAAAATCAAAGTTATCACTTTGGATTGTAGTCTTTAGTGCATTTAGTTGTAAGGCATATAGTACCGATTGTTAACAACAGAATTGGTCTCCGTACAATCTCCATATTGTACTCTATCAATTTTTTTAATAGTCGTTAGACATTCCTTTGTCTTTAAAATTGCAATAGGGTTAGGAACAATAGTAGGGGATCTCAAATCTCAAACAAAATTCTTGTCCTAAATTACATCAAAGCTTATAAAAATGGAATTGACTGATCTCGAGGTTGATCCTTGTCCCATGAAATAAACTAATATTTTGTTAAATAAATATTAAACACAAGACTCGGCTGCCGTTTCTCCGTGATGTTTTATTAAATTTGCATAAGTATCCCCTGTAAAATTTATGTTTGCGGTACAAAGCAGTATGTATATCAAATTTATCGGCTTATATAAAAGCCTTGATTTGCTTTCCTTATAGGTATTTATGCCGGCAAATGTTCTCGCCGTGTCATGGAATATTCCGCGACAGTAAACCGTGATATATATAATGGAGCACTTATGACGCCTTTATGGCTTGTAAATTTTGCGAGATGAAATTTGGTTGAATTCTTAATTAATTTGGAATTTAGAAACTGCTAGGTTTAACTGAAGGTTGTTGATAAAAGAAGTATATCTTTTGTTGTTTGCCTTGCAAGGTTTGATAAAATAGTATGTTAAGATAGTAGTTTTAGCAGACTATTTTTTTTCGCACGAGCACCAAACAAGGGAATGACCCGCTTGCGAGGAGATCCCTATCGTGCTGCGAGTGTATTTTTTTGAATTTCTTTCCATTTTGCAAGTTTTTTGATGAAAAACATTAACTTATTTTTGTCCCGATCGTGTATGATCATCTTGTCATTTTTGACATTATTTATTGGCATTGGATACTAGCACGTGAAACACCTGAAACATCATACAATAATTCCTGTACCGGCAGTAGGATCTATTGTAATATGAACAAATAGTCACTTCTGTTGCTTCGCTTCTATTTGGAACTGATCCCATTTCATATAATTTCGCCATTGGATCAAATACATAACTGTTAGATAAATGTTTAACTGGATACCTTTCATTGAATAATCGAGCTGTAGCTAGGGCATTATCATAATTTTGAAGAAAAGAGACACAATTTCAATTCTTTCTGCAATGGCGAGAGGCGTTCTTAACAATTAGCACAATACAATTTCTTTAAAGAACTAAATACTAGGATAGACTCACTGATGGAATTTTGTTTATCTGTGGGTAAAAATTTGTTTCTCTGTGTTTTTACAATTTATTTTTAGAATGTAAGTAAATACATGTCCTAAAGAATGCTTCAATTTCGTTTATCAACACGTTACCATTTGTGCATGGAGATTCATGCTAGACAATTTTAGCATTTATGAGATTAAATTCTTTGCTGACTAGTTTGTGTTCTTCAAAGGGTTGTAACAGTTCGATTTTGCCAATTTTAAAATTTCATTTATATGCCGCATTTAGGGAAAAACCTATGCTGTATTTTGCACTCATCGGTTTATTAATTCTGAATTTAATAAGTCGCTTGAAATTGCCTCTTTTCTCAATGTAAAATTACCTATATTTTAAGTATAGATTAGCTATATATTCGTATTAGCTTTTAGAATCGATTGTGATTATCTATTTTAGTTGATAAGCGATGTATGTACCTTATTATTAAGTTAACTTGGCTTGATTTGCATTATATTATCGTAAACAGCCAGCGAATCGATTTATATTTTTAACGAATTCAGTTAGCCTGCAAATACGTTGCATTTGACTTATTGAACCATAATTTAATTTCAGTTTGAATATTCTATTACCTTTTGAGAACCCTAGGTTGATGTTCCGGAGATCGTTTTTGGACCTCTGCTTTAAATATATTTCTCGTTCGGTACAGCGGACCAGTTTTCTGTAAGGTTTTTGCGAAATAATAGGAATAGGCTAGGTATCGCGCGTTTTTCATTCTCGGTTTAGATTTTTGAAGGTTTATTATTTCTGTCAGAGCATTTCCTAGCCTTTCTGGAAGAATGTAATTTTAGCTCACTACTCGTGGCTTCCGCCGTCATTTATCACCATAATAAGCGAGAATTAAGGCGTTTATTTTCTTAGAATTATTCCTTGTATCGAAACACTCGTCAAGTTTTCAGCCCATGACTACTTGTGTCGCCGTATTTAATTTAAGGCAAATTGACGGAAGAGGGAACGAGGTCTTTTCTAGTTTTGCTCGCCTGGGAAACGTTTGCCAGTATAGCGAGAAACTGCACGTTTTGCGTATTGTGAAATAATACAACCCTTTTGAGGGGATTTATCGTGCGTTTCTGTTTGTGTTTTGACACGACCGATTATTGGGGCTCTACAAGCTGTACTAGCGGCTTCCACGTTCGTCCCATAAGACCGAGACCGTCGAATCTCCTCTAATATACCCTCAAGTCCGAATCTGAGGGTTCTTCTGCTGGGCCAGAGTTTATTTGAAGGACTGCAATTTTCTTCTGCTGGGCAGAAGTTTACGGGATGAACCAATTTCTTCTGCTGGGCTAGAACTTCTTTTGCTAGGCCAGAACTTCTTCTGCGGGGTCAGAACTTCTTCTGCTGGGTCAGAACTTCTTCTGCTGGGCCAGAACTTCTATTAAAGAACTGCTGTGGTTCCCGCACTAGAGGCCATCGACAGAGTTCGACGACGGGATTTGGGTATATGTTTTATGTTTCATTGTGTCTTATGTTTAATCTTCGCTTACTTTTATTGATATAAATCACACATTGAATTGAGGTAGCTCATTGATTTTAATTAATTTAATTTACATTTATTCACTGGTTTATCGGACCAGTTAATCAAATTGCTTTGATTTGTTTTCTCATTTTAAAAGATAAGTGCGGGCTGGATAACTTCATTCTTTTCATTAATTTTTCATTTCATTAATTAGTCGGCAGATATAACTGCTCTGAATTTTATCTTTTTATCATATGAATCAAGCTAACCATATTTTTAATCTGATCTGGTGCTTTTATTAACTTCTCAAGTTTTTTTGATCTAATCATTGTGTCCGCTCATTGCGGCATATTATCACCATCAGTGCAGCTATTAGCGCACGCATACCTAGTTGTAAGAAGCTTAGTCTGCGCCAAGTGATCACTTTGATAAGTAGTCTAGTGCATTTAGTGATAAGGCATATAGAACTGAGGTTTTCCAACTGAATTGGTCTCTGTACGTACAATCTTCATATTGTACTCTGTTTATTTTATTAATTACTTTAAGTCATTCAACATTCTTTTGTCTACTCAACCACATTTTTTTTAATATAACCATTTTCTCCAGATAGATTGTTGCTGTGTTTGCAAAAAAAAAGGATTTAGTAGCAAATATAGTGTCCATTAAATTTTTAGATTGTGTTTTCTTGATAGGTTAAGTTGGTTGATTATAGTGCCATAATTATTCTCTTTTTTTTTTTTTTTTTTGATAGTTCGAAATTAGAAACCGGTTAATTTTATGAGCGAATCTAGCCACTCGGTACAACACCTGCCGAGCTTTTTCCGTTTAGCTGGCTAGAACGGGTGGCGCTCAAACGACCCCACGACAGGGGCCGGGCTTTGTAACGCGACTCTCCGGGGCTAGGTTCAATTTTTTTAATTAATTGGGAAAAAAAAATCTGGGTTCAATTTTTTTAATTAATTGGGAAAAAAAATCTGGGTTCAATCATTAAAAAAACGTGTTGCAGGGTCGAAACTGCGCCAACAAAATCTAAAATGCAAGCTGACTTCAACGTTTTAAATTGATTACAAAGTTCGTTGTTGAAAACTCGACAAATAACGTTCAATGTCGCCAATAGCGTTCTGGCTTACAATTATGATAACATACACGTGAGCTTATCGAATAAATATGTATTTCAAGTAGTCGACGGTAATTACCCAGAGAAGAAAATAAAAATCAGTCGAATGCATTATAAGTGTTAAGTAAGATTTATTTACGAAATAATCGGAATTAGTGTCGATACTTAGATTCAATAGTTGCCATGTATTTCAAATAAGTGATATTTATTAATACCCTTTGTCTGCCAAGTACCTCTCTAAAAAGTGCATTACATTTTAGAAAAGTACCTAGATGATAAGTATCGCAACGTTAATTGTCTCGTAAAGTTCTAAATATGACTTGAGAAACTTTTTAAAGCATCGACTGCCACGTAAAAAAATTCTCCAGAATCCTAAAGAACCCAACCGCCTGCTACACTAAGCTGATAACTCTCGTTTTAGTCAAAATTCTTAAATAGGGTACCTATATAGTTTGACAAAGTATCTCATAGTAAAGAGGTGTATCTTGTCTTGTCTTGTCTCATTTATGGCTCTGCTGCAAGGCAATTGTCAGCCCAATTTGTTAGAGATCCCACTTTGTCTGGTTCTGGACCATGCAGGAATCTCTGAAGTTTCACTATTCTACAACTTTTCTTGTTTCTGCTAGCTTTTGACTAAGTTCGACTTTTCTGATCTATGGCCAATACCGGAGAAGAAGATTAGTAACACAACAAAAGGAGAATGGTCCACACAAATGCACTGCAATAAGCTGGATTATTTGGAAAGGTCAACGTAATAGGAAAGCTGAGCTTCATATTTATTTTATTAATACTTATGAATCGCATGAATACCTCTATTGTTTCATTATCTGGAAGAGACAAAATGTCATACATTGTCAATGGAGATGTTTTCTTTACCACGAAAAAATTGTACATGTCTATATCAGGAATAATGTTTATGGGACACTGGTAAAGGTGTGAGTTGGTCAAGCAATGACGTGTACCCATTCGAATAATTGTAGTTATATGTCTCCTATCTTTATACTTTAAGTTACCAAACCAGTTTTTGATAGGAAATGAAGGCTGTACTCTAGCATATCTACTATGTTTGGTAGTGGTCAATATTTTCCACTTATCTCTAAATATATTTAAAATTTCTTGTTTTAATAAGTTAAGAATATCCTGTATATCATAAAGCATTTTTCTATGAATATTTAAGTTTGTTCCAACTTTTGCCAGAGTATTTGCCTCCGTATTTCCTAATATGTCTGAATGGCCTGGAATCCATGCCAAACGAATGTCATATCCATTTCTATTAGATATCATGATTAACCTTTCGGTCATCAGAACCCAATATTCAGAGTTTGCCTCAAGGAAAGAGCTGCTCAATTTTGAAATAGCTAGTCTTGAATCTGAAAAGATTATCACACTTTTAATTTTCTGATTGAAATTTTCTGATTGATTGCCTTTTTTATTGCATCGTGAATCGCAATTATTTCTGCCTTGTAAATATTAATGTTATCTGGAAGTCATGCTGAGAATTTATAACCTATAGATGGGATGGAAATGCCAAAACCCACCCTATTACCTCTCCTTGATGCATCAGAAAAAAATAAATGTATACTGATCCTTTAAATGATTGGTTTCAGCTAAGAATTTACTTTTAGTTGTAATATCCCCCTTATTTAAGTTGCAATTGATCCTCTTTAACGGCTCACTAAGAATATCCAAGTCGACCTCATAACAAGCAAATGTTGATCCCCTATGCAGCAGCTTAATATATGGTCTATATTATTGCAAAGCCGACACTAAATAAGGTGTTTTATCATCATTCCAAAATTCAGGTCTATGAATTATTTTCATTCGAATATTATTAATAAGGTGAATAATAGGGTGGTTTGTAATTAAGAGAAACTTAGTGATTAATTTCAGAGCTAGAAATTTTCTTCTATGTTCCAAATCCACCAGGGAAGCTTCAGCCAAGAGAGCAGCCCTGGGGGTGGATCGCATACATCCCAAACATATGCGTAAACCCTCATAGAATACCACATCCAGTTTGTTCAAAACGTTCTTGGCACATGGTTTACAAAATACCGATCCAAATCTAGGTGGGATTGTACCAATGCAAAAAATGCAATCAAAAGGGTATTGAGATCTGCACTACACCATACTCTACACAGAACCCTCAATACATTTTGAGGTTTTTTTGCTTTGTTTGATATATTTGTTATGTGATTTCCCCATTTTAAATTTTCTTGCAAAGTCATGCCCAAGTATTTAACCGTTTATTTGAAGGGGATGATTGAATAATTCATCATAATAAGAGGAGGGGCAACATTTCTTCTCCCTCTAGTGAACCACATTGCTTCACATTTATTGACAGAAAGTGACAGGTTATGTTCTTGTAAAAATAAATTAATGTATTCAAGTGCATTATTTATTTTATTGACCATAGTGGCAACATTTTTACCCCTTATTATTAACGCCAAATCATCAGCATATCCTATGATAGATGCATCACCCAAATTCAAGTCGAATATATCTCTTATATAAACATTGAATAAAATAGTACTTAGGGGGGATCCCTGTGGCACACCCATTATAGTCCGCACTGGACCCAAAAAAGACCCATCATTGCCTCAACAATACAATTCATTGTCTGTCTGTTAGAAGCTTGAATATTAGATTACATATAATAAAATTTATATTTAAGTTTATCAGATTGTTATATAGTTTATAAATATCAACATTATCATATGCAGCCTTAATATCTAAAAAGACTGAAATGACTGATTCAGAAGATTGAAATGCATCATTAATAAAGGAGGTTATAAATGCACTGTTATCATATATGCCCTTTCCTTTACGGAAACCTGTCTGTTTATTCGAAAATTTTAACTCATGTTCCAGTTGCCAATCTAGTCGATTTTTGAGCATTATTTCTAATTTTTTTGCTCCACATGAATACATTATAATGGGCCTATAGTTTTCTGCAATTGATGGGTCCCTATTTGGCTTTAGAAAACTGATAACATTGAAATTTTTCCTGGATGTAGGTAGATTACCTCCCATTAAAATTTTATTATAAATCTTTACTAAAACTTGTTTTGCTTTGAAGGGTAAAAATTGAAATATTTGGTAGGACATATCATCCATGCCTGGTGCAGATGATTTCTTTTTATTTAAAGCCATATTAAATTCATTTAAGGGAAATTGTTTAATATTGTCCTCTACATTGTCTGAAACTAGAAGAAAATTGGGATCTATATTTATTACACCCATGTTGTTTAAAATAGTTTGCTTAAATGTATCTGATGTTGCATGATTAAATCTGCCTTGTTTATAAAACTGTTATTAAATGTTTTAATCTTATTCCAAACATATGTAATGCTGGAGTTTCTGCTCAACGTTCCACAAAACTCTTTAAGCTTTTATTTTTTTTGTCCTTTAATTCTCTCTTAGTTTTTGCAATAATTTTTTTGTCGACTATATAATTATCTATAGATGGGCCATTATTGAAATTGGCTGTAATATTCCTTCTTTCTCTAATCCACAAAGTAAAAATCTCATCCCACCAGGGATTACCCCTTTTCATATAGGTCCCAGCCTGTTTATTTGGGATTACTTGCTCCGTTACTGAAGAAATAATCTCCATTAATTGGTCAGAACTTATATTGTAATTTATCTCATTCAAAATTAACAAGATTTTATCATGATAGGCTCCCCAATCTGCCTTTTTAAAATTTCTAATATTATAAGAACTATTAAAATTAGTATGCAGATCACAATTATTACCATTGTCATTTACTGTAAACGATATGGGAAAGTGGTCACTATTACCACAATCCTTAATAGTCTTCCAAGTAGCTTGAATAGCTAAGTTTCCACTTACCATAGTTAAGTCTACAGCACTTGGTACTGCTGAATTTGGTTGAAAAAGTGTTGGCGAGCCATCATTCATAATTACAAACCCATTGTCAAAAATAAAATCATTAAAAATTCTACCCCCCTTTATTAGGAGTAGCCTTATCCCACTTTTGACAAATTTAAGGTTAGTTAATAATAGTACATACGCATCACCAAAGACAATACTACTATAGTATTGTCTTTGGCATCACATAACTAACCGTTACATAATTGTATGCAATTTATAGTCTCTTTCAGAAAGGCTACTCCATACCTTATAATAAAATCTCATTAGGTATGAAATAGGACTACAGGATAACCCTCCAATAATTTACGCCACTTCTATAGTTTGGCATTGGTTGGAAATTGCAAAGTTCTTTCTTTTCATCAAGTGCAGGTAGTACCACTCGCTTTTGGGTCAATTTATGCCGTTTGCTTAATATTATCCATTCTTAAAGATTGAAAATGGTACGCCAAAGGCGTGCAAGTTGAATACTTGTAGAAAGAATTTAAATTTAACGAAATTATATTTTAACACATAAAATAATAATTAATTAATTTATTAATTAATTAAATAATTATTATTATACATTTTTATACAACAATTAAATTATAATAGGTTATATTCTTCATCATCTGAGAAACTGTCATCACTTCTTGACATTATAATTAAGGAACTTTCTGCCCAATATTTCGTGGAAGGTATTAGAGATCCAGAAACTCAGAAAATGCTACGCCTAGCCAAATTTGATAACAGCAGCGAAGCTTTGGGTCGAGCCTTAGAAATCGAGACAGCCTGTAACCTCTCCAAGCCAAAAATCAAGGCCGTATCCATCCAGGAAGAAAAGCCGACAAACAGCTGTGAATTAAATGAGATTGGCGAAATTTTGAAGAAATTAACGGAAATTCTTCAGGCCACAGGGAGATTCCGGGAACCAGTAGAAGATAGGCCACGTAACCGAAATACATCAAATCAGTGCTATAGATGTGGTAGGACTGGGTATTTCAAATGAGACTACCGAGTACAACTACGGTCTAGATCTCCATCCAGAGACGCTAGGGCCTCCAAGTCAAATCAGAAAAACTTTCTTAGTCAACATTGCGGGGCGGTATCGTCTCCATAAAAGCCTAAGAAAAGCCGCCGATAGTCTAACTATTAAAGGAAAGATCAACGGAAGAGCCATAACAATTACTCTTGACACTGGTGCGGCGGTATCTTTGGTAAGGTACAACAGGGTAAATAGAGTAGAAGTTCTACCCATATCAAAGAATGTAGTTTTACGTACGGTTACCGGTGAGACAGCTGGAGTACTTGGTGAAATGGATATTGAACTTCAACTTGGAAGAATTAAACTACACCACACATTGTTAGTAGCCGACATTGAAGATGAATTTATTTTGGTAATGGATCTCATTTGCCAACATGGATTCTCTTTTGACAGTAAGTTTAATCTTCTGAAGTTTGGCACCGAAGAGTACATCCTTAACAAAACAGACAATGGCACACCGACTCAAGTAGTGGCGGCATGTACTATCAGAATAAGCGGAAATACGGAGCAGATAATTTCTGGGAAATTGGAGAAGGATTTTGGAGGCTGCATCGGACTTATCCAACACTACGATTTGCCTTGCAAACACCTCGTAGGCAAAGCACTAGTCAAATTCGACGCGACGGCGAAAAACCGATAAGGATAGCAAATATTTCATCCAATTCCATCAAAATCAAGAAAGGAGATGTGATAGCCACCTGCGAACCGGTGCAGTGGGTAACCAGTTGCGAAACGCAGTCAGAAGTAACACCCTCGACATCACCTAAGGAAGTCCTAGAATATTTCCAGAAGTCGTGGCATCATCTGTCTTCCGAAGAATTGAAAAGCTACACAATTTATCAAAGAGCAGAGCACAGACTTTGAAAGGAAAAATGGCACTACTGGAAGAACGAACATCATAAAACATAAAATCCACACTGGAAGTGCTCACCCCATACGGCAGCATCCTCGGAGGCTACCAGTGACGAAGCAGCAAGAGGTTACCACATTAGTCAACAAAATGCTTGGCAATGGAATTATTGAGGAATCATCGAGCCCATGGTCGTCTCCTTTTGTCTTAATCACCAAGAAGGATGGAACTACCAGATTCTGCGTGGACTATAGAAAGCTCAATGACGTCACCAAGAAAGACAGCTATCCGCTTCCTAGGATTTATGACACGTTGACGACACTAGCAGGATCTCATTGGTTTTCAACACTCGACTTAAAGAGCGGCTACTGGCAAGTAGGCATTGACGAACAAAATAAGAAAAAGACTGCATTCTCTACCGGAAGTGGTTGATATCAGTTTAGAGTTATGCCCTTCGGACTATTCAATGCCCCTGCTAGTTTCGAGCGTCTTATGGATGTTGTTCTATGAGGCCTTACTTGGAAGAAATGTTTGGTCTATCTTGATGATATATTGGTAATGGGAAAAACTTTCGAAGAGCACCTACAAAACCTGCAGGAAGTTTTTAGTAGAATCAAGAATGCTCAGCGCTCTTATTGAATCCAAAGAAACGTTTTCTTTTCCAACAAAAAGTTGAATTTCTCGGGCAGAGGGAATCCAAACCGACCAACGGAAGATTACAGCAATCAAGGACTGGCCTCGTCCTCGCGACAAACATGAACTGCGGATCTTCCTTGGACTATGTACTTGCTATAGAAGATTTGTTGAACGATTTGCAAACATAGCTGCACTCTACATAAGCTCACTGAAAAGCGAGCAAATTATAACTGCTTCTTCAGTAAATGGCAGGAAGTCCTCCCTCAAGGAAAAGTTACTATACATTCATGAATTAGTCAGAGAAAACATGGAGAAAGCCAGTGACCGAATGAAGACACGATATGATCTCAAAGCTAATTCTATGGGATTTCAGATGAACGATAAAGTAGTCTGGTTATATAATCCGCAAAGGAAGAAAGGAAGATCTCCCAAGCTAACGCCAGTATGGGAAGGGCCCTATACAGTCATCAAAAGACGTATTGTATAGAATTCAACGTAGCCCCAGAAGCAAACTGAGAGTTGTCCACCTCGACAGGTTGAAAGCATATCACGGACATGAAGTAGCTGATCGGGACGATCAGAATTAAGAGGGAGGCAATGTTACGGCTAGCAACCATACGAATGTTTTTGTGCTACCCTATAGAACTTGCCCGTAGCCGTGTACCGCTTCTGTGTATGAGTCATCGGCCGCGAAGATTCAGGAACGCTGGAATTATCTCGATGGAGAATCATATAGAGTGGCCTCAAAATACTTCCCGAATATTCGTGATACATTTGAGATTATATGGAAGAAGCAGACCCAAGGCGAATGCTAGTTAGTTAATCATTAAGTGTTGAATTGTAAAGAGATATTAGTTGTAAAGTTATAAGAGTAGTTTAGTATGTTCAATTGTATATAGCGGTAGTGAATAAAGATAGTATTAGTTTAATATAGTCAAGTTGTAATTTCATGCATAACCCACGGGAAAAACGGAACAATAGCATAGACGAATTTTTGTAATTGTATCTCTACTTTACTTTGTGTGAACTGTATTGTGCCTGTAGACTATGTTATTGAGAAATGTAGTTTGTTTTTCTTTACCCATATTTTGTTGTTTTACTTATTTGGCTTGTATTTCTGTAACTGGTCCTAAATATGTCTGTTCCTACCAATGTATTTTTTAACCTGCACCAGCTGGTGTGTATATTTGTATTTGTATTTATATTTACTTGAAAATCAAAAGATTTGGTTTGATTTGATTAATAAATTGGAAGAAAGGATCATAGTCTGCTTGAACATTCAGTTTGGTAATGTTACTTCTTTTATATATTGATTCGTATTGAATGTAAGAAAAATGAAAACAAAATAAATCACATTTTGCATTATATGCGAGTATTTATTTAACTGAAAATTGAACCAATAAATTTTGAAGAAAAGGAAAAAAAATATGAATTTGGCGAGCAAAAGACAGCGCCCGTCTCGTGGAGAGAGACAAAGAAGGCATGGCAACTTTTTCTCTCTCGGATGATCTATTAACAGTAAGTTGCGCGTCTCTCCATTGTCTCTGCTGCCACCACAATTCCTACCATGCAGAATGATTCCCCGCTGGCAGAAGAACCCGAATGATGACGAATTAAACCGACAGTTCGCTAATATGTCGTTTTGCCTGCTATGTCGTTATGACTTGCCGTCCCCTATATTGGGTTAAAATATTTGTTGCTTGTTTTTAATTAAAACAAAAAATATCTCTCATGTCAATAAATAATTTTATTTTCGCAAAATTTTTAGTTTAAGCTTTAAGCTTTGGACCGAAAAATTTATGTAAAAAAAAAGGTTTGGTTATTTAATTTATTTGTATTTTTTTTTACATGCCATCTCTCATTTTTCACAAATAAAGTATAGTGTAGAAGTGCAGCTGTAGGACGACCAGTTACCCGAGTAAGTCGTTATAGCGTGCTTTCCCAGGCAATTATATGTAGTAGATTCAGTGCCACCATACCAGTTCGTGTAATCGAAACTTTCTCCAGATTCCAACCAAATCCATTCAGGATAAAATACTCCGTCGTCTAGATAATAACCGCCCAGCCAATGGGCTGAAAAGTGAAAAGAGTATTACGAAAAAGAAAAATAAACATGATTTCACAATATATCTTATAGTTTTATGCTGCTTTACGAGGTTAAGCAGTTTGAAGAAAGTACCTGCCTTTTAATTATTGGATACGTATTGTTGCTATTATAGAAAAAATTGACCCTAAAGATCTATATAGGCCTTTACTTTTACACTAATTGAACAGAGAGTAAACACGTTGAAATGCTAATATGCTGAAAAATTCGTACACTTCCCTTTATATCGTTGTAAGACAGAAGAATTATTTCATTATAATTCTAGCTATATCTTACCACCGCTGATAGATCCTGCTTCTGTTAGATCAGCGTTGATTTGTGCGGTTTCCTCAGCAGACCGTTCAGTGGCCAATCTCCAACCATACCGCTTACATGCGGCATAAGCTTGGATATAGGTGAGCTAAAAACGATAAAATCAAGTAAAAAAAATGCAAACAAAAGAGTACTAGAATTAGGTACATGTCCTTAAAAAATCAGTACTGTTCTTATAGCTTTATAATATGTATGTATATAAAAAATGCTAAAAATAAAATAAACAAAATACATGGATAATTTAAACTAAATCAAACGTAGGATAAAGCAAAAGTATCGAATGAAATCTAATAACTGGGATATTACCGGACAACCGGACAGTTATATATCGGATAGTTATGAACCCAACAGTTTAAAAACACAACAAAAACTGTACATTGCTCCAGATATGTTTAAACACCGGTAAGTTACAGATAAAATAGTTACAAAAAGGATAATTATTTTACAGATAGTTACTAATAATCAATGTTTAAGTATTACTCTGTACACTACATCACAGTAACTTTAAATTTGGTTAATTAGTAATTTGAATACCATGTGTCACTCTTTTGCTAGTTTTCACGGTTTGTCATCTTAATGGTATTTATCTTTGAAAAAAATTTTCTTATGGGATTCGCCTAAATCTATTATTATCGGCCTCCTTAGAGAAGTAGAATAATAGCGAAGCTTTCTGTCTGTATCTCACTGTATAAGACTGCTTGTTTATCCCTAGATTTTAAAAGTAACTTTAGTTTACCAATTTGTTGATACTAACTAATTTGCTTGTAAGATCTATTATAGGGATATAACGGGATCTATATAGGTCTTACCTGTATCTCCGATATATAGTATTTTCCAGTGTCTGACAATCCAGTGCTGTTTTTGAAAGTAGATAATTCCAGGCTCGAAACGGCAGCGGCAAAAGCTAAAATGCAAGCTAATTTCAACATTTTTAATTTATAATAGTTACTGTTTATTCGATGAAGAATGACGACAATAGCTTTTAAGCTTAATATATATGATTAGGTGCACAATGAGATTATCAAATAAAAATGCATATCAAGCACTTGAAAGTACTTATACTAACTAAAAAAAATATAACAATCAGTACAATGCATTAAAAATGTTCAGTAATGTTTATTAACATTGGAAATGTTTTGTTTTCCTAGTATGGGGCATCAAATCGCGAAAAAGTGCATGCTACATTTGGCACATCACGAAATACGCGTGATCGTGTTAGTTTGTTTATGCGGACTGAATCGGTTCAAATGACAAACAAAAATTAAAACTAACTGAAACTAATCGAAAGTTGATTGAGCGACTAACCCAAACTTACATAAAGTACCCAAAAGCACAGAAAAGGGTTAAATTGTATCGGAACAGATTTAAAAAAATAAAAGTAAGTTAAAACTAATTCAAACCGAACATTGGCGACTAACCATAACTAGCCAAAACATTAACATTGGTTACAACGTATCGGATCCAGTTCAAATTACTAAAATAAATTGGAACTAACTGAAACTAACCGAGAGTTGATTGATCGACTAACCAAAAGTAATCAAAAGCAACAAAAAGGGCTAAAACGATTCGGAACATATTAAAAATATTAAAGTAAGTTAAAATTAACCAAAACGATTCGAAACATTAAATTTGAATATAACGTATCGGAGCTGATTCAAATGACTGAAATAATTTAGAACTAACTGATATTAACCGAAAGTTGATTGAACGACTAACCAAAAGCACCAAAAAGGGATAAAGCATATCGGAACAGTTTCAAAAATTAAAGTATGTTAAACTAACCCAAATTAACCGAATTTTGGCGAATAACTAAAATTAACCAAAAACGTTATAATTGGTCATAACGTACCGGCACCGGTTCAAAAAATGACTAAAATAAATTAAAACTAGCCAAAAGTAACCGAAAGTTGATACCAAAACTAACCAGAAGTAACAAGAAGCACCAAAATGGGCTAAAACGTATCGGAACAGATTAAAAATATTAAAGTAAGTTAAAACTAACCCAAATTAACCGAATTTTGGCGACTGACCAAAACTACCCAAAAACATTAGAATTGGTAATAATGCATCGGAACCGGTTCCAGTGACTAAAATAAAATAAAACTAACTGAAGTGAATCGAAATTTGATTGAAGGACTAACCAAAATCACCAAAAATGGCCAAAACGAATCGGAACAGATTAAAAATATTAAAGTAAGTTAAAAATAACCCAAATTAACCGAATTTTGGCGACTAACCAAAATTAACCAAAAACATTAAAAATGGTTATAACATATCGGAACCGGTTCAAAGGACTAAAATAAATTAAAACTAACTAAAACTAAACGAAAGTTGATTGAATGACTAGCCAAAACTAACCAAAAGCACCAAAACGGCCTATAATGTATCGAAATAGATTACACAAGTTAAAGTAAGTTAAAACTATCCAAAACGAACCAAATTTTGGCGACTAACCAAAACTAACCAAATCTCTTAAAACTGATTATAACGTATAGGAACCGGTTCAAATGACTAAAATAAGTTGAGGCTAAGTGAAACTAATCGAAAGTTGATTGGACAACCAAACAAGACTAACCAAATCTATTAAAATTGATTATAACGTATCGGAACCGGTTAAGATGACTAAAATAAGTTGAGACTAAGTGAAACTAATTGATAGTTGATTGGACGACCAACCAAAACTAACCAAATCTATGAAAAGTGATTATAACCTATCGGAACTGGCTCAAATAGGTAGAATAAATTGAGACTAAGTGAAATAACTGAAAGTTGATTAGACGACTAATCAAAACTAACCAAATCTATTAAAATTGATTATAACGTATTGGAACCGACTCAACTGACTAAAAGAAGTTGAGACTAAGTGAAACTAACTTAACTAACCGCAAGTTAATTAACGACTAACCAAAACTAACCAAATCTATTAAAATTGATTATAAAGTATCGGAACCGGTTCAAATGACTAAAATAAGTTAAGGATATGGGAAACTAACCGAAAATTGATTGGACGACTATCCAAAATGAACCAACTCTATGAAAATTTATTATAACTTACTGGAACCGGCTCAAATAAGTAAAATAAGTTGAGACTAAGTGGAACTAACCGAAAGTTGATTAGATGAGTAACCAAAATAACCTAATCCATTAAAATTAACTATAACGTATCGTTACCCGTCCAAGTGACTTAAATAAGGGGGTACTAAGTGAAATGAACCGAAAGTTGATTAGACGACTAACCAAAACTAACCAAATCTATTAAAATTGATTATAACGTATCGGAACCGACTCAAATGACTAAAATAATTTAAGACTAAGTGAAACTAACCGAAAGTTAATTGACGACTAACCAAATCCATTAATATTGATTATAACGTATCGGAATAGGTTCAAATGGCTAAAATAAGTTAAGACTATGGGAAACTAACCGAAAGGTGATTGGACGACTAACTAGAACTAACCAAATCTATGAGTATTGATTATAACGTATCGGAACCGGCTCAAATAAGTAAAATATGATGAGACTTAGTGGAATTAACCGAAAGTTAATAAGAGATAAACCAAATCTATTAAAATTAATTTTAACGTATCGGAACCAACTCAAATGACTAAAATAAGTTGAGACTAAGTGAAACCAACCGAAAATTGATCCGACTACTAACCAAAAATAACCTAATCCATTAAAATTCATTTTAACGTATGTAACCGGTCCAAATGACTAAAATAAGTTGATACTAAGCGAAATGAACCGAAAGTTGATTAGACAACTAACCAAATCTATTAAAATTGATTATAAGTTATCGGAACCGACTTAAGTGTCTAAAATAATTTGAGACTAAGTGAAACTAACCGAAAGTTAATTGAACAACTAAACAAAACTAACCAAATCCATTAAAATTTATTATGTATCGGAACCGGTTCAAATGACTAAAATAAGTTAAGACTAAGGGAAACTAACCGAAAGTTGATTGACGACTAACCAGATCTAACCAAATCTGCGAAAGTTGATTATAACTTATCGGAACCGGCTCAAATAAGTAAAATAAGTTGATACTAAGTGAAACTAGCCGAAAGTTAATTCGACGACTAACCAAAACTAACTAAATCTATTAGAATGTATTATAACATATCGGCGCCGACTCAAATGACTAAAATAAGTTTAGACTAAGTGAAACTAACCGAAAGTTGATTCGACGACTAACCAAAAATAATCTAATCTATTAAAATTGATTATAACGTATCGTAACCGGTTCAAGTGACTCAAATTAGCTGATACTAAGTGAAATGAACCGAAAGTTAATTAGACGACTAACCAAAACTAACCAAATCTATTAAAATTGATAATAACTGATCGGAATTGACTCAAATGACTAAAATAATTTAAGACTAAGTGAAACTCACCGAAAGTTGATTGAACGACTAACCCAAACTAACCAAATCCAATAAAATTAATTAAAACGTATCGGAACCGGTTCAAATGACTAAAATAAGGTAAGACTAAGGGAAACTAACAGAAAGTTGATCGGACGACTAACCAAAACTGACCAAATCTATTAAAATTGATTATAACGTAACAGAACCGGCTCAATTAAGTAAGAAAAGTTGAGACTAAGTGAAACTAACCGAACATTGATTAGACGACTAACCAAAACTAACCAAATCTATTAAAATTTATTATAACGTATTGGAACCGACTCAAATGACTAAAATAAGTTGATACTTAGTGAAAGTAACCGCGTTATATCGGGGATTGAGAGACGAATCGATTGCAGTTTTTACAACGAAAAACTTGAAGTAATATGCATTTATTTGGTATATTTTGGTAAACAAAACTTACGTAGTAGTAGTATCATTTATTTATAGAATTATACAAAGCCATTGTGCCCTACTCCTACTGTCTAATATAACTATAAATTAAGTATGTACATATTGTGTTTATAGACCCTGCTTCCCCAAATGGGTAGCTACGGGACCACGCAACAGTCAAAACTTACGTAATCTGTTAAAAGTCATTTTTTATTTTAAATTGTGTTAAGGGTGGGTGAGGGTGACTTTCAGTTTCTCAAGATAGACTAGTCGTGATTCATATGGTTAGATCGAGGAATGTGAGAGGAATCGAATGCGAATGGTCTTTTCCTTTTTACAACCACACTTATAACGTTACAAATTGTAAAAAAGAACGAAACTTGAAGTACTATGCATTTATTTGGTATTTGGTATATTTTGGTAAACTAAACATACGTAATCTAACCTGATCTCATCCAAACTTCTATCAATTTCTCAGATCTCAAATTTAATAAGGGTTGCATTCTGCTTCGGCATTTTCAATGTCTCCCCCGGTTGCATCTTTGTTAAGAACTGTGAATTTTTAGGAACTATTCAGTTAAATAAGATAGAAATATTACCTACATGTGTTGAAATAAGGATATATGAGTCATATTTAACACATTGTAACAATACTTATAACAAGGTTGACATGCATTTCAGATACCAGACGCTTGGTGCGCTATTTCGCAACAAAAGCTGTATACACCACAACAGCTGCCCTTGTTCAACAAAGCGCAAAAAAAACCGAGCTTAGAATATTGCTCACACATCTGAGGTGCTGCACTGAAGCACATCCTAAAGCTGCTGGATTTCATTCAGGAGAGAGTTGTACGTTGTACGTTTCGTCTGCGACCCGGAGTTGGCCCGAGATATGGATAGTCTGGAACACCGCAGACATGTGTCCGAGATATTCTTGTTTTACAGATAATTTCACGCCAGATGTTCCTAGAATTTGGACCGCCTCATCCCGCCCACAGCAACGCCTGTCAGATAGTCACGATAGACGGCAAGAGCGCACCCGTTCATTTTACAAGTGGAAACACCTAGAACATCGCTTTGCAAGGACCCTTTTCTCTAGCGCACTGCGTCGCTGTGGAACTCACTACCAGGACACATGTTTCCCTCTAATTAAAACCTACAATTATTCAACAATCGTGCCAAATCAACATCGTTGTACACACACCGCTCGCCGAGTGCCATAGTGTGTGTATCACTGCCATTAAAAAAATACCCACCCAGCTATTGATTTTTGTTATTCTAAATTAGCTGGCGTGCATTAAATGTCGATCTCATAATATGTGCTGCTAGTAATATATTATAAAATGGTAAGCTAATTCATTAATGGGATATTGCCCGCATGAATTTCGGTCATTTTTGTAGACTTGTGCTCTCGTCGCATTCTCAAAGAATAGAAACGTATCCCGAAATATGTCCAACATTATAGGAAATTATTGTAGATCAAGTGATTGAATGTAAACTTTTGGCATTTAAATCTTAGATGCTAAAGCATGTCTTACTGGCAATGTAATGGACACGAATCAATTGGACGCTCGAAGCAAACTTAACAATCACGAAGTGAAAAAATATCACCCTTATTTTTCTTCACGCTTTACGTCCAGAATATGGAGCCAAGGGTGGTAGTGTCATCGTAATTAAAGTATCAATTAAGCATCATCAAAAGAAATTAATTATAAAAAAATAGTTTCACGCTGCCTTTGTAAAGATGAAAACCAAAATATATGAGATAATAATTGTCTCCGCCTTAGATATGCTACCAAAAAGAAAAATGTTTAGATTTCCGGGTGTAGATTCATAATAGGTGGTGATTTCAATATCAAACATATGCATGTAGATTAAAGACTACAGAAGGAAAAGAACTTCTTAAAGCAGACAATCAACTAAAATGCGAAACATTATCAGCTGGCAAGCCAGCATATTGGCCTACAAACCCCAATAAAATCACATATCTAAGTGACTTCTTCATAACCCGAAATATATCAGTAAACTATATGCATGTGGAGAAAGCTTGGTATATGAACTCTGACCATTCTCACATATTACTCATACTCAGCGACAGTTCATAGATCGATAAATAAACGGATTGGCAAAACTTCAAGAGAATATCAATCTGTCAGTACTTTTAAGAAATAAAGGACTAGCAAATGGAGCGAAATCCTTGGTTAATATTATCCAACAAGAACCATGGGAAAATAATCCAGACATTAATCAAAGAATCGAAAGTAATAACTATCCTAAAGAAACCAAAGCATTTATCTCAGGAGAATTTGGCATCAAACTCGGACACTAACCGATGAAATTATAACAAATAATATCACACAACAACTCAAAAGAAAAATTCACAAAATCAATTAGTGACTAGTTAAGTGAACTGACAAATGACAGTAGAACTGATAGAATTGACTGTTCACTTAAGCTGGCTATTAAGAGATTAAAAAACCAATTGCAAATTCCACCAATTAAAAACGTAGACGGTAGTTGAGCAAAAAGGAGTATACAAAAAGCCAACACATACGTTGAATACCTTGAAGAAACTTTTCCAAGGTTTAAACCATTCTCAATTGGAAAAAACTTATTCAGAAAGAAGGTGCAATTATATACCACAGCTTCCCTCTTATATCATAGTCAATGCTGGACAGTCGGTATAAACATAAGTGGATGTCCTCCAAACACCACCTGTATTCCAGATCTTCTACGATACGCAGCAGGTGCAAATGCCTATTCGACAGTGTCCTGTGAAGAGCCCTGTCACAAGCTTCTTGTCTTCACTCTGCCAGAAAGCCTAACTCTGCAAGACGCTGAGTCATCCAAGAGTAGCCTACCCTGCCACATTCCTGGAGTATTCCGCCATAGATCCTTGGCCCTCACATTCATTGTATTTCTTGGGATTGAGATGGTCATACTGTAAACTGATCTGAAGGTGGGCAGTATGTTGTCCGCCCTCATTAAGAGTTCCGGCTATTCATCAGCCGACCTCCTCCAGACTCTGGTGAGTCGGGCTATTATTTTTCCATAGGTTACCGAGACCTTTCCGTCTGTATACAGACCTCAATGCATCATACTCCAGGAATAAGCGGAGGTGCTAAAACTCAGCTAGTCTCTTAGCAGCCCTGGTGAGTGCCGTCCTCAGAGCATGCAAGCCAGTCTCTGAACTATGTACCGACCCACCATACGAAAGCCCCGTAGGTGATAATGGGGCAAACTACAACGGTATATGTCCAAAGAAAAATCTTCGGCTGTAGGCACCACGTGCTTCCAAAATTTCTTTTAAGACCCTTTTTAATTCGACTACTAACTTGCTCCTTTCAAGTCAACGTAGAATCCACTATTATTGCAATATGCTTAATTGACCCTTTTTAAGAAGCATCTGTTTTATTCAGAAGATTGACCGTCCTAAGCCAGATAAATATAGGTTAATAATAACCTTCAATGTACATGTTTTATACATGTCTATTTTTTACAAGGGCGTTTCGCTAGTAAAGTTTTTCAATTAGTCACAGTTAAGACGTTAAGGTGCAAGGCTTTAATTTGATCGACGGTATTATTTACAAAATAAAAATAATTTTTTAAAGCAGTGTTGAAGGTCTGAAGATGCTAAATATAGGGCGTATCCAATAAATTTACAATTGTTTTTTGCCTAACATTTTTAGTTTGTATTTCTCTTTTCTTCTGTTTACATATTAAATTATATAGGTATATAAACATATATCGGATTACATAATTGTAAGTATCTATATACTTTTAAGTTAAATTTAACTGTACTGACTTTTACAATGTTTCTTTTATTTGTTTGTAAAAAACTTATTTGAATTGCAATTTTTTTTTATTCTTCTTTTTTCTTTGCAATGACAATCGCACACATAAATATTCGATCAATGTTTACAGGCTTTAATGATTTTGCTACTATTGTGCAACAAAATAAATATGATGTGGTAGTCTTAAGTGAGACATGGATCAGTGAGGTGGATTATCCTCGTAATGTGTTAAATATTCCTGGTTATAAGTTTTATAATAAGAATAGATTATTTTCCCGTGGGGGTGGTGTGGGAGCTTATGTTAAAATAGGATACGCTTGCTCAGAAATAAACCTGGATTTTGATATCCCGGAACATATTGATTCTTTATTTTTGAAAATTATGTTTCAAAGAAAAAAATATGCCGTGGGCGTTGTCTATAGGCCCCCTAAATTTAATATTGTCACGAATAGTTTTGGGGGTAGCGTGTTTCTTAAAGAATAACTTCTCAGGGAAGAGCCGCGTCGCGATTAGTACAATGACGGAGTCTCAATGCTTCCTTTAATCTACCACTGGATGTTCTACTCGTGAGGACACGCTTTGTTTAGCGTGCCGGGGGGTAACTTAGGTAGACCGGGACCGAGTTACGTGGGGTAAGAAGAGATGATAAAATAAGCACGTTTAGTTTATAATAATGTATTAACGATAAAACTTTAACAATAATTATTGGTCAGAAAAAATGAGATTCTATTATACCCGATTACTACGGTGCGCATGTTTTCTCGATTTGAGGTACTGTTTATGGGTCTTTGTTTACTGTCTTATAATTTATAGTTTTTCTTAAGAGTTGGGTTTTATTTAAGAGCACTAAAAGATTTCACTAAACTTTTTAACTAACTATTTAGACACTTGTCTTTCTCAACACTCTGACAAACTTCTTGTCAGGACTTCACTATGGAGGTTGTGAAACCCCTGGTCCTAACAGTCGTGAAGTGGCTAACCGGTACCAGGTTTGGAAGGAATGGACTAGAACCTAAAGCAGCCGTATGGCTAACTTTAAGAGCGGATAGAACCCAGAAGGCAGTCGTCAAATGGCTAACCTTGGGAGCTGGAGGTGAGACTAAAGTCTGAAGAACTTAGGGTTCGTTAGCGTATTTATACTAAAAAAAGTGATGATCATAGCATGCTTAAGGTTGAAAGTCGCTCCCGTTGATTGCTCGCGTTGTATATAGTTTGCCTTTAATGTTTATATAACAATCTCCATGTTCAAGTTCAAACTTGCGACAGGGTGATATTTGTTTAGTTGCTTATGCATTTTAGTAGATTACAATAAGAATCAGTTTATTGAATATTTGGAAGACGCTTTTTCTTTTGTTTGTGGCTCGTTTGATAACGTCGTTGGACTTGGGGATTATAATGATAATTTCTTGCAAACACCAAACTTGGTCACTGAATGCCTAGAGTCATTTAACTTGTCGCAAGTGTTAAAAGAACTGACTAGAAGGACTCGGATAACCAGCAAACTGATCGATCTGGTTTTTGTCACAAATAATTTCTTGGTAAATAAATGTAGCACTTTAAATGCTGACCATATATCTGATCACAGGCTTGTTTTTTGTGAAATCGCAAACAATTTCACTAAAATGTCACCAAAATTAATATCAGTTAGGCAGTTTTAAAATTTTCATCATGATAATATTTTACGTGATTTGGCTGAGCTGCCCTGGCAAAGGTTATTCTTGAGCGGGATATAGACAAAAAAAATAATATTTTTAATCAGTTCATATTATCCACCTTCGATCGTCATGCTCCCAAAAAAACTATCAGGGTCACAATGCCAAGGGCACCATGGTTAACAAGGGAACTTAAAAATATGATGGTCCAAAGAGATAGAATTTTGCCTGATTTCAAAAAAAAAAAACAAAAAGCATGAAGATTGGATCAGATACAAAAGCTTGCGTAATCGAATAGTAGCTAAACTTAGATCTAACAAAAAGAATATCTGGAAGCCGTCTCAAGAGAAAGAAACCCGAAAAGTACTTGGTCTGCACTTAAAAATCTAAACATATCCAACGCACCTGGCAAAACTCACTGCCATTACATTTGTCTGATCCCTTTAAAATAAATCAATACTTTTCTCAGTTTTTTCAAGATGTCAGTAATAATTGTGATGATCTTATTGATTCGTATAGAAATATTAACTCTCTTAATAATAAATTTGATTTTAAAATGTACTAATTGTGATGAAGTCCATGGCGTCTTACACTCTTTGAAGAGTGAATTTTCTGGTTTTGATGATATATCCCTTTCAATGTTTAAATGCTGTAGTCCCTTCATTGATACCTTATTTGTTCACATTATCAATTCATGGATCGAACTTAGCTATTTTCCTGGAGTCTGGAAAAAGGCAATTGGAATTCCATTACCTAAAAAGGCAGGTCCAGAAACCTTTTCAGACTTACGTATAATAAACATTCTTCCGGTAGCCTCCAAGCTAATGGAAAAAATATTATATAAACAAATATTTGAGTTCTTTACAATTCATGATTTATTGCCTAAATGTCAAAATGGTTTTAGATTAAACTTTTCAACTATTGATGCCTTAGCTAACATTATAAATGACATTTGTGAAGCTTACGATAAAGGGTTGGTCAGTATGCTGGTTTTGTTGGATTGCTAGAAAGCGTTTGACACTATAAATCATAAACTTTTATTTGCAAAACTTAAATTTACAGGTTTTGAGCGTGAAGCTTACCGTTTGATAGAATCTTATCTTAACAAACGCAGTCAAAGTGTAGCTTATAAATAAACGCAGTCTTTTCTTGACATATTTTCTGATGTTCCGCAAGGCTCTGTATTGGGGCCGCTTTTATTTATCATATTATATACTACAGATATTCTGAATTATGTTAACAATTGTGATACCCAAGCTTTTGCTGATGATACCCAATTAAACTTTCAATTTAGATTTTAATCAGGCCAGTGTTATTGTTAATACTGAGTTATCTAGAATAAAAGAATTGTCACTTAAGCACAACCTGATACTCAATTCGTTAAAAACTAATGTTATGCTTTTTGGTAATCAATAAAAAATACGACAACTTAAGAATAATCTAACTTTGAGAATTGATAACACACTTTTAAAGATTGTTGAAAATGCAAGAAATTTAGGTTCAGTGTTAGATACAAAATTAAGACTCAGGGAGAACACGAACAGATTGATTCAAGTTTCCTTCTATAAATTAAAAATGTTGTATAATAGTAGATATTATCTAGATACTAAAATTCGAAAAGATTTATGTGAATCCTTAAAACTTTCCAATTTGAATTACTCTGATCTCATCTATGGTGGATTTCTTGACTCTACTTCTAAAAAACGGGTTCAAAAAATACAAAACTCTTGTTGCCGTTTAATTTTCGATTTGCGAAAGCGAGAACATATATCTCATAGAATTAAGGTTGAATATGGAAAATAGAAGAATCTTACATCTTAACAATTTCATTCATAAGCTTCTTTTCTTAAGGCTCCCCTTCAATCTAGCGTATACCATGTTTTGCAAGGGTTTGGCCTGGACCAAATGCTGTGAATACCGTTTAACATTTTCTTACAAATTTTTTTTTTGTTTGTTAGAATACATATCAATGCATGCTTGTAACTATATTTCCGTTTCCAAAATGAATCTAAAATGTTTCAAATCTATAGATAAAAATAACTTAAAAAAGGCATTTTTCTGTGTAATTTTCAGAACCTTAAACCTAGTCGAATCGGTCTTAAAACCAATTACAAGCATGTCCGGAACCTTCCTTAATACGATGAAGCAAAAATCGTTCCAAAATTTTAAAAAATGTGGCTGCAATTTACTCCCGCCCGAGCGTCTACAAATGCATTTTTAATCATTTTATCTAGCCGTAACGTGGCGCCTCGACGAGTTTTATTGTAGGTACTAGGGTAAGTAAGCCAGAGACGGATTTGAAATATTTGGACGGTTAACATATTATTCTTGCTGGCGTTTAGCAAATTGCATTGTTTGAAGTTAGTACTTATTATATTATATATAATAATTTGATATGAGAGAGAAATTTATCATGTTTAACATGGAGTGTGAAGTATCGGATTAGGAACCTTAGGATTTCTTTAACACTCAAAGGTGTTAAAGTTTTACTTAAAAACGACACTATAGTGAACAAACATAAATCATTTATTAATATAGTTAAGTACATAAATAAATTTAACACTATTTAAAAAAAATATGCTACTTATTGGTTTTAACAGAAATATTCCGGATGGGTATATGTCTTGATCTTCTAGGATAAGTTTGATCAAAAGGCATTTCATATAAAAAGTAGAAAGTTGGTTTTTCACTTTTTCCCATAAAACTTCATCTTTAAAAATAATCTCATTCTTTGTTCCGAAAGGCGTCCAAACCGGAAAACAACAATACGTCCTTTTCATAATAAATAATTGTCCCTGAATTTGATAGTACCATTTATGATTCTTGTTGATAGTTCCGTCTTTTGTCAAAAAGTAACTTTCCTATCCTCTGTCGCTCGATCTGGGGTAGGGTCTTTGGCTGCATATATGGGCATTTTATTTATACCACTCCTTTCTCCTCTACGAGACCATCAGGGGAAGCGGCTTCCCTATTATCCTTTCTAATCCTCTAAGAGCCTTTTGCTCGTTTTCGTTGCCCCAATTCGTACTTAAAGAAAAAAAATCTTAGGATAAAGAATTTTTTCCACCAACTTTTGTGTGGCCCCATTATTTCTGACACCAAATTTTGTACATACTTCGGCAAAATTAGAGGCTGTTATTCTTTTTCTGCGCTCTAAATGCCATAAATCTGAATTTGTTTGATCCCGTGTTCCAACTTCTATTAATTTCAACTTATCTTCAGATTTAGAAGGTCTTTCCAGAAAATTATGTTTTTCTTGCTTAAGGTCGTCTAAGCATCTGGTTTCTGACATTCGTCTCCATATCCTTTTTTATCTGCATAATTTGATTATGAAAACAGTTTTCGACGAACTCTTCTCATATATGATATACCAAATTAAATTTTTTTTGAAAAACTAGATGGACTAATACCTTCTTGCAAGTATTTCTTTTATGACGTAAGTTGGTTTTTTGGTATTGTGGTCTACGACGGCAGCGGGACAACGACTTTGATAACTCCCTTGTAAGCAATAATTTATTCTTTTACCACCAATCATTCTAGCGATAATTGAATTAAATTGTTCTACTATGTTATTGTCAACATCATGAATCAGACTATAACATTTTCGGGATATGATTTTTTTAAATTATGTAATTTTTCAGATAGATCTAAAAAATAGATTGTTAATTGATATTGATTATTAACTTATTAAAACACATAAAACCCACCTGTCATTTTTAAATCGGCATAAATTGTGTCTGTGTGTTTGTTCTCTTTTTGACAAAAGTAACCGATTTGGCGACAATTCCTGTGTTCGCCAAATACGTGACTAAGGGACTTGCCTATGTTCATTCTTAGTAATTTATTTTTTTCATCTAATGGTAGTTGTTCATTCTTTCTATGGGCTATAGCTCTTGTTATGGCAAACCTAAGTATGAGTTGTTCTTTGTATAACCATATGCAGGGCTGAATTCACTAATTTCTTATTTTGTCCATGAGTTTTTTTTTCAAATTTTTGTTTTGTACAGCAAGAATCAAAATTTAAAGTATTTGTGAGTGCATAAAATAGTATGTTAAGCTTATTAGCTTATATAGTTTTAGAAGACCAAATTTTTTCGCACGAGCACGAAATAAGGAAATGACCAGCTTGCGGGTTTTCCAACGTGCGAATGCGCTAAACGTGTATTTTTTGATTTTTTTTTCAATTTGGCAAGTTTTTTAATGAATACATTAATTTATTCTAGTTCCAATCAGCAGTTGCACGATCATCTTGTCATTTTTTACGTTATTTATCGGTATTGAATGCTGGTACCTGAAACACCTGAAACAATTTTCTTGTAGCGACAGGAGGATCTATTTTTATATGAGCCAAAGCAGTCACTTCTGTTGCTTCGATTCAATTTTGAGCTGATCCCATTTCATATAATTTCGCCATTAGATCAAGTACATAATTGTTAGATAAATGTTTATCTGGATCATCATAATCATCAATACTCCGCCTCCCTCGTCCACTGCCTCCCTCAATATTAGCCACTACTGTCTGTCTTGTGCCACCTATATCCAATTCGATGATACTCTTCTTAGGTAATCTGGCCGTCTAGTGAGGGGGTATTCCTCTGTTTCTATAGGCATCGGTTCTAGGGCGCAATTCCGAGACATGCTTGGTCCATCGATTATCTCGCATTCTAGCTACATGTCCTGCCCAGTGCCACTTAAGATGCGTTATTCTATTGATCGCATCTTCTACTCCAGTTCTTTCCCTAATATGTCTATTAGGACTTCTATCTCTTAAATTTTGTTTATAGTGCATCGAGTTAGTGTCAGGGTTTCTGCTCCATAGGTAAGAACAGGAAGTACACACTGATCAACTACCTTCCTTTTTAGGCATATAGGTATATCAGCGTTGAAAATGTTCCTTCTCAACTTACCAAAAGCCGCCCAAGGTAAACCAATCCCTTTTCATTTCTTTAGTATGATTGTCACGTCCTAGATAGATTTCATGCCCCAGATATTTGTAGGAACTTAGTTGTTCAATATATGTATTATTTATCTGCTCACAATCACTCAAGACTAGATTCGTCATATATTGAGTTTTCGACAGATTAATTTTTAAGCCCACCTTTTGTGATTGTATATTCAGCATGTTAAGCATTTCAACTGCGTTGTCAATTCTGTCTGCAATGATGACAAGATCATGACCAAAAAGCAAGTGGTTCAGATTTTCGCCGTTGATGGTAACTCCCATATTATATCAATTTATACCCTTAAACATAAGTTATAAGGTTACAAATAAGATCGGAGAAATAGTATCGCCTTGGCGCGCTCCTCGTTCAATTCTAAATTTTCCACTCCTTCTATGTAAAGTAACGCATGCAGCAGCACTTTTATATATACTTTTAATTAGCTCTAAATACCTATGATCTATTTGTGCTTCACCCAGGACGGCTAGCATTTTGTCCTGGTCTATGGTGTCGAAAGCTTTTTCATAGTCGACAAAAATTCACACGAGTGGTTTGTAGTACTCGACACTCTTTTCTACTAGGCTTTCTATTACGTGTAGATGGTCGTTTGTGATAACAGCGGCTCTAACCCCTTCCTGTTCTCTGGGCTGATAAAAATCCAGCTTGAAAGTCAGTCGTTTTGTCAAGATCTTCATAAATAGTTTATGAAGTTGAGAGAGCAATGATGGTCTACAATTTTTTAATCTGCTGGATCTTCCTTCTTATGCATAATAACAATTAAAGCATTAGTCCAGTTGGCAGGGATCTTGCTTTCTTCCAAGCATTTATTGAACAGTATCCTCAAGGCAGTTACCAGTTCTTCTGTGGTTGCCTTAATAGCCTCTATTATGATTTCGTCCTCCCCCGGAGCTTTGTAGTTTTACGTTTCTTTTAAGGCACCTCTAATTTCATCACAGCTGATTTCGAGAATGTCTTCGGAACCTTCGTTCAAAATTCTTGATATAGGATCGGCTTCATCAGTATTAAGCTGTTTTCTGTATAGTCTAGCGTAGAAGTCTTCCACTAATTGCAAGATTTGATCCTAATTTGATGTTATGTTGCCCTGTGGATCCATCACTTTTTGTATATACTGCCTGCTCATACTCATTTCAGTCATTTCTCTATTCATTATCTTTAGGCTTTTATTCTGATCAATTGTTTCTGTTAGGATCAGAGTGTTATATAATCAAAGTCTTTCCTAATTTCTTTTGCAATTTGTTAACTCAATCTGGATACCTTTCATTGAATAATCGAGCTGCAGCTCGGGCATTATCATTATTTTTGAAGAAAATAGACACAATTTCAATTCTTTCTGCAATGGCGTAAGGCATTTTTAATAATAAACACGATGCAATTCCTTTAAAGAAACAAATACTAGAATAGACTAGTGACATTTTGTTTACCTGTGGGTAAAAATTTGTTTCTTTGTGTTGCTAAAATTTATTTTTAGAACTTACATTACAACGCATGTCATAAAGAATGCTTCAGTTTCGTGTATCTATACGTTGCCATTACTACATGGAGGTTCCTGCTGGACAATTTCAACATTTATGAGATTAAAATCTTTGATGATTAGTTTTTCTTCTTCAAGCTTTCTAACATTATTTTGCGTAAACTATTAGTCCAAATGTGGAAAAGATACATTAAAATGATTTATCAGTCGGCATCCCTTTCTATTTAAAATTTCAGAGTTGAAGGTCATTTCCAGTTAGGGGTTGAAGTAAAAGGGTTGAATATACCAAAAAAATGTGTCCTTCCAAAAAAAATTAAATAGACGGGTACGTCCGCTCAGTTTATTAACCGAAAACCTAAAAAAAACGAGGTGGTAAGTTTTCGATGGGCTACTTTGTGTAATATCTCCCACTGGTAGTTTTGAAAGAGTATTATTCAGGGGTCGAAACCGACGCGACGGCGGCAACAAAATCTCAAAGGCAAGCTAATTTCTACGTTATAAATTGATTGCAAAGGTGGTTATTGAAAACTCAACAATTAACGTTCAATGTCACCAATACCGTTGTGGCTTACAATTATGACAACATACACCGTGAGCTTATCGAATAAAAATGTATTTCAAGTAGTCGAAGGTAATTACCCAGGGAAGAAAATAAAAATCAGTCGAATGCATTATAAGTGTTAAGTAATATTTATTTAGAAAATAATCGGAATTAGTGTCGATACTTAGATTCAATAGTTGCCATGCATTTTAAATACGTGATATTTATTAAAACCCTTTGTCTGCCAAGTACCTCTCTGAAAAGTGCATTGCATTTTAGAAAAGTACCGAGATAATAAGTATCTCAACGTTAATTGTCTCATAAAGTTCTAAATATGACTTGCGAAACTTTTTAAAAACATCGGCTGCCACGTAAAAATATTTCTCCAGAATCCTAAAGGACCCAATCTCGGACCCAATCGTCTGCTAATACTAGGCTGATAATTCTAGTTTTAGTCAAGATTCTTAAATATGGTACCTATATAGTTTGGTTTACTATCTCATAGCAAAGAGATTTTTCTATTATTTTAATTTTATGACAAATTTAAGGTTAAGTAATATTCGATTATAAAGGGTTGTGATAAATTAAGGAAACTTATTTTTTTTAAATGAAATGCCCCAATTTTTTGGACTGATTTAGACTCTACGAAAAATTCTAGATGCATTTCATATAACATAACCTATAAGTAATGTCGATAGTTTTTGAGATATTAACAAACGCATATTGAAAGTTTTCCCTTTTTAAACAAATATAAAGTCTAATGATTTAATGTAGTTCATCAAACGTCTTGCACTTTTCTGTCTTAAGCCTTTTGCGATTAAGGACTTGACATTTAAAATTTTCAATATTATCAAACAACTGAAGAATAGCAAATGATAATTTATTAATAATTGAGAATGTAACAACATCGTACATAACTTAGTACACAATACATATCTATTTCAGTAAATGTTGAAAATGGCTACCATTTACAGCCCTGCAGTGCCATAGACGATCGGATTCATGTTGCACATTATTAACTACATATGGAGAAATGTTTCTCATAACACTTCGAATTCGGTCTTTAAGGATTTCGATACTGTCCGGCTTATTTTTTGTATATCATGTTCGTAACATAACCCCAAAGGAAAAAGTCTAGCGGATTTAAGTCCGGAGACCTTGGTGGCCACACTATAGCACCACGCCTCCCTATCCTTCGCCCCGGAAAGACGTCATTCAAATATCTTCTAACATCCGCCGCATAATCAGGGTCTATTGCATTAGGATATAGGGTAGCCAATGCAAGTATTAAGCAATCTTGCAAAAATTCGAGGTAGCGTTGTCCTGTTAGTGATTCGCTAAAAAAATATGGTCATAATAACTATATTAACCACAATGTCAGCCCATACATTTACATGTTAACGATATTGTATATGTACAGGGTTATCCAACGAGGACTAGACAAGGCGATTTTTTGACTTTCCCTGTACTTTTATAAAAAAAACTGAAATAGCCATCTTATACAATTTTCTCCCGCGAATTCGGATTTGTTCAGCAAAAAACAATTGAACATCAAATAAAAGTGCTAGGGGTCAGTTTGATATTTTTTTTAATGGAACACCCTGTATATTACTACATTTTTGGACTCTCTAGAAAAATCTAAACACATTTTGTGTATAATATACTATACCAAACTAACCCAAACTAACCCAAACTAACCCAAACTAACCCAAACT